>VXBC01005972.1:555538-587710 GCA_013399945.1 Ploceus nigricollis | reverse complement strand
CCTGACAAAGTTCAGAGTATATCACAGACTGCACCGACCTCATCCCACTGGTAAAATTGGTTCCCATTTTATTCAATCACTTTATTTCATTTATGTCAAAGTAGTTTTGCAGCAGTTAGGCTGGTCTGTACTTCAGTATGTGCATTTCTTCAGTAAGGAGAAATCCTGAATAATTTACAGTTGTTTCATGACTGTACCTTTACATGCAAGGAAAACTGGATAAATCTACAGGGTTCTGGGTGAGAGGTTTTCTTTTATATGCAGCTTTCAATAAATTAGAAATGCAATTCACTTGAGGACTTTTTCATCTCTTCTTGTTGAATAGTGAGATTCATTTTGGCAACTGGAAAAACTTAGATTCAGTGCCACCATGTAGATTTTCAGTTGGACAAAATGATGCCATTGCCTTGTACATTATTATAAAACAACCACATCAAACTATGCAAGTGTCCTGTAATGTCATGATTGCAGTGTTAGGCTCATACCAGTTGAAAAATATGAATAATTGAATATTAGAATATTCCTTCAATTATATGTTTGGTTGTCCACATAGATATAGGCAATCTGTTAAAATACTATGTCAATTTGTGTTATGGCAAGCTTGGAAGGCTCCTGAGAAGGGAAGGGGAGGCTGGAAGTGCAGGTTTTAGTGTGCATTGTGGTATCACCTAATCCTGCCATCTCATCAGAGCCTGCTCGTGGGGAAAGCTACGGGAAAGAAAATCCCAAAGAACACCCAGACTGGTGTGGTGGTCATCAGGGGCATGGCTGCTTTTCCAGCCACTCCTTGCTGTGGCGTGAAGTGGCCTCCTTTGGCAGGAGGAGCCTGTTTTGGATGATGGGAGACACAATGGAGCTGGTCATGGTACAGCTTCTCTAAGTGTCTTGTTGTGAGAACTTCTAAAATCATAGAATCATTTAGGTTGGAAAAGACCCCTAAAATCATCAAGTCCAACCATTAACACACCATTGCCAAATCTACCAGCAGACAATACCTGTAAGTGTCCCATCTACACATTCACAGGGACAGTGATTCCACCTCTTCCCTGTTCCAATGCTTGGTAACCCTTTCAGTGAAGCAATTTTTCATGATATCCCACACAAACATTCCTGGAACTACTTGAGGCCATTTTTTTCTTGTCTTGTCCCTTGCTACCAACCCCTCACCTTGCTATAACCTCCTTCCAGCCTGTCTCTGCAGAGCACCCAACACTCCCACCCAATTTGGTGTCATCTGCAAAATGTCTGGGGGTCATTGATGAAGATGTTGAAAAACTGACCCCAGCTCTGAGCCTTGGGAGCCCCACTGGTGCCTGGCCCCAGCTGGATGTAGCTCCACTCCCCACCACACTGCCACCAGCTCCCTCAGTACCCTTGGGTGGGTCCCATCTGGCCCCATGGAATTGAAATTGTTTTTGAAAGAGTGTGATTTCTACTGCCAAATTACAGCCTCTGTAATTATATTCTGGTTGCCTCCAGTAATCCTGCTATTTCAATTGAATGTATAAATAAATAGATAAATAATGTGCTTTAAAAATACTAACTGGACAGAATGGCAGGAGGCACAGGGGTGTGGCTATTTTGTTTGAAAAAGCATACTTTATTTTTTGATACTTTTGCCTGAAATAGCCTCATATTTTCAGGTCAACTTATGGCCAAGAAAAACACAAGTCAAACCAAAGCCCACAGGAAACTCTAACAACTCTAAGAAAGGCCAGCTAATGAAGGTTGTAGAAAAATCACTGTGAATGATATCATTGACCACTGGCAGTGGGAAAGTCCAAGGACTTGTAGCTGATCATGAGGAGGGATTGGGGAAATGAAATGTTAAAATATTCTGAATTTTTATTTATTTGTCTTCTGTTTTCTAAGAATCCTGGGAAAAACAACTTTGTTATGATTACCACCCATTGCTTTCTGACTTTTAAGGTCCCACAAATGCAATTTATGCCTCTGAGTTGCTATAGATACAGGACATGAAATCTGTTCCTGGCCTTGCTAAAGTTGCTGGGAGTTTTGCCATTCAGCAGGGGACAGATTTCACCACAGATTTTCAGTGCCACAATCTTAGCTTCTGATGGAGTCAAAATGCTGCCACGCCGGAGAACAACACTTTGCAAAAGAAAGGAGCCCCACATAACTGTGTAGAATTCCTTCTGTGACTTTATTGGCATGGTGTGTGCTGGCACAGTGTGAAGAAAGTGCATGGGATAAGAATTTAGGTGGTTCACTGGAAACAGCTTTTCTCAGGTTTGATGTGGATCTCTCGCTAGAAAGCAAAAGTGAGGAAGCACAGAAGCAAATTGAGAGTGCTCCAGGTGATATTGAGCTGGACTTATTAGATAACAATCATCTTCTGATGCCACAAAAGGGCTTTGTGTTCAAGTATCTTTATGTGACTGGCCCTAATCTTTTGTAAATGCATCTGAATGCCCTGGCTTGTGGGCTAGGGTTGTATTGCTCTCCTCTCCTATCTTTCAGAGACTTGATTGCATTCGTGTGGTGGACTACATTTTCACACAAAGCTTGTATCACAGATCACCTTTCCTGCCGTTTCTGAGCACAGACTGTGCTTCTGTAGTATCTGTTGCAATGATTTTAATAGAAATGTGATACTGGGAAAGCAGGAAAGATACTGTATACGTGGTTTCCACTGCTCAAAAGTCAAGAAGCAAATGCCATATGATGAGGCAACCCTCAGCAGACCTCAGCCTGGGGAATATGGAGTGTGGCTGCACTACCCTGATGCTTTCCCTGTAGGAGAGGTGGGAGCTGGTTTCTGAGCTGCTCCTGTGCTTTGGTGTGAGGGCTTCCTCCGAGCAGCAGTTGATGGCAGAGTCTGTTTGGTCTTTGCTGCTGCTCTTGGGGTTCAGTGCTGTACACACAGAAGCCCCAGCCTGCCCCCACAGCTGCAGATACTCCTACAAAACTGTGCTGTGAGAGCACCAAAGCTAAACTTGGAGCAGAGGCAAAGTGAACCAGGGCCAGGAGTGAGTGAACCCAGGACAAATCCGTAGCTCTGTGTCCCAGTTCAATGCCTTTTCCACCCAGCTCGGTGGGTTGGGGCACCTTTCCAAGCTTCAGCATCTGGCTAACACTGGAATTAACTGGCTGAATTTCAGTCCAAACAAACTGAAGGTGACATAGGCAGGTGTTGGTGTGGCTCATCTCACAGAGATGGTGAAGGAACTGTGTCAAATACCACAGTTTCCACAGTTTTCTCGCTATCATTGTTCCCCAGAGTCCAAAATACTTTACAGTGTTAAATTATCTGTATTAAAACAGCATCTCCAGTGCAACTGGAGACCACCCAGAACTGGTCCTAGATACAACAGCATTCTCTCCAAGGAGATAGGCTGAAATTATTTGGAGTTCACTGCCCATAGGGCATATTCTGGGCTGGATTTATGCACGCAGGCAGTGCTCAGGGGACTTGTCTCAGAGCACTCTGTTTCTGGCGTGCTTTGTTTCCATTTGTGTAATGGAACCATTTAAAAAATAAATAGCAGTTTAAAAATAAGTGAGTGCTCTTCATAGCTAATGTTTATCTAGGATAACTGGCATCCATGTCCATGCTAAAAAACCTTTGCTGGCTTTATGAATCTGTTTATTTAAGTATCTGTATTTGAAATGAGGCTTATAATATTTGCATGTTGAGTAGCATAGAATTTCTTTTATCAAGAAAGCTTCTTCCCTATATAATTCTATGCTGAAAAGAGGCAGTTGTGCTTTATAACAAAGCTTACTGACATAACAAAGAAAATGAGACCTGTCAGATTCTCAGTAGCACCAGTTGCTCCAGTTTAGTTTTGCTCTGCCTTAGTCTTTTGTCATAGAGTCCAGACGTGGTGTTAAATCAAATCAAGAGCCTGAACTGGAATTGTTATTTTCTTCAGCTGTACCTGAAAAAAGTGTGCAAGGCCGTCACCAGAGGACTTTAGAGAGAGTTTTCTGTGTGATTTTTAACTGAAAGACAAATGGCTTATCAGACATTGATTCTGTACACGCAGGTTTTATGGTCGAAGGCAACGTGGAATATTAGAGGAGGGTTAATAACAAATTAAGAAGATGTGAGACACTTTTAGCACCTGTCTGTTTTGTATGGATTGTCCTTCAATTTTACATTAGTCATTTTATGACTTTCCCATATAGTCCCAAATGTTCAGTTCCTCAATGGAACTGCCTCCATCCAGGTCCCCTTGTGGGCTGTGAGTGTTAAATGTCCTCCTGCTGAAATATACCTGATACCAATTTCAGCTGTGTTAGCTGGTGTCCATGGTGCTAATGGGAAATACAACAACACAAAGTGATGTAATTTCATTATCTAAAGCCATTTTGAAAAAGCTTGGATCTTTCTTAACCAGCCCTAGTGTAAGTTACATTGGAGTGAGCTTACTGAGGGGATTTGAAAGACAGTCGCAGGGATCAGACACTGAGAGTTCATACCCGTACCAAAGGAGCAGAAGAATTACAATGCTCTGTGCAGCTTTGATTAACTGTCTCCAGAGTAAATACAACCTCTGGAAACAAAAGCTTTCTCTCACACCAGGCCCCAGAATTGGCAACTTTAGCACATTCTCTTTGTTCACCTCCAGGATGGCTGGCAGGTTCAGCCAAAGGAGAGGGACTGTAAATTACAACAAAAAGGGAATTAGAAGATGTTATTTTAATCAGGCTACTGAATGACTTAGCTGCCGAGCTAGTGCAGGGTGTGCACAGCAATCAGGCTCCTGTAGGCCTGGGCAGCAGCTTTCTCTGTGGGGTTGTGCCGGAGGAGGCTCAGAAAGAAATCTTTCAGCACACCCTTACGGTTGAGTGATCAGGCAAGTCCTGTATCCCTTCCCTTGCACTTCTATTCTATCTGCTTCAGACCGCTCTTTGCATAAGCAATAAGGCTGGATTGTTTTAGCTGGCGTATCAGGCACCAATTTTGCAAAACATGATCTACTTATGTAGACCTGAATGCCCACAAAGAGTTCAGCACCACTCCAGAAGTGATTCAGGGGATCCTTGCTAGGAGCTGCTGTTGAATGATTAACTTTCACCCAAGCCCCTGCATTATTTTGAACTCTACCCTTGTTCTTATAGATAAATGCAAAATATTAGAAAGTTCCTTGTGCTGTGCTATGCTTTACTTTGTCAGAGCTATAATCTCACTGTTAATTGCTGTGTTTAGCATCCTGGTCTGACATCTCGGTCTCTCCCATGCAGGCAAGCTGAATTTCCTCGCAGTATTTCAAGTGAGATATTTACTGCCAGTGTTAGCCAAATAAGGGATTTTGAATGCTCCATTATTTTGAATTATTTTCCCTTTTCTTTGTATGCTCCTTCACACTCACTTTCCCTAGGCTCCAAACAGCTCTCAGCAAAAGCAACTTGCCTTTCCCACAGCAAAGTTCAGGAGTTGCTCCCCAGACTCTGTTCCTGAGAGCTGGCATGCTTGAAGCAAAGCCAAACTGCAGGATTGGATTTTTCAAGGGAAGATACCTGCCATTATTCAAAAGAAAAGCATGTTTTCCATTGAACATTGCCATCACATAGTTGGCAGCTGCATGAGCAAGAGGGAGCAGGACTAACAGGCTGTGCCATACTTAAATACATAGTTGAACTTAAATTGGCAATTGTGAATCTGTTTAACAGGATCATTTACAGAAGAGCATTAGTCACCTGAGTGTTTCTGTGGAGTTTAGTGGAGTGGGTAACATGACTATTTGAACTTCTCTTACAGGAGGGAGCAACTGGTGGTGCAAATTTGGAATATTCTTTATAGCAAGGCTGTGTTTTTGGGGAAAATGTGTGTGCATCCCAGGTGAAGATGCACACCACTGTCACCAGAGGAGGTCCATATTGCCTCACTCAATTTTCTAAAAGCTTCTCTGCTCAGAGCAATCTCCACATTTGCACCTCTGTCATCCACTTCCTTTTCCTAAAACCACTGACACACGTCCTTGCCCTCAAACTTCCCCAGTTCTCTTTGGTCACGAGGCAGGGCAAGGATAACTTCACAAAATTCAGCTTCTGCACGTGCAGCTGCGTGGTGGGGTGCCCTGTGTGATGGGGTGACCACATGGGGCTGTGCACGTGCAGATGTGTGGTGAGCCTGGGCAGCAGCCGGCGCTTGGCGGCTCCTCCGGTCGCTTCTCCAAACACAGCATAAACGCTTCCCCTGCCTGGTCTTTTGGGAGAAAGTCTTGAAAAGTCCAGGTAGTTTTGTTGGACTACGCTTAACCCACTCACTGATGAAGGCTGGGACTGATTGGCCCTCACACTGACTGTCCTTCAGCACCTTAAAGCCAGGCCACCCCTTGAAAGGGCAGTTGTCTCAGACATTAGGAACTCTTGTTCTACCACTTCATGACTTAACCTGGACAGCCATCTCTTGCAGCATACAGTTTGCTATTGCTGGCATCATGCTAGAATAAAAAAACACTATAAGAAAAATAAAGTACTGCATAAAAGAAAACCCAAACCAGAATTCAAGATTGTTCCTTAAATATGTGACTTTCTATTTCTTGTTTGAGAAAAATTAGGGACCTGGGTTTGCTCCCTCCCCCTTAGCCCTGTTCAAAGTAAGTGAGACTTCTGCTCCTAAACTACTTCAGCCTTTTGGAGTGCTGCTCAGTGTCTTTGCCATCTGTTTGTCCTCCCACCTCCCCTCCTTGCTCATGCTGCTGTCTGGAGCACTGCTGCTTCTTGCTGTGGGATCCTGGTCACAGCTCGTGGTGACAGCACCTCGGAGCAAATAAATGCAGGACCAAACTGGAGCTCCCTGTGGATGAATCTAGAATCTAGGCTGGAATGACCTGACCAGGGGATGTTGATATCAAATGTTCTTTTCTCTTAATCGGTTACGTACGGTGGCCTGAGTAAATGGGTGCACACAGGGCTGGGTGCAGCAGTTTAACATTCAGGAGGTCGTGTCTGCAGGCTGGAGTCACAAACAACGAGGGTGGAGGAACCAGGAGCCTTCAGCAAGCCCACAAGTTGTGGATGAGTCCAGTGCACATGGACAGGGCAGCAGCTGCTCCTCAGGGCTTGCAGACTCCACACATCCAGGTACAAGCGATGCCCTGATCCAGACAAAGCAATGCTGCTACAGCCACCCCCAGAGCAAGGAAGCAGCAGCAGAGGCCCATTAGCTGCCTTGATGGGTCTGTGCCCAGCTGTAACATAAAGGAAGGTGCAGAAGGTGTGGGTGGGACTGTAGCCTAGCACAGATTTTTTTTTGTTTAATCTCATTTTGGTTGAGGAAACAGAAAATGCTGTTATGCAAAACATGACAAAACATTATTTACTAAAAAAAAAATAGAAATGGACAGGGACTTTATTCCTCCAGCATTTTCAAGCCCCACATAACTGAATCAATGTTTTAAAGAGAGGAATTTAAAGCAGGAAAACCCAAGACATAAGTTTACCTAATTTAAAGCAGAAAACCCAATATATGAGTTCACCTAAATGAATGACAAGTATGCACCAGTTCCATCAGAAATTGATGTGAGGTACACAAGAGATACTATTGGATAGTGGGAGTTGTTACTCACTGGGTTGTGTCTTTGCAAGTGGGAGTTTGGGGTCATAACTTTATGGCTCTAAATCCGGTATCACATTGCTCAGTGGAAAATGTTACAATCTCTGCAAACTCTAAGTATTCTGTGCCACAGGCCTCAAACTTTCACCACTTGACTGTTACACCACTTGTGTGTAATTAGCAGCTTGACATCAGATGGTAACTAGAAAGTTACGTTAAAATGGAAAACCTGGGCAACCTGATTTCCAGTTTTCATTTTATACAGACAAGAACAGACATCACAAATGTATGGTCCCTTCTGTGCACATATTCTCTCAAACATTTCAGAGGCTTTACTCTTTTAACAAAGGATGTAGCTGGCTGAATGCACATGAAATACATTGTTATTCATGCAAATATTTTCGAATTAGAAGCTATCTGTGGTATATTTTACAGAAGCTATTTCAGTGTTAGCACAGCACAGCCACATGAAACCCACCTGGCCACCCGTGAGGTTTCTGGTTTCAGAGCCAGCTCCACTGAACCTGGCCCTCGCTGCAGAGTTAATTGGAAATGTTTGTCCAGGGAACCTGCCTGGCAGATTGTGTGTGTTGTTTGATTTCCTCATTCTTGGTGTTTAATCTGTCATATCAGAACGTGTGGTCTGGTGCAGTTGGTTGGTACCGTGCAGAGGAGGGGATGGAGCTGGCGGGCAGAGCCAGCAGCCAGTGCAGCTCCTGCTCCCCTGGATCCCCAGCAGCTGGCAAGCCTGGCAAAGAGCAGGGGGACAAGACTGTGGCCAGGGAATTTGGAGGAGGAGGAGGGCTGATGGATGGCTGCCTGCTGATAGCAGGCACAGGCTGGATCTGTGGCATTCAGCACAATGCCCTCCTTAGGGTAAAAGTGATAGCAGGAGGATATCTCTGTGCAGGATCGCTGGCTGAGTACCCCGGTGTAATTGCCAGCTAATCCTAATTGTGTTTGTTCTTTAATCCAAAATTAATCTGAGCTAAGTCATCTGGACTCTTAAAAGTAAAAGCATTTGTATCATTGCTGCTCTAAGGATAGGTAAATCTCTTCTTCCTCGCTCTTTTTAAACTTTTGAGCAATACCTTGCCTTTTTTGAGCCCTTTTGCCAAGTTTTTTTTCTTAAACACCAGTGACAAGAATATGAAAGGTATTAGAAAATTTTTATGGGATTAAGACTCATGCACAAAAGACATGTTGATTCCTTGTCCTCCAAAGAGGGCAGTATGGGTTCTGCAATCAAACCCGGGGGGTTCACAAGGGGTTCATGTGCTGTAATGTATGTGGGAGGTAGGAAAGTAATGCATGGAGCAATCTTTGATTAAAAAACCAAACACCTCCCTCCCCCAGACAGGGTAAAAGGGAATAGTCAAAAACCTCTTTCAATTTTTAGAACTGAAGAAAATGTATTCTTCACTTCTGTTTGTGAAAAAATGTCATCTGTCAGTGGTAAATAGCAAAGTGGGTACACTTCTGACTTTGCTGATTTTATAATATGTTATTTCTATCTCCTTCTTGTCAGCAAAGAGTTGCTTTGCTGCATGGACAGATATTTTTCTAATTCCATATTAAGTTCCCATAGAGAGTAAAATTAGATGGGATACAAAAATTATTTATTTGATACTTACTTGAGAGTCGTCCTCCCCCCCACCTGATTTTCAGCAAATGGAAATGTCACTGTCCATATCCTCTTCCTTCTAACCACAGATATGCCAACAGTTTTCATAACAATGCTGTGTATATGAGAAGGAAAAAAGCATTTTTTGAGGAAATTTACACACTGGATTCCTGTTTGTTACAAAATCTGACCAAGAAATAATTACTTTAAAACTCTACTGTCTGGACTTTGGGCTCTTTAGAACTCCCAGATAACTGAGGGCCAGTCTTAAACCATGAACTCTAAGCTTAGTGCTTGGAAACCATAAGGTTAATATCACTGGGAATTTTGCATCAGTGAGGGCTTTAGGATGGACTGTGTGCCTTACTCTGCACCTTATCCCAGTTCCTGTTTTCCTCTCCCTTTGAAAGCCCTGTTTGAAGTTGCTTCTTAATCTCCTCAGTTGTTGACTTGAAAATGCAGCAGACCTCCTAAGTATGAGTCACGCCAGCCCTCAATCATCAGCATTGTCCAGAAATGCTCTGTTTCCCTTTTCATCTCTTCTTACCCCTTAACCAAGGGCAGCGATGATTCATAGTGTAAAAGGACTTGATTTGCATTTGATACGAAGCAACAACTAATTCAAGATGAAGAAACAGCATCAAACAGGCCTTGTAAAAAAGGAGGGAAGGAAACTTTCTTATTTAATGTGGCCAAATCAAAAGTACAGGCATAGAAAAATCAAAAAAGAAAAAAAAAATCTTGAAAAATCAAAATATATATTACTTGGCTTGAAAATCCCCTCATACAGATTTTGCAAATGTTTGAAAAAATCAATGTGTGTTAAAATATACTATGTTCCAAACAAATCAAAATCTTGTTTCTCTTTTAAACATCTTTGCAATGAAACCTTTCTGCTTTTTGCTTTTGGGGCTTTTTTGTTGTTGTTGTTGGTTTGTTTTGTTTTGTTTTTTAAATTCTTTTTTTAACAGATTTTTTGTGCTAGGCATTTCACAGGCGAGCAGAACAAGATGGAAAAATCTCCCTTAAGAAATCTTTTTAGGAATGCACTTAAAGTGTACAAATCTCATCTTTATTTTAGATACAAGTAATTATGCGCTTAGCTGCTATTGATGTCTTTAGGCATTAGTCACATCTTTAACGTTAAGTGTATTTCTAAATTATTTTCCTCCATTGAGGTCTAAATACACAAAATAGGGGGGAAATCAAGAGAGGGGTCAAGACAAAATGGCTATAATAAATCTTGCAAGTCTAGAAAGTTACTTCAAGGATCTTGAGCTGCTAGTATTGATCAGCTCTGGGTGAGTAATACAGCTGAGCAGGAGCAGACTTTGCAGGAGGCTGCACCCCCTAGTCCTGGGGCAGTTTCCTGTGAATTATATACACTACAAATATTGCATGTCTCTCACCCTCTCTTTTGCAGAACTCAGTTTGCCCAGAAGATGGCCTGTTTCTTTAAACTGCCTTGAAACAGATGCTGGTGGAGATGGAAATGGAAACTTTTAGTAACGTACTGAAGGAATTAGATGGTTTCCTTTCCCTCTGCCTGTCTCTTGACATTCAGCTTCTGTTGCTTCCCTTTTCCCATCTACCATCATTATGGTTGTCTACCTGAACTCTATGAGGCTCATCTTTGGTCTTCAGCTGATGGACAAAAATATCACTTGGCATTTTCAAAGTACGCTAACAACTGCTCAAAGGAAGGGTTTGGGAGAAAAGGAGATGGCTCCCAGAGCAAAGTCAGGCTGCTTGCATTGGTAGGTGTAAACTAAAATAAGGCCTTGGACCTCACTGAGGACTTAAAATTCTCCATGAAGGGGGGGACAAAATTCACCTGATGATGCAGCAAATTCTTCAGAGCTATCTGCTGGGCTCTGAGCTGGTGCTCCTTTGGTTGTAGCTCTCCACAATGTTTTGTTCAGTTCTCAGACAGATGTTGTCCAGTCCCCTCTCCGTTTCTAGTCTGCTCTGATTAAGATCTTGGAGCCTCAGGATGTCTGCTTTCCCTCTTTCTTTTGTGCAGCTTTAAGGGGTGCACTATTTGTGTGGACTTTCTCAGTAATCTTAGAGAAATGCATGAACTTGTTTTGCAGGACACAACTGATTTTCATAACTGTGTTTGCTGTCAAATATCTTCAGTGTGCTCTTGTGTGCATAAAAAGACTTTTAGTCATGTGATATACTGTCATAATGTCTTCTGTATCAGTTTGTTTCTATATATGTATACAAATTTACAAAAAATGCATTAATACCATCTTTGGTTCTCCAAGGCAAGTAACTTCTACGCAAACAGAGATTTTGTATGTGTGGTCACAAATTTCATGGCTGAGTACCCTAATGATCATATTTCTGGAAATTAGGAATAACCATATAATCACAGAAGTTTTAAGATTGGAGAAGACCAAGATCATTGAGTCCAACCTGTGCCTGACCCCCACCATGTCACCCAGACCGCAGCACTGAGTGTCATGCCCAGGCGTTCCTCGGACACCTTCACGGGTGGAGACTCCACCACCTCCCTGGGCAGCCCCTTCCAATGATTAACATCCCTTTTGGTGAAGAAAATATTCCTGACGTTCAACCTAAAATTCCACTGGCACGTCTTGAGTCTCCATCTGCTTGTCCTGCCAACCAAAACATGAACAGTTATTCATCTATGTACGTACACCTCTATACATCAAATGTGGTCTGTAGGTCTTATGCTGTTTAAAAGTACAGTTTCTCCCCCACCCCTCTAGTTTCTGAATATTCCTATTTTTTGACATTTGCTATTGTATTGTTAGGACTTCATTCTCCCCTGAATCTGCACTAATTTTGAATCAAATATCTTATGATTTTAAACCAGTCTTCTCCACTCCAGGTGTCCACAGACCTTGCATGTACTCTAAACTTTTTATTTCCTACCTTGCAATTTTACACACCAATGATCTAGAACCTCTGAGCAAAGTGCTGTCTGCCACATAAATTTCTCCTTCAAGGTTGTTAAAAGGAGTAGGTTTACACTCAGAAGTCAGCCAGCCTTAATCACTGGCATTACCTTTTGCAAAGTCTCATTTTGCATTACTGTCTCTTGCAGCGACCGATCGCGTCCTGTCTGAGACCGAGAAAACTTTCTTGGACCTATTTACATGAACAACATCAGACTCTGGTGTTTGTACTACCTCTCTTTTACTGAAAACTCAGACAGAGTGTCTGCTGACACAAGATATTTCCAGGTTTATATTCTGGCTGTAAATCATCCATCTGCAATTGAAATAACTTTTTTCTGTTTGTGAAACTTTTCTCCACCACAGGCGTAAGCGGTTTACAGCTGCTTTGGCAAACGAGGAGCTGGAGGGTTGTGCATGCATAAGCACTGGGAACTTTTAGTTTTTCTGTCCATATTTGCTGGCATTCACCTTCTGGTAGGTTTCCTGCAGCATTACCTACAGTCTCTGTTGATTTCCGTAGTTGCAAAAATGTTGCTGCAAGACCTCACAAAGCAGGTCCAGGTGATGATTCTGTAGAGCAATTACTACCAGAAAATCAAAGGAAGGGTGTCTTCTTCAAAGCTGTTCCTAGGCTAATTATTTTGATTCGTCTGTTTCGTACACATTTTTTGCAGATTAAGGTTTTTTAGATCAACAATTATGGCAGAAAAATTGGATAGAATTTTTTTCCAGCCAAATTTATCATTCATGTGTGCTTTCCTTCTCTGTAAGTAAAGCAATATTGATAGCCATCTCTAACCCCCCCAAGGCCTAGAAGGGCCCCTAGACCAGTCCTGGTTTTCCTACAGAAGTTAATTATTCACTTCTACCTTTACATTGCTGTCTGTTATGTTCCAAGCTTACAGCACCAACTCCCTGTCCGTGATACCATTCTATTGTTTATACTCACAGCAAAATGCCATCACTAAACTTCACTATATTCCCATGTCTGGATATCCTTTCAGGAAATTATATGGGTGCAGAGCATAGCCTAATATTCACAGGCAAGCACTGTGTTTTGAGGGTCTGAGTTAAAATTTCACAGACTATAATTTTCTTTCTAAAGAATTTTTCCACCACCCCATTGAACTAATTAGAGTGAGATGAGAGGAAGAGGGGGAAAATGCATTTATTAAGAAACGCTCTGCCTGGTAGATATGTGGAGATCTATTACAGGCTTGGCCCCTTAGGGGGTGGGTAGAACATGAAATCACAGAATGGCTTGTGTTGGAAGTGGCATTAAAGCTCTTCTCATCCCACCCCCTGTCATGGACAGGGGCACCTCCCAGGTTGCTCCAAGCCCCATCCAACCTGGCCTTGGGCACTTCCAGGGATGGGGCAGCCACAGCTTCTCCAGGCAGCCTGTGCCAGGCCTCACCACCCTCACAGGGAAGAATTTTTTTCTAACATCCAATCTAAATCTACTCCCTCTCAGTGTGAAGCCATTCCCCTTGTTCTGTCACTCCATGCTCTTATAAAAAGTCCCTCTCCTTCTGTCTTTAAGCTCAAGGTGTGGGTAAAAGGTTTCTGCTTCCTCTTCTGGAGCTGGTAGACAAAAGACCCATTCTAAAAGTGTATCAGTACTCTCTTCTGGATTCAGAGCAATAAGTCTAATTTCTTCCTTAAGTTTTCATCTGAGTATGCTTCTAAGTATGTGTTGGCACATGTGCAACAGGGAATTTGAATTCTGCTAACTTTATTTTGTGTTCTGTTGATAGCTTTGCTATGCCATTGAAAACATCTGAGAATATATTTTTTAGCTTTTAATGGCTTCTGTCCTCCTACTGTATTCACTTTCTTAACAACCTAATATCTGGCATTTTCACCCCTTGAGTAAGTACTCCCTTTCCTGAAAATGTTTTATAAGAAAGCAATTATAAATGTTATTTCTTCTAGATTTTGTTTTGCTTTCACATGAAGTTCACATGGTATGGTTTGATTTTACCCTAGTGTCATCAAAGAAAGATTTTATCAATGCTTTCCCTATAAATAGGTTTTCTTTGCAAAATTATTTTGGTAACTACAGCTGACTAGTATCCTGCACACACTCTCTGGGTGTGAGAATAACTTATGCACCCAAGCCTAACCTTTAAAAACCTGCAGAATAAAAAGAGTGAAAAGAGTTCCACAACATTTTCTTCTCTTTTATTTCTCCCAGTATTGGCATGCACAATCTCTTGCTTTTTGTCTTGGTACTTGGCTAAACTATGGCTAGAGTTTTGGTTCTGTGATCTGCAGAGCTAAATCAAAGTCTGATTACAGCTTTAATCAGTCACAGTGGAAAAAATTGTGCTAAATAAATCAGAGGTCTTTCCATTTTTTGTCTCTCCTAGGAAATTTCTATCCCCATAGCTTGATTATTCCCAAAACTGCAGCATTGTGATTTCTGTAATTTAGAATGGCAACTAGTTTGCACTTCTCCTCAATAAATCCAGTGTTTCTGACCTAGTTCTGTGTAATAATAGCCACTTTTGCCTCCTCCCCACTCACTGTCCTCACCAAGAGGAAAATATTGCTTGAACCTCTCTCAGTTGTGTAACAGATGTAGTGGAGCAGTGCTGTGGTTGACGTGAGCCCTGCACTTACCCTTTTATCTTCTCCTCAGGTTCTAGAGGTGGCCTCCAAATTTATGGGACCACATAATGCTCAGTCACCACTCCAGTGAGAACCTTGCATTGCTGCTTGTAAGCCATAGATAGTCTTTTATAGAATAAGCTAACTGTGAAAAGAGGGAATTAGTGAGAAACCAAGGCAGAGGGGGTTCACCACAAAGCCAGTAAACATCTAAGGACAGGATGAAATTAAATGCTCCATGCCTTTTAGATGGTCAGTTCTCTTGCAGCATGTGTCCTCTTTTGCCCTAAGCCACAAGAAACATTGCCATCATGCTCACAGGAGCAATAACATGGGCTTCTTTTTAATCATGTTCCAGTTGCTCTTGTGCATGATCTGGAAAGGAAAATACCTGAGGCCAGTACTTGGCAAGCTCTTTTTGTGTAGCAGCTAAGATTAAATAAATGTACTGCTGAGCTAATAATCAGAGCAAATTTATATCCAAAACCATTTCTGAAAATATTTATTCATTTTTTAAAAATAAAATTTCAAACTAGCTTTCCTTCCACAATTTTTCAAAGAAACTAAAGAAATACTAGAAAATACAAAGAAATAATAAGGATTATTTACAGTGCATAGAATACTTTTTAAATGTTTTTTGGGGCATACATTCTGAAAATTATTTTATTCTATTATTCAAGCTTTTGGGAATTCATCTTTTCCCAGTACACTTCGTTGAAGGACAAGAATTACTCACAAAAATAACTGAGTAGAACTCAATTTAGCATTTCTAACAAGTCATTTACTGTTTATCTCAACCACTTCTGCAGTGGAGAAAAGGGGAGGCTTCAGGTAGAAGCCGAGAGCCTGTAAACTCATCTTTTACTCATACAGGACAATGCAGATGCCATCCAGTTTCAGAGGAATGACACAGAATGGGTTTTGCATAGGTTGTTAGAGTCAGACTGATTTTAAGTCAAATAAATAGAAAGGAGAGCAGGTTGAAGAAGGAGATCAGTAAAACTCAGAGCAGGATTCAGGTTTTGCAATATCTACCTCTTCTGATGGCTGTGGAGTTATGCTCATGCATATGCTCACAATCTCTTTGCTCTTGCCTTTCCACTCTAAAGAAGTTTACAGTAAAGATTTGGGTTATTAAAATACTCATAAGTTAAACTAATAGCTGGAAAAACACCAGGTGAAACAGTACTTTCCAGTGGTCACAGCTGATTTTCCTGTGTTTTGGAGCAATGTAACTCTAAGCCAGTATGTCACAGTACATGAAGTTCCTGTGAAAGTTGGTTGGGCTGTATCCTGAAGGATTGTTATGGAGCACCCAACCACGAAATATGGATCAGAAACATAAAAATGGACACAGAAATCTGCAATTAGTTTGGCCTATGCAAGACAATGAAAACATAAACTGCATGAGATTTGTTTAGTTTGAGGATTTGTTTGGAAATTCAGAATAAAAACTGCGTTTGTCTGAAGTTTTATTCAAGTCCACTAACTTGTCTACTGATTCTGAATCCTTCTTTCAGATAAATCTGGGCTGCTTTATAAATGGGTATCAAAATCTCACTGAACGTGTGGTTTTGAGCAGTTTAAACTGGCCATGCTATAAAATCGAGGTAGCAGCCAGTGGTTTTGGCTGGGATTTGAGTGGCTATTTTGAGTTCAGTAGAGCCCCAAGCTCAAGATGGAAAACCTGGAGATGCCAAACCTGTCCTGCTCCCTGCCATGAGCCTTTGGCGGGGCTGCAGAAGCGCGCAGGGGAGCTGGGCCTGCTTCTGCATAAAGGACTTCAAGTGGAGGAATCTGCCCTGTCTCCCCCAGCAGAGGTGCTCTGGTGCTCAGTCACAGAATAAAGTGTGAGTGTGTGTCTGCAAAAGGCTGAAAAGCTGGTCTGGGCAGCGAGCACTCAGGCAGAAGAGTAACTGCTGCAAGTTCAAGACTTTTATCCAGTTGTGAGTTGAGAGTGTTTCTACTTGTGTTATCATGTCTACTATTATTAACCTCTTTCTTCAACTCATGCCAGATTTTATCAGTAATATGTGTTTTGAGAGACAAACAGCTCGTTTTGGAATGGGGCTTGTGCTTCTGTGACCACTTGTTTTGCATCTGTCTTGGGTGATTCAGGAGCAAATTCATCCACTTGTCTCCTCTGAAGTATAACCCGCTGTGCTTCTATTATGTGCGTGATTTCACATATTAAATTTATTTCTTGTGCTGCATTTATTTTAAAACTTTATTCAGTCATGTGCCTCTCGGTGCATTTAAAAGGAGCCACAAATATTTATGAGGCAATTTTAACACTTACCAATTACTTTTGTGGCGTTTGGTACTTTAATAGCTGTAGTTGTATCAGCCTTGGCTGATATTTCCTAATTATTCATATCCTGACATGTTATCAGCCATCATAGAGTATTACCAGCATCATTTTAAGCTCTCTTCACCTTCTTCAGTCTGGGTTTTATTTGAAAAGCAGACATGCAGTCCCCAGTGAGAATTAAAGTAGAAGCATTAGCTTGCAAAATATATGCCAATGACCTAATGATTCTGACATTTCCACAATACAAGCTTTACAAGAAGGCATGCAGACAGCAAAGTCTGTTTTTCTATCTCATATTTTTTTAATGGCTAAATGTTTGGAGGAAACAAAATGGATTTATTCTGCTCAATCCAGGGTATAATATCAGGACTTATCCGGTTCCGGGCCCCAGGGCTTCAGACAACTAACAAAACACATCTTACTTCTGCTCTGCTAGCTCTCTGTTATGCTTTTCACATGCAGGAAGAAAGAGTACAAGCATAACCCAATTGAATAAAGCAGCATGGCCTGCTATTCTTTGCTTATGAAGCATCACATGATAGACACCAAATTAAGAAGAACCCCCCCCACCTGTGGTTAAGTATGTATGCAACTGTCAAGCTGTTTTTTCTAATATAGAGGGAATTTTACCATTCCCTTCACTGCCAGAGTACAAGAATATGTTTAAAATGTTAATGCCTTACCAAAGCATGCTTCATTGTTTTTGAATAATCCAGTGATTTTACATAATCTAAATAAAAATCAAAGCTGCTCCCTGATCTATTTTGAAATGCTCCTACCTTTCAAAGCTTTTGCTCTGATGTGTGGAAAGAAGGCAAATCTGACGTGGTTCTCCTTACAGAGTTTAAGTTGCAATTTGTTTTTTGGCTCTTCAGTCGCTGTTTATGTAAGGATGTATTGGGATAGGGCTGTCTGCCATGATATGGTAAAAAAAACAAAACCATCTTTCCTAATAAAAATAAGATGCTATTTAAACAAGAGGCTAAAGGAAATCTATCCTCTCTGTTGACCTTTCAGACTGTGGTAAGCATAGAACATACAGTGCCAATTTTATGACACAGTCACGTCAAATAGATTGTATGTGACATATTTGAGCTGTGATTTCAAAGAAGGTTTAGATGTAAGAGTCAGGAGGGAAAACCCATTCAAATGTGTTCTTGTTACTTTTTGTGCAGTGACTTCATGGACCAACCACCTAATGACTAAGACATGCCATTTGCAAGAACATTCCCTTAACCACAGATTTTTCTGGTTCATTTGCTTGAAGAACTCCAAATTTTTCCTGTCATTGCCCAGGAAATCACAAGCCAATCTGATGGTGGTGTCAAAGACTTAGAGGTGCCTGGCATTTGTTGGGGTACTGGGCTGGTCATTTCCTCCTTTGTGTTTTTCCTTTCTCTCTTTTGCAGCCTTTATCTACTCAGGTGATGAGCTGGTTACAGGAGTTTCTCATACCTGCAGAGAGTGGGGTCCTTGCAGCAAAAGGGCTGAAATGTCAGAGGTGGCCTTTGGACATTCAAACCACATAAACCTGGACTGCTTTCTTGTGATGCAGCGTTCAGAAAACAAGCAACAGAAGAATCACAGCAAGAAGGAGTCATACTGTAGTTCTCATTGCTGAGTTCTGTGACAGAAATATTCCAAATACCTGTCTGTAGACCAAGGACATGCAAGTTTCAGAAGTGGCTTCTCACTGGGTGCAAAACCCCAGTCCTTGCTGAGCATAAGAATCATTAGTTGCTTTCAGGGATTTAGCCTGGAATTAGCATGACTCCTTTTCTTCCAACATTTCTTCCCTGCAGTTGCTGATTCTCTCTGTGCATGTAAAAGCACTGATAGGGTCATCATTAATGTACAGCACCTCTTTTCTTCTTAACATTGGCTTCTCTTTACTGCAGAGGTGAAAGCTGTGGAAGCCTTCTGCCTTTGAAGAACTACTTAAGATGAAATGGTTCTGAAGTGCATTTAAGGGTGTTTACTTTAGGCACTTTATTTTTTTCTTTATTTTTATTCCTATTGGAACTGGCTAATGTTATTCATTAAACTAACAATTTCTCCCCTGCCTGTTCTTAAGTGTGACTTGTGACCTTGCAATCTGTGTATTTTGTCATCACAATGTGTTACCATGGAACTGATTTTGATGTCATGAATAAGGGCATTGTGAGTTTCCACGTTCCCAAGCATATTTGAGACACAGGTTTGGAAACAAAAATGACTTCACCAGTTAAATATTGTTAGATCCTATAGTATATCAAAGGTAAGAACACTTGTGCCCTATATTCCTTTACATAGAAGAATCTAAGGTTAGGAATTTCAAAGCAGGTATATACAAGAATGACACTACAAATAGCATTTCACAAGATTAAATATTTTGTGAGAGTATTGAACTCTAACCCCTTTATGTTACTGTAGACAAAAATCTTTCATATTGTTCATGGAGCCTCCTCAGACTGTCTAATAGGGATTCTGTATGAAGAGGAAGAAATGCAGTGTGCTGAACAGCTCTGGGATGCTGCTGGGACTTAACTCCTTCAAGACAATAGTGGCTGAAGGGAATTTTCCACCCAAGATCACTCACAGGCAGACAGAGGGCAATGCACCATTGCTGCTTTTGAAGCTGAGAGGAGTAGTAAGGATTTTTCAGAAAAGAGCCTTACACAATGCACAAAGGGAAAATACACTTTTGTTGTGCAGCAGAATACATTTATTGCATGCTTTAAAATGAAAAAAGCAAGTTCCCTCAGTGATCTACCTACCCACACGAGGTTAAAAGTGTTCAATGGAATCTCTTGTCAAGCTGTTCCCCAGGGTGTTTAATTCATCACATTTAAAGTCTTGATAGCATTCTATTATAATGGAGAAGTTTGAAAAGCCTCAAGTGGGGTTAAAGTCCTGGGTTGCAAAAAAAATCTAGTTTAGCAGGAACCACATATATTGTTCTGTTTACTTCATCTGCTGGGGTTTTTTTTCCAGATGAGACTTACACGTCCATTGCATTTTACAATCTATCTCAGCAGCATTTTGCTCCTGGCACCAGGCAAATATGTCCTCATTAAGTAAAATTTATGCTAATACCATTCTGATTAGCAGCAGTCATTGATATTCACTCTCATTAGCTAAATTGGTTCACTGGAAGACATCCCGTTGAGGGGGTTTTTTTCTGTTTTAAATGGAATATAAAATGTATGGATTCACGGAGAAGACAGATGATGATAATTATACCCTGTGTTTACTCCAGCCATTTTTTTTAATCCTAAAGCCTCCTGAAGTACTTTGCAGCATTTAGATCTGCAAGGAGGGAGAAGACTCCCCTCCTTGAAGGGAGAGAAAAAAAGAAGACATTTTTTCCCCCTTTGAGAAAAATCTCTGTCAGATATAAAGAAGCCATTCTGGTTTTACTGTTTTTAGCACAGATAACACAAAGGAGTCTTCCATTCTGAATGTAGGTGCACTTTTTGATGACACAAAATGCAGGACATTTCACAGGAAATCTAGCCTGGGAATCAGCTCAATTCATGGAGTAATGGCACTTTCTACATGCAGTCTTTTTGGAGTAACCTTGTGATTCTGACTTACCATTTCTAGGAGCTGGGCCTGCACTGATATTGCAAAATTAGCCTCAGTGTGAACTTTTATCAAAAGTACAAGGATCCTCATCTTTATAAATCTGCTCATCTTTATAAATCTTGGTTGAAGGGAATGATCATTTCAGCTGAGAATTTTATTATAATTTCTTATGTTAAAACATGATCAGCTCAAGCCATGGTTTGATGCAGTTTGGTATGATGCTGTGATGAATTACCTCCTGTTTTCTCTTGAAGGGCTCTTGCTTGGCAGAAAAGACCAAGTTGGAAGCTGTTATTGCCAAGGTGTGATAATCTTGCCATTAACACTGTTAGGTCCAAAACAGGTTTCTTCGTATCATAGCCTCCAATTCAAGTGCAAGAAGGAAAGCAGTGCCCTTAATGCCTTATATTCTTACTCATATTAACAAAAATCTCCGTTGATGTCTCTCTCTATATGCAGAGGTATCTGTCCTTTACAAACTCTGCCCCTATAGTTGTCTGATAAAGTTCTGTTTGCCTTTAAATATTGACACTGCACATACTCCATTCTCTTTAGAGAGGAAAAACATTTCTCTGGTCCATTCAACCCTTGACCTTACTAGAAGGATTACAAACAAGGATGTCTCTTCTTGCTAATTTTTTACCTTCTGGATCTGCAATCAATGCTGCTGCTTCATCGAGGCTGCCGAGCAGCAAACAGACGGCAGCGACCACTGACCACTGGCAATGGCAAGGTGGGAAACACTGGCCTACAGTGACCTTTGACTGGGCTTGAAATTCCTCAGTTTGCCTTTGAATTCCCACCACTGAATAGTCCACATCACTCCTGTGCAGTAATTGCAGTCTTTTCACGTGTGCAGCTCTGTTTCAAGTCGTCTCACTCTTATATTGATCCAATCTTTCTTCTTTAATCAAAACTAGGTCCACATCCAAAAGATGTTTTGGAGAGGAGATCTGTGACCACGAGCAGCAAAGTGAAACCACCCAGATGCAGATAAATTGCCATTCTCTCTCGCTGCACAGAGAAATTGGGTCCTAATGGTATAGCAATTACTTTGTTTCCATGGTAACGTGTGTGAGCACTATAAATAATGTTTGATGTTTATAAACAATTCCGTTTACACTGAATTATATACACTATTTGTATGCTAATATATGGGATGCACTTCTAGTTTCACAGCAATAGAAGAGCAAACAGAAAGCTGCAAGTTTTGTGAGCACTGCACTGAACCATGTGATTATTATTTTTTCCCATGTTTATGTCCAAAGGAAAAACTGCATGAGCTGAATGCATTTCCTTTCATAATGTATATGCTCAATAATGGAAAAAAAATCCTGGAAAGAAAAACTTACAGAATTAGCAGGTTGTTTTGCTCCCCATCATCATTACTGTGCTGGGGGTTTTGTCCCAGAAGGTAAAAAATATTTATGTTGTGATTCAGCAAAATGCTTCTGTGCATGCTTATTTTTAAGCTTGTAAACTGATAAAATAAGTTTGATGTTTTAAAATGGCTTTCTTTTTTCCCACCTTTTATTATGTAACAGCAAAATATTTTCTCTGCTTTAGATTTGGCCATGAATTTTCACATTTTTTTCACAAAACCAATAAGGAGCTATAACGTATAAATTACATATTTATGTATATGTAAATATACATATTCCTATTTCTATATTATAACATATAAATAACATATAAATTCACTGCAATAGCAGTTTATTTGCTAGTCACAGGTATGAGTGGTGGGGGAAAAGGGGGCTGCTACAAGTATTTAATGGGGTTGCGAGAGTGATTGCAGAGAAGGCAAATTTTAAGAAGGGGCATGTGAATGTCCACTGGCAGCTGGAAACACAAGGACAGAGGCACATGAAGCTCTGTCATTATCAGCACGTTGGGAGGCAGGAAGGGAATTCCTCCTCCCTCCTCCTGCATGGCTGGGGAAGCAGAGCTCCCTGGTGCAGCTCCCTGGCCAGGAGCCAGCGCGGCTGGAGCTCTGCGCCTGCCTCGGCGAGCTCTAATTGCTGCTACACACTCTGCGAGCAGGGCTTGTACTTGTTTGGCTGGGGACCTGGGATAGGCTTTAGCAGCCAGGCTGGAAGAGGGGAGCAAACACGAGGGAGCAGATTTATGTTAACAGACTGTGAGTGTTCACAGGGCACACCACCTGTGGGCAGACACGTAGACGGCGGTGGGTACACCTCTGAAACAGCAAAAGTGCCGTTTACCCATTGTTAAGGAGTAAATGAAACACATTGCATTAAATTTGCTCCTTGGCAGTCATCCCAGTTGAACTGCCGTGCTGGTTAGCTGTGGATACCCCTGTATTTACATTAAAATAGTTCAGAAAATTTCACCTTTATTCATGCCCTGAGTATGCAAACTCAACCTCCTCAGTGCGAGCTGCAGGCGAAGCATCGAGGTGTGCTGGAGGCTGAGATTGCACCTCTCTGGTTCCTGGTTCCACACCATGGCTCTTTGCAGGTGGCAGGGCAGCTCCCAAGGGCAGCAATCCCAGCCCATTCCCCTTGCCAGATGGGGTCTCCTCTGCCTTTGATTTCCTGACACAAGCCACTGCCAAAATTACACAAATGGAATATTTGCTTTGTCATCTGGGCAAGACTTGTTTGTTTGCGCCATCCACACTCAGAGTGACTCCTCAGCCTGTGCTGAAGCTGTGTAGCAACAGGCAGCATATTTATTTTGCACTGTTTGGTTGCTGGTCTGGAAAAGAAAGACATTTGGCTTTTGGGAAAGGACCAAGAAAACAAATATGAGCCAAATAATAAGGCTAAACAATGTGGGATGCAGTAAAGGGCTGTTATCGTTGTGACAGGGCTGCAGTGTCACTCGGGAGGCTCTGCTTGGGCACTGACTGCATCCTGTCCCTCCCTGTCTTAAATAACTTCTCCATCACTGGCCTGCAAGTGTTCTCCTGAGCTGGTGCCACGAGATGCAGAAACAACCACAGCAAGTTTCCCATCAGTTTTCCTGTAGCTCTCAAAGTCTTGCCTTCTGCCCTCTTCTCCCCCAGAGGATGCAGAAGTAGTCATTAACCAAGAAGTACAGAGAAGCCAAACATCTTCCATTTGGAAATACTGAAAATGACTGAAAATATTTCCAGCCATAGATTGCCTGTGGTATGGCTGTTGGTATGAGTGTTCCTGTGTTCCACAAATAGCTGTGGTGAGGTTTTAAAACTCTGCTAAGTCTGTGCCTTGCTGCACCTACCGTGTGCTCCTTGATCTCCCTGTTTGATTTGATCTCTCTGACATGTCCTCTGCTACACCTGACCTCAGGACTGAATTTAACTAGGGCCTGCTGAGTGAAGGAAAGGGGAAACTACCCCCAGGCACTGGGCAATATTTCACAAATGACATCTCAGGTCAGGCCAGTAAGCTCCTATTTAATCAGTTGTATTTATTTTAAAACTATGGCAGAATATGATAGCCTGGCTTTGTTTTAATGGCAGACTTTGGCTATTTAAATTTTGTTTTCTGTGTTTTTTGTGGTTTTTTCTCTGTATCTTAATATCTTTAAAAAGTACTTTTAACACCTTTTGGCTCCATATATTTCTCTAAGATGAAGATAGTGGTATACTCCAATTTTGTCTGATTTGCATGTCTGAATTTAGAAGAATAACAATAACAGAATATATCTGAGAAAGCTTAGAGAGAGGAAAAATACAGGACTATCTTCATTTGGAACTGAAATATGAAACTCCATACTGTCACCCAGTCACAGTTTTTACAAAAGTAGGAGGAAATAAAGATTATTGACTGCATTGGGACAGAAATGTTCAAAAAGCTAACATGCTCCTTAACCAGGAGTACAATGATTTCCCCATCACAACACACACACACATACACAAAAGAATCTTGAAAATTATTCTCTTTCCAAGGAAGCACAAAAATTAATAGTTCCCTGGATTTAAGACAGGGTCTGGTTTGGACCAGCCCACTAATTTCAGTTTGATATTTGTGAAATCTTTCTGTATCTTGTTCCTCCTTTTTTTTTTCAGGCTTTTAGATTAAATATATTAAAATATATAGTTAAAATAATGCAAAAACTAGGACACTGAGGAAGCCTGCCTTAAAAAAATGTCCTCACTCCCTAGTCTTCTCGTTTTATATTGAATTTGAGAAATGCATCACAACTCTATTTTGATCTTGATTAATCTGTGTTTTGCAAAGTTTGAGAGGCACACCAGCCTTAGAAAACTTCCTTGTTTAGTTCATAGCATCCTCTAGTCTGGCTTTGCTTAGTGTAGAGTCAGAGCTGGGTTTGGTGAAAACCATCACCTTGGACAGGTTCCAGGTCAGGAGCTCGAGCAGGGCCTGATTTGATTTATTGCTCCTTAAGCTGCTGTGCCTTACCTTGCAGTCATCCACAGTGGCAGGGGAAGCTCAGCTCCCTCCTCTTTCAGCTGGGAGCAGGCAAACACTTCACTGCTTTGAAGTGCCAGCAGAAAAGCTTTCAGGGTGGTGGCCGACACCCTCTGCAAGTGCCTTTTGGATCTGTCTCAGCTTGAGCAGAGACATTTGAACAGGTACCAGGCTGTGAGGGAGTGTAGCCAGCTAAAAAGCTGAAGTGGGAAAAGAAGCTCAAGTGAACCCACCTAGGGAAAAGAGGCAGCTCTTGAATGCAAAAGGCTTTAAACAGAAAGCTGAGGGTACTGCTTTTAGAGGAAAGCAAATGCAGGTCCTTGGGAAAGCATTCATTTAGCTGGGTTTTGAAAAACTTTATTTCTGTTTATTCTCTTTGCTAGTGGGTAGTTAGGGATAGGGAGAATGTTTCAGGAATTACCTAAAACAAAAACTGACAGTGCTGATACTTTCACTAAATGTGTTTGAAGTATACATGACTTTCTAATGCAGAATCAAAAACTACAAAAATGGTTCAAATACTAATAGAGGGCATTCAATTCACTAAATCTTAATTTCCACTTCAGGAAAACATCCCCAAAAGGGTGTATTGACCTCTTATTATCTGCTTGTAAAATTGCAAATAATCAAAAAGAGTTCTAGCTCTCACATTAAAAAGCAATATGATTTGAAAAATGTGCACTGATTAAAAATTAACATTTTCCACATCTGCCTTTTCATTTTAAGTTTGCAAATACAGCCAAAGCATAAAGTGGCATCACCAGGGATTGTTAAAGGCTCATTGCTTCTTCTTCCAGGTCTTTGGGACTGAAAGTTGATATTTACAGGTATCTGTAAAATGGGGATACCTCTGGCTAAGTTAATGGGAGCATTACAAACCCAGGAGTTTCTGGTTTATGATCCTGAAGACCAGAGAAGCTGAATTTGAATAAGGTCCTTGGGAACAAAGAAAACTGATGTTCTGGCCTGATTGTGCTTTTGATACATTTTTTTCCTTTTCTAAAAATAACTTTATAACTCTATTGAGCATCTCAGGGATTATTTCTATTTAATGGAAACATTTCAGCAGAGACTATATGAACTGTTGCAAAGGGTTTGGAGATGTAGAGTGCTAGGAGTGTAATTAGCCAAAATTAGTGTGGCTGAAAAAGTCCAGGATATTCAACTTCTGCAAAAAGGCCTTCAACTTGAATAAAAAACCAGAGGTTTATACCAGGAACATTAATGCTTAGGAGTGGCTCTGTTTGACTAAGAAAATGCCATTAGAACCAAGTATTTATGACTAAACACACTTGAATAGAAAACACGCAGAGAAAACTCTTGGTAGTTCATTTGTCAAAAGCTGGCTGAACTGTAGCCCTGTAGTAATTATGTACTGGATATCACAGCCAGAGAAGCTGGTAACCACAAACTGACTTCCTCATTCCTTCTCCTTCCTCCAGGAGTGGTTTGGATTAGGTAGTCAGCTGAAATTTCCAAAGCACGTATTTTCTTACCGTGCTGCTGCGACCCATCTCCAGGTACTTCTTGCTTAGATTATCCCTAACACCTCCTTCTTTTATTTCTTTCATGAAAAGTAAAGTTTATTAACGCATTGGCTCAGTAAATCTTTCCCAAGTCCCTCTGCATGTGTGCACATGCACGGAGAGTAAAGCAACTTAGGCACTAAAAAAAGACAACTGGGCACTGTTGAACACAATCCAACAACTCTGTGGTTCCTTATCCTGAACAAGAGATATTCTATATCACCTAATATTAACAAACAAAAGACTTTTTCCCACGCCATTATATATTTACTTTACCCTACTCTTCAAGCTTGGCATGTTGGCTTCCTAAGACTATTTCATCCCAGATGCAGCTCAGTGCCAGAATTGCTGGAACAAAATGCAGTGGGTGGACAAACCTGTCCTGCTGCATTGCTTCTGGCCTTTTAAAAACAGAAAGCATTTATCTGACTCATTACTGTAAATGTGCTAACAGAGCATACCAGTGATGATTTTCTGACTGAAAGTGCCTGCATCTGCTCAAAAGGTTAACACGGGTGCAGATCAAGTGCACATCATGACACATTTGTTGATATCAGCCAGGGGCAAATATTAAGTAGCTTATCTTTTAAGGAGAGAGATAAGGAGGAAGGGCTGTGAGGTGCTTGCCAATAAATGTATATTCATCACAACTGTCGCTCCTGAGCGCTGCAGGAGCCACGGCAGGTGGGGCGGGCAACAGCACTGGAAACCAGGACCTCTGAATTCAGCCCTTACTCCTGGCCTTTGCTGGGGCCTTTGGCAAGGGATTTAGAATGGAATTAGGCTGCCTTCTCTTCCTGACTAGGTGGAGGGAGAGAGGTTTCACACATGTCCCATTTTAGCAAGTGCACAAGCATAGAATCACAGAACAGTTTGGGTTAGAAAAGGCTCGTGACAATCATCTAGATCCAATTCCCCTTCTGCTTTCCATCAAGACCTACTAATAAAAAAAACCACCTACAAATAAAAGAAGGAGGTCTTATCAGAAATTACTGGGTTCTGATGACACAGATATATGGAAGACAGTATAGAAAATTTGTATCCCCGTATTTCAGTAGGAGGCCACAAAATCCACTCCCCTTGAAAAGGGAAAATTGAGGAAGGAGTTTATAGGAATTGTTCTGAATATCTGCAGTGAGTATTTTTCAGATATGCACACACATATGTATTTTTATGTATTTACATGCATCTGTACGTGTGCATGGAAATACATGGATAGTGTACATGCATTTTAGGCTTTTTATTTGGGATATAAGATCAGTTTGAGGATTAACTTTTCTCCCTCTCTCTTGGTTTGCTAATTCCTTCAAGTATCATAGAATCATAAAATATCCTGAGCTAGAGGAAGCCCAAAAAGATCATTGAGTCCAACCCCTGGCCCTGCACAGACACCCCGACAATCCCACCCTGTGCATCCCTGAGAGCGTTGTCCAAACGCTCCCGGAGCTCTGGCAGCCTTGGGACCGTGACCATTCCCTGGGGAGCCTGGGCAGTGCCAAGCAGGGGGAAGAACCTTTCCCTGATATCCAGCCTAAACCTCCTGTTATGTGTATATTTCTGTCTTAAAAGAATGTAATACTTTCCTCAGCAAAGTGCTGAGATGATGTTTAGCACTATGGAAAATCCTGTGTTATGTCTAGCACTACTGAAAATACGTGACTGTTAAATCTCACTGCCCTTTGAACAAGCCTAACCTGGAAGCTGAACTCAGCTGGGTGTAGGGTACAATCCTTGCAGATAATTGGGATGCTGTGACAGCCTTTCAGTGCAGCCTGGATCCACTCTGGTGAAAGAACCAGGAGAGGACTTCTATGAACATCCATTAGGATTGTCCACAACCAGGATCATGACACTATTAAATGTCCACCCCTTGAATAAGAGTTCTCTGGACAGCTTATATGTTTAGAAAAATTCAAAATCATAAATAAGATGCTTTGTAGGAAACTGCTTCAATCAAATCATTGGATACTAGTCTGGCTTTTACAATTCTCTTTGAAATAATTTCTGCGGGGAGATGGTCCATGCATTAAATCAGGAGTTGGAGATTGGAAGAGAGGAGAGGGTGGCAGTAAAAAGCAAAAGCAAAGCAAATTTCACTGATGTAGTAGCGTATCTATCCCACAGCATATAAAATAATAAAGTGCAATAAAGCTTGCACTTAAGAAAAACCTAGGGAAAATGGAATTGGTGCCCAAGAGCAACTAAGGCAAATAGAGGGGAAACAGCAATTCATTCCAGTGATACAGTTTTTTGGTGTTTTATTTCAGCAGTTAAATTATCCAGCTGTCTTCCTAGAGTTTTTCTCCAGATGAGAGGGAGAAGGTCTGTTAGAGCTGAACTAAGGCTCCCCCTTGGAGCAAGATTGCTCTCCCATTGTAGAGGGACTCCAGAGAGGCTGTCACTTCCCTTAGCTTGTCTTTTAGTCTTTTAAGTTGAGTGGTGTGAATAGCCTTCAAAATGCCTTTGGGTTTCCCTTTACCCAAAGATTGAGGGAATGCTCCTTTTCATTCTCAGCCACAGGAATTAAACAATAAGATCAAAATCTTGTAATCTTTTTGGGAATTCCTTTTAGTTGTATGGGATCTAAAATGCAGGGTTTTCCCTAAATTGCTGGGCAAATGAAGGCAGAGGCTAATCATACAGCTGGCTTTAGATGCAAACATTTCCAGTGTCTGGTGTGGTTGCCTGTTGTTTGGGATGCCTATGAAACAAATATCTTAATCGTTTTTGTGACTTATGCAAGCTTAAGTCTCATTCCTCTGGTTTTTTATTGATCTGAGGATCTGTTTGCATCAAGAATAAGAGGACCTGGAAACAAAGCAAACTTTAATATTTCAGTTTTTTGGTCTTTCACAGCACTGACTTCTGAAAAGTATGATCAAAATAGACTCACACAGGGGTCTCCAAACAGCTAATAATTAATATATTGCTTTTAGTAAAAGGAGCACAACTAAAGATTTTGAGTTTACAGTAGTACTATTCCCTCTGTCTTTGTGCTCTATGGAACACATTGCAAACAATTACCATGTATTATGTGAACTGCCATTCTTCACTGAACAAATCTTTTAAAGCAAACATATCTGTTCTGCACGATTGTGCAGGGGGGAAAAGCCCTAAATCTTCGTTTAAAAAATGAGATGCAAATTTTAAATTTGTGACTATATGTTCCCTGCCAGAAAATGATCCCCTACCATTTCCTAATAGCAGATAAAACACAAAAAAGGAAATACTTGCCAACTTTTGGGTAGGCTTGTTGAAGTTTGAATGTGTAGACATGCAGACAGGGACTTTGGATTTGAGGGGAAATGAGTTTGTGGGTGAACTTCAGCCTACAATGCGGTTTGTTTAGCACACAGGAGGTTTCTTACAATATCACTAACACAAACTGAAATTGCTTACAACTTCCCCTGCCTTTCCAGCTTTGATGGTTTTTTTTTCTTAGGCACAGTTTTTGTTGTGTACATCCCACATCTTGTAGTGGCCATCACTCAGAGAGAAGAATGTTGGGTCTTTACTGTACCGTTTACTCCGTCGCCTCCGCTGTGGGAACTGTCATTGCAACAAAAGCTCTGAAGGGCTGGAGAGGAAACGTGCAGTCATTCTGTCCAGTTATGAAAATTGCTATGAATGCAAATTAGCCTTATAGAAAGCGTTTTCTGCTGAATGTCAGTTTTGCCTTCAATAGTGAAAGCCACACTGAGTTATTTGCACGGGAAAGCTGCTATAAGGGAAGGTCTTGATTTATTAGCTTCAGTATCACTTTGGGGTTTTAGTCTTCAACTAACAAAGAAACCCATGGAAATATGTTTAAAACTTTAGGTGACCTGCTTACAACACGCTTTAGATTTGTTAAAAGATTTGTAAAGCTTTTGATGAGTTTCATCTAGCTTCCAGATGTCATCGTAGAAACAAATGTAATATTACCATGTGCTATAAAAACTTCCTGCAGCTCTATTAACAAGTTTCCCATGATGTAATTAGAAAGAAGGTGCAGTGTTTTCTTTGGCATCTGGGCGTAAAATACTGTGCATACTTATGCTGCTGTAAAACCCAGGCCAACTTAGTTCATTTTAATGAAGTTATTTTGGACTCAGTTCATGTAGAATTTCACTATAGCGCTATCTGTATCTGGATACCTTCCCTGAGGGGTAAATACAGCAAAAGTTGTACAGTTTCTTTAGATTTTGTATAGGAAGACAGTATTCTCAATATCAAAGAGGTTGTAACCATTCTAGCCAAAGTAAATGCTGTAAAATCCTTCAGGTTCAGATTCAGGTAAGGTTTTCAGATGTGTCCATAGCTGGCTTGAATAAGCTGGAGCATGTACAAGTGCCCAAGTCAGGACCTTCAACCCTATTCCTCTCTGTTTGCTAATCTGTTATGTGAGGTTCATGGTCAAGCTCTATTTTTGAGTTAGATGCCAAATTTCTATCACAAAACATTTATTTTCTAACCACCAAAAAAATTGATTTTTTATTGTAGCCAGCTAAAGTCTCTGGTAGCAGCATTGCTGGTGCCAGTTTCTCTGTAGCACTGGTGCAGGTAGATGGCTCGAGACTGATACCACACATAGTCATGCTCATTACTGTTTTTCCTGAAACACAAAAACTGCTTAGGACTTGGAATTCATCTATCATTTCTCATGTGGACAAGCCTGTACACAAATGGTCTTTTCATAAGACCCTGTTGCCTTTTTTTTTTCCCTTAACAAAGAACAAATAAAAGGAAAAGGAACTGGAAGGGAAAAAATTAAGTTTTAATGGAAACACATTTCATCTTTTGTTTTCTGCTTGCCATAAAACATTAACATAGTAAAGAAATTGATCTTTGCTCTTAAGTTCTTTAATAACATGAAGTATTTTGAGTTTTGTCATGGCTAAGGTATGGTTAAACCACATTTTGCTGGTCGTGTTCCAACCTCTATTGTCACAGGTTTTTGACATCAAACTACATTTTTAAAAATAAAAGTTGTGTGCAACCCACTTCTATTCACAGACACCTTCGTTAAAAGTCGTGACTTTGGGGAGTGTTTTGGTATATTAGTGGTAATGGTATTTTCTGACCAGAACTGCTTTTCCATGGGACATATTTCAAAGTCCAAGCATTCCCACTGCCAGCCCCTGCTTTGTGCCATACAGCACCTTTTTGAATGCTGCACCTCCACACGAGCAAAGCTTTTGCAGGATGCTCTGAAACATTACATTCTAGACTGCTCACCCAGTCATGGGACTGTTACAGTGGTCTTACAGTAGCAGACAGAGCTATTTCAAATAGGGCTGTGGAAGAGAGAAAGTGTCACTTTGGTCCACTTTTCTGAGTGGTTGGTGTTATAATATATAACCTTTTTTCCTTTTTTTCTTTTTTCTAACGCAGTGTAGTTCGCAATAATTTAAAATACTCTATAGACATTTAAACGATATACAATAATATAACTTAATTGGATTCCTCAATTGTACTTAACAAACACTATTCTAATAAATTTACAGTATCTAGTACCATAAGACTGTGCATTACTGTGTTTGGGAGCTTTATTTGCTTCCTGTCAAGAATGTAGTGAAAGTACAGTATCATCACTATTATTCAACAACAATACCCATGAATCCAAGGGACTTCTTTAAATTACATGGAGTGAATCTAGTATTTTGGGAGGCCCCTGTTGACTTCTGTGAAGTTGCACTCATTCATGCCAAGGCT
>VXBC01005972.1:532007-555488 GCA_013399945.1 Ploceus nigricollis | reverse complement strand
AAAAAAAAAAAAAAGCAATTTTGCATTGCTCTGTGAGGGAGTCATTAAAGAGGTCTGATTTTCAGAGGGTGAGTGCTTGGGGTCAGAAAGGCAGGTCCTCACAAGTGTTCAAACGAAGGTCCCCAAATCATTAGTTACCTTTGATAGTACAGGTCCACAAATTACAGAGGTAATTCTGGCTCATTCACATATCCAGCACGGGAGCTGGTGGAACTCTAGATCCACCATCCCCTTGCCCCAAGAGCACCGTGTGCATGGACAAGTGCTTCCATGTTAGGTGGGGAGAGCTCATGGCTCTGCAGCCCCTCAATATAAAGAACAAAATTAAACAAAAGCTAAAAATGCACATATGCAGATGTAAGGAGATTTTTAATCCAAGTTTTCAGAAAATCAGGTAGGGACCCTTGGGACAAGCAAATAATTACATAGTTAATTGGGCTGTGTTCTAAGTGGGCATATCTGGGCTCTTGGGGTTAAAACACTAGATTTTACAGCAGTAAAATATCTGAGGCTGGTTTTAAAATCTCTCATAGGGAAAAGGTGTGGGAATTAGGACAGAGTGCTATTAAGAAGTGAGCTTCTTTCTTTTAACATTCATGTGCTTACCAGGAGGTACGTTATTGCCAGCCTTAAAATAATGATGACACAGACTAACCCAAATTTTGGCTTTCTTATGCTCGTGAAGCCATGACAGCTCAGAGGTTGCAGTAACCTAGAGCTCAGCTGCCAGACTTTTATCCTCTTCTGAGCGCATACTGAGCCTAAGTTTCTTAAAAGTCTTGAAAATATTAACTTTTAACCATTAAAGGGAAAACACAATGCCTGGAAGACCCTGCCAGTGCATTCATTGTCAAAGCAAAACCTTTGATACCTGTTGAAGCACATCTTTGTATCCTAAAACTCCCTTTGAGGAGCTGTGAGCAGGTGCTCCACACCTCAGGCCTGAGTCTGAAAAAGTCATTCAGGAGGCAAGTGGTAAAAGTCAATGTCAAACATTGGTAACCAAAGTTTCATGTGATGTTTTCGCTCCGTTCTGGCAATTGCTTAAGGCCTACAGTAATTGAGCTCTCTAATAGTGGAGTGACAACAGATCAGTAGCATTGAAGAGCTTAGGCAGAACCAAATACAAAAGTCATAAAATCAGAGTTCCAATAAGTTTACATTTAGTACAGAATTAAGACATAGCTACCCGTTAGTGCTTAGAAGTTTTTGATACTATTAAAACCATAAATAATTATTTTAAATGTTCGTTCAAAGAGTTCCAGTGTCACTGGCAGCTGATGTAATTTTGTGAACGTTTGTTGGGGTTTTTTTCCAAACTGATAGTGGAGTATTTCTGCCATAGATTTTGCTCCCTACCTGTTGTTTTCTCTCTATCTGCTTTCTTAGAAATTTTGGTTTTTGCAGAGAGAATGCTGTGTTCTAGTCAGTGAAGACTTCATTTCCTTAAAAAAGTCTTTGTTTGCACAGGGCCAGACAGTTTTGTCGCTGTAAAATAGGAGAAAGTGTCTTTTTCTTTTAAATGTCATGGGAGCTGCAATGCAATCAGCTTCTCTGATATGTATAATTTAAAACACTAAGAGAACTCTACAACATCCAGATTGTAGTTTAAAAAAAAAAAAAAAGAGAGAGACAGAGAGAAAGTTTCATGTGGTTGTCAACATCACCTTAATCCTGTTGCCCTTGTTTCCAAAGCAGTTACAACAGCCAGCCAGCCAAAATGCACCATCCTTAGAAGTATAGGTAGTTGTGGGGAGGGAGTGGTTGTTGTGGTGTTGGCTGGGGTTCTTTTCCCCAAGAGGATTAGATGTGCAAAATGATGCTGTCGTTGTTTGTTGTACTCCGCTTTCCTCCCTTGCGGTGGTTTGCTCTGCGTGTTTGCGCACGACGCCGTTATTTGCAGGTGAACACCTCTGTCCGCTCGCTGCACGTGTTGCACTTCACAAAGCAGCACCAGTGGAATTTGCAATTGCACTGCCACACCTTGGTGTACTGGTGTGTGTTGTAGCCTCTTCCACAGCACATCATGTCGCACCCGTCTGCGTTGGGAGAGGTACGGTTGCAGAGTCGTCCCTGGGTACCGACGCTCCCCGTGGAAGCATCTTCCTCACAGTAGTTGGGTGACTTTTCAATGTACACTAAATCTGTTTCCATGGGTTTCTGGTAGCTCTTAATCTGCTTGATCTTCAGGAAGGTTGGCTGTCTCAGTCTACTGGCTCTCACCACCTCCACTTGCACTGCGGCATTGTATTTCTCTTTCAAAATATATCCAATCTCTCTGAATTTAGGAAGCGTGGTCCAGCAGGTCTTAGTTGTACAGGAACCTGAAACTCCATGACACTTGCACTCCAATTTCATTCTCTCTTCGAGAACCTATGTGTACAGACATTTGCATATTGTTACTGCAGGAAGACAATGTTGCAAGCCTGCCTAAACCTCAGTCTGTTTAATTCATATGAATATTCATTACTGCTGGTTGAAATTTTTAAAATGCATGCTTATAAATCTTCTCACTTCCCAGCAGAATGCTCATAACATTTTGTTTCAAGTGTCACCTGGTTGGAAATACAGCGTTTTGTCATTTTTTGGGAAAACATTTCCATTTTTTTTCCAAATATTGGAGAATATTTACTTCCGTTTTAGGAGACATTTCTTTAGAGCCACAGGGGACTTCAAATTTTTCAAATCATTTTTGTTTTGAAAACAGAAAACAAGAATGGGTTTGGGGGTTAAGTGGCATAAGATTCAAAATACTTAATTGCTTTAAGTAATGATGAAAGAATGCTTAAGAAGAACAGTATATACTGTGTGACTGAATAAGCCTACATGCAGGGAGCTGGAAATAGATGATCTCCAAGGTCACCTCCAACCCAAACCATTTTATGATCCTATATTCACTGCATAATTAAAGATTTTTCCTATATACCTATACCAATACCACCAGTGGTAAACTTACGGACTACCCCGTCCCCTTTAAAAGCAGCACTCATTGCAGTATTTAGTCCAACTCTGCAGCAAATAATCATCCACGAATACATTTTTTTTTTTCCACCAGGGCAATGATAACACAGCATTAGAGGGAAAAAAAATCCACTGAAGGGTCCTGCTCAACAGTGAGCCGAAGAGAAAAGTATTGCTGCTGTAGAGGAGGTTCAGCCAGAGGGGCTTAACTCAGAGTAAGAAGCGACACAAACTGGTGGGTGCTCAGGCTCCTGCTCCACTGTCACCCTGCCGTTTCTGCTGCAGCCCAGCCACGCCTGGCACACCCCTCCCTCCCCGGGCCAGGTTGTGCCGGGGCTGGGGGAAGGCAGGCGGTGTCCTCCCGCTCCGTGTGTGCAGCAGCAGGGGGAAGCCAGCCCCACGGAAGCGCCTCTCTGTTTTTCTGCCCTTGCGTTACCACTTAGGCCTGACCATAATTACACCCGCAGTCATCATTAGCTTATGAAAATCAAGGCCTAAGAACAAAGCGAGCTGATCTTTCCCCTTCGCAATGGGATGCTAACAAAGAAATATGAGCTCCCGAGCCTGTCTGAAAGCATTACTGATGCTGCAGACCATCTCCTGTAGCGGTTTCCCTGCAGATCCCAGAACACGACTGAAATGGGCAAAGGATAAAAGGGCCGAAATCTGAGTACAATGGCATAATGAAGTAGGAGGGAGTAAAAAATGCTTACTGCTTCAGAAACTGGCCTTAAAATAAAAGCTGTACAGATCTGGTTATCCCTGCAAATAGAGGGCACCCTCCTGAGTTGTTTGAGTTCCACTTAAATTGTATGGTTTGTTTTTTCCCAAATTTCCGGGGTTTCAATATTAAAGAGAATATTTGGATTTGATTCTCCTTTACCAACATACGGTAGCAAGTATAAGATAGCTGAGCAACCTAGGCAAGAATCATAAAATATCCTGAGTTGGAAGGGACCCTTCAAGTCCAGCTCAGGACAACTCCAAAATCCCACCCTGTGCATCCCTGAGAGCGTTGTCCAAACGCTCCCGGAGCTCTGGCAGCCTTGGGGCCGTGACCATTCCCTGGGGAGCCTGGGCAGTGCCCGACACCCTCTGGGGGAAGAACCTTTCCCTGATATCCAGTCTGACCCTCCCCTGACCCAGCTCCAGCCATTCCCTCGGGTCCTGTCCCTGGTCCCAGAGAGCAGAGCTCAGTGCCTGCCCCTCCTCTTCCCCTCAGGAGGAGCTACAGCCCCTGCTGAGGTCTGACCTCAGTCTGGTCATACCTTAGACCTTCTGGCTTTACCAGGCTCAAGGTCAAGTTATCCTGTCAGAGGCAGAAAAGGTGTTTCCCAGCAAGGTTTACTGAGTCGGGGAAGAAATTCCTATTGCTACAACTGCTCTAAAAGAAGAAAATCAGCAAGGCTGTGATGAGCTGGGTTTTTTGTGGACACTGGAATGCACTGTATCACCTTCCTGTCTCCCATAGTGACAGAAGAGAAAACTTGCCACCTTCTGCTGCAGCAGCAGCATTTCAGTGGCAGCGAGGAGACAGATGCACTGTGACACACTCTGGGGTCTTTCAGGGGTCTCCAGGGTCTCCTCTGTATCCATTTCTGGACTATGGAGAAGGTTTTTCTCCAAAGACTCCTAAATAAGATTTCAATCCTGTTCCACAAATCTGGGTTCAAGTAATCTATTGATATTTAGATGTATTTGTATATAAATATAAACATGCTTAGAAGTTGTGCTTGATATGAAGTTGTGCTGAAAAATATTTGGTTTTGTAGAACTAACCCATTGCTACAGCTTTCTCAACATGCAGTTGCAGCTGTAAGAACTGCAGCAAAATCCACGACAAGACGTGGATGGATGCAACTTTTACCCCTCCACCAAAGAGCACTAGGATGTAAGGATTTCCAGGAAAGCATTGACAATGGGATCTGTCACCCCTGAGTCGTACTCCTCCCTGAGCAGTAAATCTTGGTGAAGGGTACATATTTTATTATGTCCTACATGTGCTTCTGGTGTCTACATTTTGGTTAAAAAGGCCAAGTCATGCTAGGAGAGTGGGAGGAGGTGAAGTTCATGAGGCTCCTTATTCTTCTGTGGGTTCAACACTGTCCCAGGGAGCCTCTGATGTGCTTCCCTGATACACTGGAAAGTGTCATTGCTCCTGAAAGACAGACATCACCCATTTCAGTGTCCTGGGTGACATCTTTGGAAATGTATATTTATATATGGATGCCTGTCTGTCTATATAAAAATTGTTTGCCTGTGCGTATTTGGTTGAGATGCTGATGTTTATATATATTATTACATATGTTATTTTTATATATAGATATAAACATCAGCATAATGTATATATAGACACTACCTGGCAGCCTCTATAGTACAATCTCCAGCAACTTCATCCTAAGTCATGATATTTTTTCTTTTTTGTCATTGTCTTTCTGAAGGTCCAGTTTTTTGATTCATTTTGGTGAACAGAAACCTGATTTCACTGCAGTGTTTTTTCAGATTCCCACTATTTTTGATGGTGGGAGGACTTGCAAATGCAAGCCATGCAGGCTCAAAAAATCAGAAGTTTCAAAAAGTATTAATTCATGCTCCTGAAGCCAATCTTGCAGGTTTTTTTAATTTTTTTTCAGGCTTCTCTCATGAATGTGGAATGCTTGGGGTTACAACGCTGAGCAGAGGCCCAATCATCAGGTAGTTAAATTCCTGAATGCTATAATTTGTGTGCCCACAGTCAGCTGTGGGTATAAAATTGTGCCCAAACACTTGGAGGTCAGGGAATACGAGGCCCAAACTAAGCAGATTCTAAGCAGCATTTTTTCCCCTCTTTCCACCCAGATGCTGCAGAGCGCCCTTCCTTGCTGACAGGCCAGCATGTTCTGGCCCTCCAGAGGAATGTCTCTCTGGGTGGTATCTTGAGCAGATTCCCACTTGCCAGGGAGGTGCCATGGGACCTGGCAAAGGTGGCCGGATCTGACCTTGTTTGCTCAGTGCTCTGAATGAAGAGTAACTCACATTTTGCTTCCTAAAACTCTCTCCAGCTCAGTTTTCCTCAGCAAAATTCCCATCAAAGCTCTGACCCTGAACCTTAAAGGTACTTACTCACTCAAATCTAAGACACTGTGCCAAGCTAGGTGCTTAATTAAAGATTGAAAATCATTAGCTCCTATGAGCCACTCTCTCAGCAGTTTCATTTGTCATATGTCAGTGCCTCGTATCTAATCTTGAATGGTTTACAGCAAGATCTGCCTCCCAGAGCAAATTCCCATCGTTGGGCTGTGCTGCCTCAGATTAATCATAGGAACATTTCTCAGGTCCCTTTTCCACATACAGACCCACTCCCACCCCAGTGTGATCTTGCCAAGTAAAATTTTCTAACTAGTGCTACTTTGTTAAATGAATTGTGAAACAGAATGTTAAAGCTTTCTTAATCCCACATCTTTTTATACCTATATAAGTCATACATTTAAAATGCAATTTGAGGGCTGTCTGCTGCCAGTTAAGTAGAAAAAGACTTGTGAAGACCAAAATAAAACAAAATTATACGCATTAAAAGAAATTCATTTTTTCAAGCTCCATATCTGGACCCAACTGTATAACATCAGATACAGTTTCTGTACATAATAAAAATCCTATTTGGATAAAGTATGTAAAAACAATAGTTGCATTTTGTGTGTGTGTATGTGTTTTGACTCTTGGCTACCAGGAAAATTAACCCAGCATTTTGGGACCTGCTGCCCATTTGATGGATGCCCCTACTGTTATGAGGATGAACAATAGCCTAATGCATCAGTGTTTCTTCTCTGCTTTCTAGGAGAAGAGAAAATAGATGTTTGAGCCATAAACTGCTGCAATTGGTTAATTCTGAGTATTATTTTTAGAGTTAAATGTTGCAAAGCAATTTCCTTCAGAAGCATCCTCCCCATCATCCCCAAAGCAAGTGGGCTTGTGGTGCTCCACTCTGTTCTCAGCGGAATTTGTTGTAAACCTTAAAGGTAAAATATCACCTGAGATAGTTAAAAATATTTCAGTGGTAGTTTTATCCTGTCAGGCAGCACAGATGTGTCAGGTTTGAGGTCGTACGGTGATATTTCACTAGATGTTTGATACATGCCTTGCATGCATTACATGGTATGCATGGGCATGCACATTTCTTGAATAAAACCATTTAGCAAGTCCTAAAATATTTGGCTATTCCCCCCTCTAATTTTAAAGCAAATTGTTCAAAAAGTAGGGTAGTACCAGATGTAGCTGCTGGCAGTCTGTGTTAAGGGTGTGTTTCTGGAAGAAAAAAAATAAGCTAACAAATCCAGCCCAACTGGAAGCAGGAGATCTATCCTCATGAGATTTTGAGCCAAAGCTTGCATATTCAGGACATATGGATAAGTCCTTAGTTATCCATCTAACCCACCCGAGCTGTAGCACCAAAATTTTTGAAATTGGATTTATGTAACTGTCTGCAAGTCAGTTTAAGTGAGAAGATGGAAAGTATGGCATGAAGCACAGCTATCAAAAGCCTTTCTTTCATGAGTGGTCTCATGTGTAGTGAAATAATTTGTCACTTTTAGAGAAAGAAACTTTCAGCAAATGATGGACTCGAGGCTGTAAAACCTGGAAAGTAACATTCTTTGCATCCCTGAAATGACTTAGGAAACAAAGGATTTTAAAGAATATTTTAGGCTTATAAGAGCATAAAATTAGTTGGCTTTCACGTTTGAAACTGGGATTCAGCCTCCACTGTGACTTCAGAACATTTCATTCAGTCTTTTTCTGGGCATTGCTTCTTATCTTTGCATCCTGTCAGGTGTCAGTGTGGGCAGCCTGCAGCAAATTAGGCACTGTGCCTCTTGCAGGAATGGCTTGACTAATTACAATGCTTCACATGAGGTGAAGGGAGCTAACACTGTCTTACATAATATATGCACAGACAATATACATAAATATGTATAAATATGCATAATTACGTGCACATAGACTATATATATTTATGTCTGTTTATATTATATAGTATAATAAATATAATTTTTGTATCTTTATATGTGTATATATGTAATGAATGGTAACCAACAAATCACCTCGTTAGCTGTTCTACAGCCAAAGGTGGAAATGTTGTCCCAAGTAATTGAAAAATCTCTTCCGAAGAGAGCCTGAATTACTCGTTTTTTTCCCCCACTCTTGTTGTTTCACATGTAAAATAAGCTGTTGTCATCTTCCAGGCACTCCAAAAAAACAACAGGAAAAGCCCATTGCTGTTACAAAGGAGTAAATATTGGGATGGTGTCAGGCAGAGCTGCTGGCAGTCAGTGTGATGGGTGTGTTTCTGGAAGGGCCAGTTTTTTCTCCACATAACCACAGTCACTGTCTGTTGTAAGAGCCTAATTGATTGATAAACTGTTAGAAACATTTCTACTTTTTGGTAAAAGCTGCAATCTGCTACCAATTTGTCAGTTTGTTCTTTTAACTCACCCCATAAAAACAAACAGAAACCTCCATTTTTATAAATGAGATTTCCCGTGAGAGACAGTCATTGTTTTGAAACTTTCAACAAAAAGTTAAGCTTAATGATGTGTGTTCCCAGATGTTACTCTAAGTTCATTTATCCCAGAATAAAGATACTTATTTCTAAAAATACATGGTAGAAAGCTGTCTCATAAAACAGCATCAAAGCTGACTTGGTTTTTTGGTATTTAATTTTTCATTACTCTGTCAAAGTTTTGCCCACAGATCTCTCTGTAATCTTTCAGATTTGCAACAAAACATTCTTTCAGTAACATTTGTGTTAGACTTATACTAGTCCTCCTTTGGGGGCTTGTTTTCATTTACCACACTTGTGCTTTCCATCCCGAGTCGTAGCAGATGTTTGGAAACTGGCAGGGAAGTTTGTTCCTCTGCTCCTTCGCACCGTGCGGTGCCGCTTTGCCACCAAGCACAAATCTTCCCTCAGGAGAGCCTTGTGCCACCAGGAGCCCCTCAGCATTTATTTATTCCAAATTGCACCAATGACAAGATGATTTTGCCACTGGTGCTTCCTACTGCAAATTTAGCAGAAGCTTTGCAAACCTGCCATTAGCTGAAACAATTCTTAGAAATTCAGTGCAGAGCCATTCGGGATGCAGTGTGGGGCAATTAGGGTATTCATTCATTCCACAGTCATCAGAAATTCCCTGAGAAGCCTAAATGTCATTTTTTTTTCCAATGAGATAATTTATTAGAGGGTTGTATTGAACATCTCAGCCCTAGACAGAAGTAAAAGACCCCCCAAGACTGTTTTTCCCCTCATCTGTTTGCAAAGTTTGTGCAATTATTTTTACAGCATGCTGCTTGTTCAACAAAGAAGAATTCCTCTGGGCTCTGTTTTTAGCAGCAGTGAAGTACCAGCAGGCCAGCTTTTGAGAGCATCCCAACGAAGGCAAAATTATTAAAGCCATACTGCTGTACTTACAAACCCCTCTGACACCCAGGCATGTGTGGGACAAGTGCTGGAGGAGATTGAGAATGGGCAACATTTCTGAGAGCACATGAGAAAATCCTTGTGGTGGTATAAAAGAACATTCAAATAATTGCCTGGGGGGCAAAACTGGTGGCCAGAGTCTTGACTAATGATCCTAGCAATGAACCTTTGGCCACCTGGTAGATGTCTAGTGAGGTNGGTGGCCAGAGTCTTGACTAATGAACCTCTGGCCACCTGGTAGATGTCTAGTAAGGCCATCAAGGGCCCACCACTGACTTCAGAGCAAGTTGGAAACAATTGTATGTGGGATTGGGAGTTTTTCGTGTCCTTTTCCCTCATGGTTCTGACTTGGAAGGCTCTGAGATTGAAAAAGACTAAAAGGAAGGTAGCATATTTGTTGGCTAAAAGTTGTTCTTTTTAGCTAACTCAAAAAGCCAGTTTGGTATGACTAAAACAGAACTGCAAGCCTTTACCATTACAGATGTGAATGCAGGGTATTTTAAATGGTGAAAGTGCTGTGAAATCTCTGTAGGAAGCTACAAAAGCATATACTTCCTTTACTGTCTTTACTGTCCATTACCACCCTAAGGTTGAAAATACCTTATTTGAAAATATTTGAGAACTTCTAAAGCAATGAAGGAATTTAAAAATTCCTGTTGCCTGTGTTTTCTTTCTTACCTTTTATTCCTATTCATAACATGGATAAAATATCTGTACTTTGGCTCTTTATAATAGCAGTAATGAACCAGAAACTTGGCTCCAAAGTGTTTCCAAACTTTAAGACAAGCCACATACAGATCAGCAGGATGGCACTGACAGATTTTTCTCAGAGCAGTACCAGCATTTCCCAGTTGTGTTGTGAGAGGTTTGGGAGGGAAAAGGAGAAAGATGGAAGTTCAGTGTTGTACCCAGGCAAGTGGAGAAGCCAGCAAGGGAAGCAATCACTAAATATTATTTACTGTACAGCTCTGAATATTCAATTAAAGGGAATATATATCGTAACACCAACATTATTTCTAAACATGACCCCCAAAACCATGTTTTATATTAACACATTCCTCTGGATTTTATGGATTATATTTAAAAACAAAAAACTACACCAAATCTTTTCAGTCATTCTTAGCTTTTGGAAGCAATACAATGAATTAATGAATAGCTATGGGTATAAATAACTACTGAAAAATTAAACAAAAAGTTAATAAATTCCAAAATACTATGCGTATTTTAGAAAATGGGAAAAAATATATTGGTGGTATTGCAAGCCTTTGTATTCCTTTCTTAAAATATGAAAGCATTTTCATTTGTTTTTTGCAAGAACATTTGAAAAAAAATTAGAATTGTTAAACAAAATTTATTTGCACGAATTCTGCTACCAGAAGTATCTGTAAAAACATGCACTTATTTGGTTTGCTTATGCCCCTCTGCTTATGAAATTCTGATGAAAAGTAAAATATAATGTGCTTAATAAGAATCAGCAGTGTGGTCTAGTGGTTACTGGGCTGTATTTAGAATTGGGGGACCCACGATCAGTGCCTGGTTCACATAATGAGCTCTTTCTGTCCTTGGGATTTCACTGTTTTCCAGCTCAGTATCTGCTCTTGCTCTTTTGTCCCTCTTTCACATCTAGACTGTGACAAGCAGGACCTGGATCAGTATCTCCATGGGGGTGGCACAGCACACACCACAGAGGGTGCCAGTTTAAGCAGGGATGATAATGCATCTAGCAGTAATAAATGCTCCCTGGCAAGTTTAAGAGTTGACTTCCATCTCCTTTTGCCTCCAAACACAATTTATGATGCTGAGCTGAAATTCCCAGCCTAAGTGAAAAGATCAGACCTGGAGCTGGTCTTCCAATGTGATGGTCAGCTGCTGAATGAAGTTTTTTTATACCCGTGGCAGCAATTTTTAGGAAAAAAGACTGTGCCCCTCAAGGCTGTTTTTCTGTTTGGCTCTTCAGGCAGCTTTCTCCTGCACATCTGGAGACCTCAGTGTGAACTATCCTGAAGCACTGATCCTGTCTCTACACTTGAGATTACGCCTCTCTCACCACACTGAATTTATGTAGTATTTCCATCCCAGTGAACTCCTGTCCATACAGAACCTTCCGTTTCAGTGCATGGCCAATGCAACTGTGCCAGTAAGCAAGATCCAGGCAGCAAAATAACTGCATTGTTTCTGTCACCACCAATTCTGCTCTCTCTGCCCAGTGCTCAGTACAGGACTGAAAGCACACATGGTTTTAGAGGAGGAAAATTCAGTCTTACTTTGGGGACTAGAGAAGGAGGCACATTTTACTGGCTTGCTATATTGGTATATTGGATTTTTTTGCAACACTGGAGCGGAGGGCTTTTCCTAGGGAAAAACACTTTGAAGGCTATAATCTCTCCTGAGGTAGGTATATATGATGCAGAAAGATTTGTTACACTTTTTAAAGGACAAGCTTGAGAGCTATGAGGATTGATGAAGTTAAATCAGCATAGCTCCATGATGTTTATTGTTACCACGAGAAGCAATTCGGTCATGGTTGTAGACATGAAACTGCTTCTTCTTCTGCAGCTCTTTGTAGTTACAAAGAGACAGTTGTGCATCTGCTAAGAAGTGCACTGTGTACCACTATGTGTATTTCATTAGAGCTGGGGTCAAATAAGTGATTTGGGCTTCACTGGAATAAATATCTGGAAGTGCTGTGGAAGTTAAGCAATGCAGACAACTCAGTTCTGTCCCATCACAAACCCCGACATCCCTTGCTAGATTTTTTGCAAATTGAATGAAAAGCAGTGATTTATCATTAGGCTAAACAGATCCAGGCAGGGCTGGAAAGAAGGCTTAGGAAGCAAAAGTTTTTACAGGAGTACCTATAATACATGGCCAGCTCTGAATAAAAAGAAACAGCAAAAAAAGGTGAACAACAGATGCCATCACTGGATGGGTGACGAGGTGTGGTTGTGGGATAATGTCAGAGAGGATGAGTTCTCGGGGAATGCCTCCTGCCACCAAGCCAGCCTCCCCCCGTCCTCCAGCACACACGTTCCCATCCCTTGTCCTTTCTGGAATACCTTTCTTCCAGCCTCATTGTTGTGCAAGTTCATCAGCCTCCGTGCATTCTTTTTGATTTCTCGGGCATCAACAAACCTCCGGGAGAACTCAATGCCGTATCTGATATCCGCAGAGCAGCCTCCCCACTTCCAGCCCTCCTCCTGGTTGTAGTAGCCCTGTTTCTCTCGGTCACAGCCACAATTGCTGAGGTTGCCCTGGCTGCAGGCGGCCGTGACAGCGTGTGCAACCCCGGCAGCAGTAATGGCATAGGTGAACGCAGCTTCCCTGCTTCCTGTGGAGAGAAGCCAAAAGCTGATGGGTTGGCAGAAAGGCAGCACGTACTTACTAAAGAAAGCACACACATTATCTACAGCAAGGGGGGTCAGGCAGCAACGTGAGCAGGGCGTTATTCCTCAGTGTGGATTTCTCATCTTACAGAATTCCACACGTATTTAAAATGCTCGGCTCAGCTCGGGCACATTACCCCAGGTATGCAGCCCCACGTCAGCCCCTTCACCAGAGGGGAGCTTGGCAATGAATCTGGACAGTGGTGAGGTGAGGCCACAAGATTTGTTTTCACACTGTCTAGTCAGGTTTGCAAGCTTGAAGTTTATCTGTTTCAGATGAATAAAAAGTGAGTTAATAGCTACCTCTAAGCATTGGCACTGCATGGAAAAAGAGAACTGTTCAGACAACAACAAGAGCAAAAAACCCTAGGACACAAATGGGGCTGATTATTAATCTAACTTTATAAATGCTCCAGTAGCATCCATTAGTGATGCCGAGTGTAAAGTATTGCAAGAGAGACCTATAGAGGCAAGAACTGGGTAGGATTCATTTTCTTTCAAGGTAAAGGTTACCCCTTTCCCTTGCAGACTTCTCCTGTGCATTAGTTTTGCTGAAGTGACCCTTTTCCACTCCCACTCTGACTCAAACCTCTGCATTACCATGGCTATTGGGCATACAAAGGGCACAGAAGTGCTGTGACAGCACTATTTTCTCTCCAAATTAGGTGAGATACTGTCACGGAAGCACAGACTTATTTTTAAAAAATAGCTGGTTTAGAAAAGGAGGGGTTTTTTTTGTTTTGTTTTGTTTTGTTTTGTTTTTTTTAATGTCTGTGATGTTGCTACTTGCAAAGGTTTCTGATTGCCAATTCCATGTAATAGCTGTTGATAATGAGTATATGAGAAGAGATGAATAAGGCCCCTTTCTGCGAGGTGCAAGGAGGCAGAATGATGGGAGGGGAAGCTACAGCCCATCCCTGCTCTCATGTGAGACCACACTCTGTCACTGACTTTACACAGGGCTGGATCGTGGTGTTTTGCTGCTATTGTTTATAAATGACACAAGTTTCCTTCTCAGTGCTTTCCCCATAAGTTCCCTTCTCGTTGCTTCCCTCTGTGTGTTTCTCTGGTAATAAACAGACAATCCTGTAGTGCTGCAGCCAAAGAATAACTGTAAAGAATTTGCAGAAAGTTGCTGAAATGCTTTAATGACCACACACAGAGCCCTAGCATCATTAGTGGATTTGGGAAGGGAAAAAAAGGAAAAAATTTTCCGGAGGAGGGAAAAAAACCAAAACAACTTAGAAGTTAGTTTTAATTTTTTAATTTTTGGATTCATAGATCTCATAATTATTCTGGAATAACTCCAGTATACATATATATATATAACTCCAGTATGGGGGAATTTATATTTCTTATTTTCATAGTTAGCTTCCTGAAAGATTACACCATTGCCAGATATGAGGAAGATCCTCCAAGAAACAACCAGAAACTGAGGTTTGGCACCGTTTGCTTGTTTCTCCAAAGAAATAAAAAATAAACTTTGAGTAGGGAAAAAACAGAAGGGTTTTGTGCTCTTCAGCTACCAAGAAGGCTGAACTGGCAAGTGCATTATGTGAGTGGATGGTGCAGTTGCAGGGCTGCCCTGCTTTCAGGCACAGCAGTGTTTTGTTGGGGTGTACGATGTGTGCAGTCTGGCTCAGCGCTCCCCAAACCGTGGCCCGCAGAACACTGGTGGTCCAGGAGGCCACGCTGAAGGGCTCACAGCTGATCCACAGAGCCATATTAAACACTATTTTAAATAGTGTTTTCAATTAAAAGCTTGATGATAACGATACCTGGTGGTCTGTAAGAAATTCTGAGGGTTTATAGCAATCCAAAACAGCTATGGAACCACTGTTCTTGTTCCTAGTGTGATCTTCACAGGTTGATATTCACTCCTCTCCTCTTCGCTTGCCAGCTAAATTCAAATCTGGGACTCTTATTTTCAAATGTGTTCTGTTGACTTGCACAATTTCTTCTTATTTAAAAAAAAATCTATTTCTAATCTATAAATTGAAATATTGGAAGTATGAGATGTAATAGAAGCTACATATATAGATACAGTTTGCTTTTCTTCAGGATGAGGGTAAACAACAATGCAAAACCAGACCCAGGGAAATTTTTGGTCAGATATCTTTGAAGTATATGTAGAAAGGTTCATTAACAAGAAGAAACTTATTCCTGGGAGGGAGCATAGCAGCTGTGACCTACAGTTCAGTAGATTTACCCAGAGATTTAGTGACAGTTGCTCATATTTTGTGTTTAAGCTCAATATCTCCACGTCTCCAGAGTACGTGGTAAGACATTTTATTACAGCCACTGTGTCTGTCACTTTTTTGTAAATTTTCACACGTTGTTTCCCTTGATCAGTTTTATAAAATGAAAGAAAATCATGTCTTTATCTTCCTCTCTCTCTCCCTCATTCCCATTATACCCCTGACTACCATCAATAATAAAGGAAAATATCTTTCCTTTATCCATTTGAGAGCTAACAGCAGTGATGGAATTTTCTCAAGTCATGGGATAATATCAAATGGAAACCACACTGACTCTCTTAAAAGATTACTCCCCTCTTTCTATGCAGCTCTAAAATAAGAAGGTCTCAGAAATTAGCAAGCTAAGTTGTCCTGCTAAGAATTAAGGTTTTGAGAGGATTAGTATTTTTTTAACTAGAATATGTTCTAAAACTTCACTTGTGTTCCTGAACAGTTTGCTAAGGTCCCAGGATCAGTGGAGTCTATCAGAAACTGCTGATGGAGGAGGGAGGGGAACCTCTGTGCTCAAATGATGTCTGCTGTACACAAAGCTTTTCATTAGCATGTCATCACTTGGAATCAGTTCTAAGCAAGTCTTTGTTAGGCAGCTAAAAATATTTAAGTAATGATTGCTGTGATACCTTAATGGAGAACAATAATCTCATTTTATGGAATTTTCTGTGATTTCAAATATATTCTTGGTCTGCAACAAAAAGGAGACAGGTCTTTCCAGAAATGTTCATGAAATGAAGATATAAGTAGCAGCAGATTCAGAGTTTGACCCAAATTTTGGGCTAGATGTTTCTTTTTCCAGTGAATATCCTGATTATCTGGTTATTTGGCACTGTATACACTTAGTTTCTCAGTCTCAGAAGAAAAAACTTTGTCTGACTTCCAAAGTTTTCTGTCACATAGGCCAGAAAAATTCTGTTGAGATTTTTATTTTGGTAGAAAAGACACTGCTTTGGCTTTATTGCAACCCTTGGATTTGTCCATTTCTCTGTTAGAAATCCCTGCGCTGGTGTCAGAGATGACAGTTCTGACTTTATTCTCAAAACATACCAGGGATGTTTTCATGAGTAACACGAGCTAATAACTATCTGATCTGATAACTGTCTAATCTAATAACTCCAAAAGGAGATGACTGCCAGTAGTAATTAAAATTAAGCCTTTTTTCTTTGGTGAAGGTGATCAAGGCCACTTTCAGAAATCTGCCAGGCTATCAGAGGAGTCTGTCATTTGCCAATCTGAGTTTTAGACTTCTAACTGAGCACTTAACTCGCTATGGTTTGATGTGGAAATTCTTACAAGTTCCACAATTGCTGCAGTTTACCAGACTCAAAAACTGCACAGATCCAGCAGAGTCTTTTCAGCCTGGAGCCACAATCAGCTGAGAATCACACAGGCTAAATACATCCTCAATTATTCAGCTGTGAGCACAGGGTTAAAGATTTGACTGCTCCATAGCTATTTGCAAGATATCTATTTGTAGGAGTAATGAGAAGAGAATTCTGCTATTGCACATACCATCCTGACATGACTCATGTCAGCAGCTGGATGAATAAGGCTGCCACTGAATGTCAGCTATTAGAACTGTAATTTAACTTGAAATATTTAACTGCAGAACATACAGTGTCTGGCCAGTAATTTCCTAGATCTTGCATCAGCCATGATAGAAAAAAGTACTACATATTGTTATGAAACAAAACAAATTCTTCAGGCACTTACACAAGACACCAGATTGATTATATGACACAATAAAACATAGGTCAATGGGAAAAAGACATGAATCACAGCAGAACTAAATTTTTTTTTACAAACCTACTCTTTTCAACAAGTCTGGTAAGCTGATGACAGATTGAGTCATTTTTTATGGCAAAAGACAATAAGATACATCTAGATGAGTAAACTAAAACTCAGGCAACAGCACCCTAAGTAGTGTTGGATGAAGACTTTTACACACAAGTTTATTTCCCTTGTAATTTTGTATTTCATTCAACACACATATTAACAATTCTCAAGGAAAATAGTGCAGGCTCTTCATTTTGGGTTTGATCCTAGGGCAATACAAGTCAGAGGGAGTTTTCTCACTGTCTGCAACAGAGCCTTTATTTGCATTTTCAGTGTAATTAACTTTGAGCTTCTTGGTTTCTAAAAGCAGGGACTAATTTAATTTAATTTAATTTCTCTGTCCCTCTAACTTTCTGTACCAAATGCTACATGTCAGAACTAAAGACTACTGAAACCACCTTGTACAGGCAGAAAAATTAAGGCAGAAGAGCAGAAAACAACCCTGACATAGGCTAGTAAGACAGATGTTCCTCACAACAGCTTTTATTGCTCCTGTTCTTAAAGATCTTCAGTAGAGGAGGTTCCAGGGTCTAGTCCAGTACCTTAGGACCCCCACTGGTATGCATTTCACTAATATTAACCTGAAACTGTCTTTCTGAGTGCAAACCCACTGCTCCTTTCTCTAGAGCTGCCAAGAGCAGATTATGCCCTCCTTCTAGCAGCAGCCTTGAAATTTGTAAAGACTTCCACCCCTTCCCAGATGTGTTGCATCATCAGTTCTTGCCCAGCACCCCCAAGAGCTGCTGCTCTGCTCCTTGGCCCTGCTCTCCCAGCTGGCTGGTTGGTGTTGTGGTGCTGGAGATGTGACAGGGTGCTCCAGCTGTGGTCTTGCCTCCTTGGGGCCAGAGCAGGAGGAGCCCTTCATATGCCTTGTATGCTGCAGTCCTGTTTATTCCTGCCAGCATTCCCTATTTCACAGCAGCAGGACACTTTTGACTCTTACTCAATTTGCAGCCGTCCTCTGTGCAGCTGCTCTGCCACCAGATGTTTCTCATCTTGCGTTTGTGCAGATGATCGTTCCCACGTACAGATCTCTGCCTTCCTGACTTGCCTCCTTCTTTGCTTTAATGCTTTTTTTCTTCTTTCCTGGATCATTTATCCATGATCATGTTCAATTTTGACCCAAACTTCATCCAGCTTCCTTGTAGTCCTTCCCAACATAATATAACTCACAAACGCAACGTGCACAGTTTATTCTCTTGGTCAAGTCAAGAGTATAATGCTGACTGGTACCAGCTCCAGCACAGATCACAAGAAACCTAGTCAGCACACCTTTCCATTTTGATAACTACCTTCAAAGTATGATTTCCAGATGGTCTGTAACCATCTGGCAAGTTCTTATTTTTCTTATGCCAATGTCATATAAAGCAGTGACAAGATGTGTGGTATAAACTGCTTCTGCTCTGCCTCTGAGGCCTTGGGTGGCCAAAGAAGGAAGGAAATTAGTTTGGTTTAATGTGATTTGTTCTTGAGAGATCCTGGTTGACTCTTACTCATGTCCTTGTTCTTAGTTATGAGCTTACAAAGGGGAGTTTGTTCCCATATTTTTTCATTTACTGATTGGTCCTACAATTCCTTTCTTTTAGTTTCTTTTTTTTCTTTTTTTTTTTCTTTTTTTCTTTTTTTTTTTTTTTGACAAAGGCAACACATTTGTCTTTTTAAAATCTTCTTAATTAGAGTTCTCTGCTCGTTTTCAGCACTAGTGGCTGTAAGGACAACCAGCTGTACACTCACTGCATTAAATCTTCTGAGATGAGGGACAGCTAACTGGAAGGCAATTAACACAGACAAATACTGCTCTCTAATGCTCAGAGGGTTCCTCTGTTCATGGTGTGAGTTTATAACCATCTGCTCACCGTTCACCTGCTTGGTGAAGTCTGAGGCAAGAAGTGCTTGGCCTCCTTGCCATGGTTTATCCTTGGTTTGTACTCTCCTCAGGAGTCCACTCCACTGAGTAGTGGATCAGCCTTTGCTCTATATCTCCTACTCACTGACAAATTACTGCTAACTCATTGATTTCTGTGTAGCCTCCTGTAAAAAATAGATACAGCCATCCATGGCTGTGAGGTTCCTTTGAAGCCCCTGTGCTCAGAAGTGACCCTGAACAATGAATGTGGTGCTGGCTGAATATCTGCTACTGGCAGGACTTTCTGGTCAAGCCTGATGGAGCCTGCTGATGGTCATGTTCAGTAATGTTCTCTTTACACTATTCATTCATTTCACTTTTCCTCCTTATTTTCTACTACAGTCTATAAAATAATCTTGTTTAATTTTGTTTCATCCATATAGGTCTGTTTAGTTGAACTAGAGCTAGAGCAGGGGTGATTACAGCAGCTTCTTCCTAGGCTGCCTGTGGTATCTATTTTCAATTACACATGGCCAGGACAGAGAAAATTGCAGATCTCAAAGCTGAGCATGTGTAGTGATATGACATAATGGTTTATTTACAGATTCTTCTCTTACTCAGCACTTCTCATCTCCAGGGTCCCACTAAGTTTTTATGGCTGGAGGTGCCAGGATCTTGGCCATCAGTTTAGAATTGCTCTGTCAACTGGATTGTTTCTTGTTGCTTGTGTGGATTTGTCAAATCTTCTTTTAGAATGGGCTGTACATGAGAATTATTTCACACTAGCCTTATTGCAGCTTCTTGCTGTCACTCTTTATATACTTTTGAAAGCATGTCTATTAAAAAGAGATACTTACTCTGCCTCTCCTTTTCACATTTTTTCAAACATTTTTTGAATGTCATAGGTATTTTCTAAAGACTTGGTGTTACTTTCCACAGTGATTTCTGTAATGGGTCTTCCAAGGATTTACAGGGATTTTTAAGTTAATTAACCCCCTAATTTATTCAGTTAAGTCCTGGCAACCTTAAACAATAGTCAGCATTTCTGCTCCAGTGAGCATAATTCTGTTATGTTTTTGACTGTCTTTTGGCAACATGTCCCTTGGTGAAGTTTTCTGGGACAGATTCTGTGAGGTTAGTAAATTTGCTGTAATCTTTGAAAAGATGTTTAGCAGTGCCCAGAGAAGTATGAAATTTTTGGGCTCTCCGCTGTAAAACTATATTTGCCATAACAAATATTTCTTACCAGCTCAGCCCTAAGAAGCAGACTGTATCCCAGTCTCAGAGAAAATGGTGAAATTTGAGTTTTGGTCCCAAAGCACCACTGCTTACTTTTGTCTAAGTTAAATCAGAACATGGTGCTGAGCACACATTTAAAGAGTGCACAGGAGCATGGCTTGAGGAGCACGAGGGGGCAGTTCCCAGATGCACTGTGCCTTTGAGAGGAGCCTGTGTGTGTCACAGACGGCTGTGTTTTCACAATGCTGCTGCTAATGCTATCAAAGTAGCATGTGGGAAACAAGAGCTGGAGCAGAGAGATTGTCTCCTGCTTGTGTTCTCTTCTGGACCTGCTGATGTCCCACGGCGGCGCTCAATGGTTCCCTGATGAATGTTTGGTGCCTTCTCTTTTCAGCAATGACAAGAGGTTTGATATGTCATAGTATGTGAAAGCTCAGCTGGAGACATCTTGCAGTGTACTGAGGTTTAAAAAAGATCTTTGCACCCCTTGCCAGAAAGCATGGAATCCTGAAGGCATCCCAGAGAAACTGTGTTCTAAAGTGTACCAATGTCCTTAAATTAAATGAGTCTGTGAGGAACCAGATGTGTTCTACATTCTATTCTATTCTATTCTATTCTATTCTATTCTATTCTATTCTATTCTATTCTATTCTCATCTAATCTATCCTATTCTAATCTAATAATTTGACTGCCTCAACCTGTTAACAACAGCTCTTATGCAGGATTTGGCAATGCATTACAGTCTCTCTTTTAAAGGGCATTTCACAGAGAAAGATAAGTCCAATATTTAGAAAAAAGGGAAGGGAATCTATAACTGTGTGGGCACATATTTTCATCTTTTTTTTAGGCTTGCTCTTGATAGTATTCTTGCCCTATAATATGGCCTGTTAAAGGTTTCTGAGGTACCTGTGTGGTGCTCAGCAAGGGAAACATTGTCCACTTGGATTTAAGAAGTAGAAAAGATGCTTGCCACATAATAAAAAATAGAAGGAAAAAACGAGCAGAAAAGAAATATCCACTCTGAACCTGAGAAGAAAACAGGACAGTGCTACCAATCACATTTTTAAAGTACATTTGCTTTCAAGCCAACTTCATGCTCTGTTTAAGGAGATACAAGAGCAGAGGAGGTGGCTACCATAACCACTGAGATTTTCAAGTGCATAGATTTTAGAGGCTTGAGCCTTTCATGAGTGAATCAGTTCAGAATGGATGCACTCTAGGTAGGATCCTACCAATTTAAGTTATTCTGTGATTTTGTGACTGCATTTGATTTTGCTGTGGACCCCATTTCACAAATACTCTCTCATTTCTTCTATTATACTCATGAGTATCAAAAATCCACTGCCATGCAGAATCAGACCTTCTCAGTGGACTTTTTGCTGGGTCAGTATTTTAATTAACTTAAATCATCTCAGTGGTCTGACATAATTGTACTGTGTTGAAAAGCACCTCTATAAAAATAAATCTGAATTGCCATTTGCATCAAGTCATCTTTTCCTCTATTATCTTATTTCTAGCCCAGATAACAAATCCCCAAGGGCAGTGGTCATGTCTGTATTCTTTTTTAAATCACTGTGCATACCTGTCCTTTGCTGTAGGAACATGCTGAATAATCCTCTAAAGGGTCCACTGAATTATGGGTTGTTGTAAGCACCAAACTCCTATACCTGGGCATGCCAGAGTGTCTGTGGACGGGTTTCTGTATATTCTGCAGATAAAATTTCTGATCTTGCTTCCTGAGGTAGTTTAGTTAAATCATGAATATTACCCGAATGTTCTGTGCAGAGCCCATGAATAGGCCAGTGCCACCTTGCCAGAATTATTGAATTACAAATATCTGAGTGATACCTGGATGAAATTGGTGTTAGACACAAATCTGTTTCTGCAAGGGGCAGGCCTTGCCTTAAGGAGACACATCGTTCAGCTGGAGAGGGCAAGAGAAGAGAGATACAACTACCTCTCTTTCACAGAGGCACCAGGAGGTTAAGGTATGTACCCAGAGGACAGAAGGACCTGCAAGAGGACAAGCTGTCCTCTTGCTGGATTCTTTTTGTGAGGAGAGAACAGTAATTCAGTTGCAATCTTCTCAAGTGACAACTGAAATACAAATTCAAGCCAGGGAGAATATCCATGGATCTGCATGGTGGGACAGGAGCCCTCCCAGAGAGGAGCAGTAGTCCTGGGACTGGGAATCCTATGCTCTGCTCTTTCACTGTTCAATACAGTATTGACCTGCACATCTGCTGCCAGAGACACACAGGGTTCTGACACAGCAATGCTCAAAATCCCAGTGCCTGCCAGAAAAAGCCATGGCTGTCGGAGTCCACTCCTTACGCTCACACTCACACACATCCTCACATGCCATACCTGCTTAGCATGGATCCACACCCTTCCTTTACTTTTAATTTGGAAAAAATAACTAATATGTCTTCCCAGAAGAATTGCTGAGGTTCTATTTGTTCTGTTTCAGAGAGGCACCGAGTGATTCCACATCCCCATTTGGAATTGACATTTCTTGACTACTGGTGGGATACGTGCAACTTCAAGCTGGATATTCTGGATTTGCCAGCGTAGACTTTTCTCTTGTACTCATTTTTTATGTTAGCCCACACAAATGTTTGAGAGAGATGGATAGATAGACAGATGAGAGAGAGAAAGAAAGAGAGAAAGAGAGAGAGAAAGAGAGAGAGAAAGAGAGAGAGAAAGAGAGAAAGAGAGAAAGAGAGAAAGAAAGAGAGAAAGAGAGAAAGAGAGAGAGAAAGAGAGAAAGAAAGAAAGAAAGAAAGAAAGAAAGAAAGAAAGAAAGAAAGAAAGAAAGAAAGAAAGAAAGAAAGAAAGAAAGAAAGCTCCTTTTGGAAACACATACAAGTGTAGCCCAGGACATTTAGCAAGTATGAGATACTGCTTTCAGACTAGGTCCTAATGTGTATGGGGTACAAAATAATTTACAGCTATAGGGCAAGAGCTAAGCACCTAGAGCTAAATCTGCAACAGGGTGTTGGCTCTAAAAGCCTGTCTTTTAGATGTTCTTCCACATAGCATTTTCCATGTGGCTGGCACAAAATTCCAGCCTCACCAAGAACTGAGAGAATTAGAAACCAAAAAGCAAGGCTCCCAGAAGGTATCAAGCTGCATGGGGAAGCCCCGAAACCGGCAGCAGAAAATGCAAGGAGAGGGAGAGTCTAAACTTATCCCATCAGAATTAAGCCAGATTTCCCTGCACAGTGAGTCTTTCCAACTTTGCTGGCAGCAATCATCTTAGTGTAATTGCTGGAGGGACATGGTGGTTTTAGAAAAGGAGAGCCCACCCTTAAAATATTCTGACTGGGGAAAAAAGATTTCTTTACATGAAAAGCCAGGAGATGACTTTGTTGCTTTCACTGATTAGAAAAAAGACATTCTTCTGAAAATAACTTCTTCTAGTGTATTTTTCTAGGGTTTGTTTTTTTTTTTCTCCAGTATCATTTAACTTGGTTCTATCAAGGACAGAATTAGGATGAGTTTATATAAAGT
>VXBC01005972.1:472382-531996 GCA_013399945.1 Ploceus nigricollis | reverse complement strand
CATTAGGCATCTATGTGACCTAGGAAGGAGTCTAATAAATATATATATATATTTATTTAAATTCTCTTTCAGGCTTTCAATCTAAATTCAGACAAATATCATGAAATTGAATAACCACTGACCTTTCAGTTCCCACTGCAACAGCAACACAAGATGAGCATTATGTCAAATAACTGTGAAATTATGACCTCTAAAAACGCCTTACTCTACACAACATTTCATGGTAGGAGCAGTGAATATGGAGGACGTCCTGCTCAAACCAAGAAGTGGTGACAGCCAGACTGGGAGTCTGAAAAGCATTTCAGGCTGCTGGTCATGGAGAAACAGATCCTGTGTGCCTAGGACAGCACTTTCTAGGCACAGAGTAACAATCTCTGCACCTGGAAAGTGCTGTCCCAGGCACACAAGACCTGTTTCTCCATGACTTATGCTTTCTTGTCTGGTGACTCTGCTCTGCAAGGTGGCCTTCTTCTTAAGAAGTGCATAGACATAGACAAAAGACTTATGTTTGACCAAAAAACAGAAAAATAATTTGTGTCAAGTAGCATATCAGAATGTTGTCTTCTTCTGTAAAAATTCTGCACAGGAGCACAGCAGAGAGGTTCTTGCTGCATTTGCTGGGAATTGCTGTTGGATTGTCTCCTGGAGGATGAAGGTTGTCCTACAAATCTATAGCTCACATAAATTCCTGGCATGGTTTCTAATGCCTGGCAGGATACCTTAGAGGACCAACTCAGCAAGTCAAATTCCACAGGCAAGTCCCTTGCACTGTCACAGGTCACCCATCCTGTAGGTGTGGGGGCTTTCATGTGTTTGGTGCATTCTTGGCGAGGCAGAGTTTGGAAGGGGAGACAACAGTGAGTGTTATGTGGCTGCTTAGGATGTTCTCCCTCTCTGGATATCTCCCACGGCAGCAGATGTGCCTTGCTGGCTTTAGCCCACTCCACCCAGCCCTGCTATGGTGGCTGCAGCAGAGGGGCTGGGCTGGCAGCCCCCCAGCATGTGTCTGTGCTCTGCTATTTCTGCTCAGAGGTCACATCTCCTGGGCTGCAGCAAACAGGCTGGGCAGTGACCCTGCAAGTCACTGCAGTCCTCTCTCCAAGCTCAGAGGTTGTGGAAAGCAAATGAGAAAGTTCTGGTGGAAGGGCTGGGTTGAGACTTGCTTTTGAATTTGCTTAAATATTTTTGAAATGCTCTTTCACACTGCTTGTGTGGCTGCATTCACCCTTCTGATACATCTGGCTTGCCTGTACATCTTGCTGGGAGGAGAGACAGGTCAAGTAATGATGTCTACCCTTCTTGGTGTTTAAAGGGTCCTTGCCTGGTAGTCACATTTGTAACCCCAGGGAGCAAGACACAGCACAAATCACACATATGAAAGAGATTTAAAAGAGTAAAGAGCTCAGAGAAGTTTGGATAAATACACAAAGTTTAGATTCTGATCCAAACCTCTCTGGTTTGCAAAATGAGTTTGGAAGCATCACAAGAGCAAAGTCTGTTTTTTCAGCTCTGGAGTTTCTGGTCCTGACAAGAGTTGGGAAGTGACAAGAGTCACATAAATAAGGAAGGTTTATCTGAATCTTCTCAGGACATATAACAGACACTGAATCAATGTTTCATCTGAGCCTGTCCAGCTAACCCCACTGTGTCAGGTTATCTGATCTAGTAGACAGGTGGTTGCTGTTTATTGTTTGTGTTGTGTTAAGCTTGTGTTTTGCCACAGACTGAGCGAGCTCACCCTAAAATGGGGATGCAAACCTGCAAGAGATTGACAAATGGCAGATGCCATAACAACCCTGCAAGCTACCTGCTGAAAAAAGTAAATTTTATAAGAATAAAATGAACAAATTTCTAGCCCACAGTCAATTGTTTTTAAGCAGTGTACCATAGAAAGAAATGATGAGTTTTAAACAAAGACAAGAAGAAAAATTTCTAGGTTTTTAAGGTACTGCAGCTTCAGACCAGGATCCAGGCTTTATGACCAGAAAAGGAGGAACAAGGCCCTTTCTGCTGTACATGAGTATTTCAATAGATAGATTGGTATTAATACCAATCAGTCTTCGAGATGCTGCTTATGTAAAACTGCTTCTAAAACCCACGAGCAAGTGCCTCTACTGAAAATCCCCCATTAAAATGAGATATGGGTCTAACTAAATAATCTTTCCAGCCCCCCACTTTCCAGCAGCTCCTTTCCAGATCTGAACTTTGAAGCTGACCCCTGTCTTCATGATGGGCCAAACCAAAAGCCAGATCTGAACACCGCTGAACTCTGGGAAAGTTCAAATCTATCGTTTGTGGTTCAGGTCCAGCTCTAATTAAAATGGACCAGTTAGAAAAGCAAATGTCTTAAAACCAAAACAAAACAAATGTTTCACGTGAAAAGTTTTGGATCGGGCTATATGGTACCAAGCAGTGCTTTTGTCTATCACATGATGTCATGTTCTTCTGGCTAACACAAACTGACAGCTTGCACACGCTGCTGCATGAGATGTTCCATGCAGACACTTTGAACCTGACTTCAAGAAGAAGACAGCGTTCATGGAAATGCTTTCATGGTGTGCAAAACCCCATCAGCAATCTTCCTGCCACTCAGCTCTGAGGGTAGGCTGCCACCTTCCAAACTTTCCATGCCCAACCTTTCTAGCACAGTAGTCCAAGGTCTCTCAAAACACTGTGTCTTGCCTTCTCTGAAGGAAGCTTATGCCTCATTATGTCACCAGTTTGTGGATTAATGCCACTAATCCCTGAAAACAAACAAGAAGGGGGTGCTGCAGAACCTTCGGTTGCATAAGAGGGCAGGGAAAACCCAGCTAAATCTCCTGCTCGGTGCTTCTGTTTATACTATAGTTAATACTACAGTGTAATAATCAAGGTGGTTGATCAGTGGACAAGGGGAAAGCAAACAAAAGGGAAGGGAACTTGGTCTCAGCATTCCTGAACTGCTGAAGTGGAAGAAAATGAGAGACAGAAAGGAGAAAGAGAAAGGGAAAGAGGTAAAAAATATTAATGCCCCATCTGTGGTGTCAGGATGTGCACCAGTAGCTAGAAAAAGAGGGAACACAGACAGGAAGATTCACTCAAAGAATCACAGCACACATACCGAAAGTAACCAGAATTTACTCTCCCTGTGGGCTTTATTCTGTCCCTGTTATGTTACATATAAGTACTGAACATCAGTTCAGTATTGTCTCTTTGTGAAATTTGAGTCGACAATTACCTAAGGTTTTCAAACTTCCTTCTCCTGCAAACTAAGCTAATAATCCTACTAGGCCTCTTCTACTGGGATTTTTCACCATGGTTTTTTCTTTCAGGCCTGGACTCACTTTTTAGAAGACCATATTCCTCCACAATATTTCCTTCTTTTCCTTTTTCTTTCCTCTTTGAGTAAGAAGAATTTAACAGCAAACAGTTTTGCTTGAGGATACATCCCAAATGTTTAAGTGGAGGTTAATCCCCAATAATTTCAATTCCTCACTGAAATTAGTCATTGTTAGTTTCCAGAGAGTGAGATATGAAGAGACTTGCCCAAGGTCACACAAAAAGGCACAGCTGGGAGCAGAGGACAAGTCCATTATCTCCTGGTCCACGCTTTCACCATAAAATGATTGTTCTTACATTGAACGGGGAGACACAGGTATGTGAAAAAGGATAGGAAGGGAATGGTATTGAACTTCTCAACGTGATTTCTTCCTCTCAGCTTAGATAAAGAGAATGAAAAATTATTTTATCCATTCTGCATGAATACTTCTCAAGTTAAAGAATTTTCAAATGTTTTCACTCAGGAAATTTTCAGTTCATTTTCACTGGTGAAGCTGTAACTAAAAGAACAATCTAATTAATCGTTCTTAGCAATAGACTAAATTCTATTTACGGCATAATTTTAAAGACACCATAACAACAGAGAGCAGTAAAAAACCCACCTAAGCAAAGGAATGAGACACAATATTTTTTTCTGCATAAGTTTTGTGAGGTTCATGAAATAGGATTGCCAGGAACCTAGTTATTACTTTGGAATTTTCTTTAAAGCCAGAAGTAGAGTAGAATGGAAATAGACACCAGCTCATGTGCTACACATGATAATGTATTGATGGTTGAAGGAATCACGTGGTATTTTGTCATTGTGACAAATATGGCAGAAAATATATGCTTGTCAATTTGTGCTCATCCTGCTCTGAGTATGGAGGACCCAAAGGCTCAGGAATGAGAAGCAGTCAGAGAATAAAACCCACCTGACTGTTTAGGCAAGTTCACCACCTTTACTATGCCCTTAATGAAATACCCTGTCTGATTCTGCCTGGGATACTGGCAATAGCAAGTTTCCAAAATACAGACATCAAGACTGTCCTTCAAAAATGCACTGACAGGTGCCCACCACTGATAGCCAGAGCTGCCTCAACTCAGAACAGGAATGCACCAGTGCTCTGCGCTGGCCACTTCGGATTTTGGCTCCTGTCATTGCCCTTCACCATTACCAATTGTTCCTGCTTCTGGCCCATCCCTTTTTCTTTCCCTCTCCCTTCACATGCATTTATAGGTCTGCTTCACTCTTTCCCACTTCCTCACGTCCCTAGCCAGAGAGTTGAAAGGCTTCCATTACAAAGATTGAAAACATACTCCATATTAAATGTAACAGGATAGTATGACCAGCAGGTCCATGTTTCAAACACATTCAATTTATATCACAACTGAGAATAAAGAGCAGGGGAAGCTACTTGGTGGGTTGCTGGAGGCTGTGGCTTCCATTTTTTTGTGGAACATGTCTCTGTCACTTGCTAAATAGGTGCACCATCTGGTGGTAATTTTGGACTCCCAATTCTTAAATTTCCAAAGAGCGGCGGTGGAGCTACGCCTGTGGTTGCAGCATTTATTTTTGGGTTTTGCCACTATCTGTCTAAAAGTCCTCTGCTAAGACAACTTTTGCAGTTTACTGGTGATTGAGTACTAAGGATTGGTGGGACTTTAAATAGGGGTCAAGTTTCCATGTCTGCCATGTGGGAAGCAGGTATGGCTCTAAGAGAGGACCAAATGCTCCCCTGAGAAACCATACACATAGAGATGGAAAAATTTCAAACACAAAGAGAATTTAGGTATTAAGGGAGTCTAAACTCCCAGGATAGGCAACAGGGACCATTGTGCAGTCAAATTAAGATGCAAATCACCCTCTGGAAGTGTTTCTCCCTGTTCTTTGACCATACAAGGAAAACAGCCTGACTAGGTTCCTATCTCAGACATCTCAAGCAAATGCCTGGAGCTGTGTGATGTGAAACTGGGCCAAAGAAAAGTGAGGAAGGGGCTCCTCATTTTTCTGCCTCTGTTGTCTGAAACCCTTTAATTCAGCAGCAGAGGGAAACCACTTCTACCTCTTGTGCCATTCCCTTCAGGAACTGCAAGGCTGCACTGACCGTGTCTGATGGGACTTAAAATGGAGATTTCTTCTAAACAAGATGGCTGGAGGCTGAATCAAACAGAATATGAGTTTCCACATTTTGGTGAAGAAATGAGTGAACAGGTAACAATAAGTCACGATCCACGGGTAAATTTTTTTCATTTTAGCAACGTGAATAAAGCTGTAAAGTCTACAGCAGTTCCATGCATGTCTGTTGAGCTTCCATCTAGAGACAGCAGAGCCTTCTCCCAGTGCGCCAGTGAGCTTTCTGGGATGACAGCAAACAAAAAAGACACCTCAGGAATTTAAGACCATTTAACTAACACCGGCTAAGCCTTAGGAATCATCCTTCTCACACAATCCCAGAACAGGAGTTTGAACCTCTGCAGTGGAGAGAGCATTATAGATAGCAACAAAGTACACTTGTGGCTAAAAGTAGTCTCCTAGATCCACTCCAAGTGGGTCTGGGATGGGCAGAAGGACCCATCATCGGCTTGATCTTGCATGCTGGCTTTCACTGTGACTTCTACATTCTGCAAACCACTTGGTTCTGCCTTTAAAAAGAGGCTTTCAAAGCCTCTTTAATAGCACTTAAAATGGAGGGTTTAAAGTTAAGCGTGTATTGGGTAAAAAAAGCATGGCTGGAGTCAGTTCCCAGTTTGAATACTGAGAGAATGACTACCTTAGAATGCTAGATTCACTTTTTCGAGTCTCCAAATAACACATTATAGAGTCCCCTTGCTTTCTTTTTTTAATTTTCCTCTTCTATCAGAAACAATAATATTATTCTTCACAGTATGAACATCAGTAAGAAATAAACTACAGTCATGCACAATTTAATCCAATGCTAAAAGGTCAGGCATGATACGCACGGAGGAAATTTTGTCAATTAGAAAATGAGGTATTTGTCAGATGTAATATTTTGCAATACACCAGCCACTTTGTTGGGAAAAGAAATTGCTTGTGACTGGAGGCACGATGGCAAACTGCATGGATCGGTGATCTAATCCTGAATGCTGAAATATTTGTTTGCAAACCAAAATGTGCAGATAACAAATGCTGTGTTTTTTGTAATGTTTGTACATGCCTCTCTCTGCATTTAAAGCTTTTCAATTTAGAAACACGTAGCTCACCAAACAGAACATATCCCTAAGAACAGAGGAGGAAAGGGAGGGATGCTGCTACACATGTAACTCTGAAGTCTAATGTTATGTTTAGCCCGTCCTGCTTGGCGTAGAGGTTGGACGAGATGACCAAACCTATCATCTGTAATTCTAGGGAAGAGAATTTGACAACACACTTAACCGCAGTAGTAAAGCTCAGGGAATCTCCAAAGGTCATTAGAACCCTAAGTTATTAAGGCATCACACACCAGCAGGTGCTGTCCTGCACTCCCTGTCACCCTCCATAAAGAACTTCCCCTGCAGTGGCAAGGTTTGGCAGCACCTGCCTGTTTGCAAAGTTGCTCTGTACTTAAAAAGTCAGATGTTGTATGGTTGATTGCCATTTAACTAATTGGGGTTTAGCTGAGTCCCTCTATGAAATTCAGTTTCACTTTCAAGTTCTGCTCATAACCAAAAGCCAGGAGACTTTTTAGTGGTTCTGGTGAAACCAGTGGCAAAATTTCTACTGACAGTAATAGGACAAGAACTTGGCCCCTGTCCTTTTGGATGAAGCCCAGCCCCACTTTATTTGACTTTTAATGTCATTTGCCTTCCTGGCTTAAGCATGCATTACATTCTAAGTCATTGACCAATAGAACTGGGATGCTGAACTAATGAGTCAGCATGCTATGGAACATTTGTACTCAGCAATTTTATTTAAAAGTGATATTAAAAAATGACACTAAATGAACATTAATGTTCCTTGGAGGCACTTGGAAGTAAGGAAATGCCAAGCTTAAAGCTGTTATGCGAAGTTAGCCCTGTGTCCAAACTTTGGTACAGTATTCAACTAAACCATAGCCTAGAATTTGTATGCTATCTTTTCCACAAGACCTCTGACTGACTCATCCCAAGGGAAACCAGAAAAGCAATATGGAAAATGTTACCCTGAACAGATACAGGCAAAGCTAAAAGACAAAAGGAGGATTTTTGTTCTGGCCAGTGCTGGGCAGGAAATGATCATCAAAGACCCAAGGCCCCATCCGGCCCCCTTTACACTACACCTAAGTACACAAGGAGGATGATCAAATGCCAAAACTTATAAGTACCCACCCCACTCCCCCAAAAAATATATCTTTTCCATACTGACACTTAGATGGAGCAATTCCATACAATAAAAAGGTCCATTTAATTTTGAGCCATGGAAACAATGTGTTAAACCTCACCCTCATGTCAGTCCATTGGTTTTTCAGGAGATCTGAGGTTTAGGGTCACAGAAAGACAGCATGTTGTGCTACATGATTCTTCCTACCAAGCTCTGCAGTGTTATGGGCCCTTACATCCCAGAATACCCATGGAGGCATGTGAGAGCAGAGTTCAGGAGATCCAGAGACTTTAGTCTCCCAAGTTACAGTTCTTGGCATTAATTTACATCAATGCATGGAACAAATTTTAATTAAGTGCTCTGAAAACAAAAATGGAATTGCTCACAGTCAGGTATGTCAGTGTATTTAAATTTGAAAATGTCTACAGCAAAGCACCTGTTCCAAGAAAATCTTCACTTTTATGTGAAACAGAATGAAATAAAAGCCTTTTCCTTAGAATGGAAATTCCAGATTTCATTCAGATCAGTAACCATCATTCCTCATCCAGCTGCAAGCCACACACAGTTCACCAAGTAATTGTATTACCATATTAGTGCTGTGTTTGGAATAAGGATATCTACCTTTTAAAGATTAAAGTCTGCTGCCAAATAGGTAGATATTTAAATGGCAACAAGAACATTTTAATTTAAGAGAATTTATACTATTCTTCACACACATGACCCTTGAGGGAAGAGAAAATATAATTGAGCTATACTTGAACTAAACAGTAAAACCTTACAAAAAGACAAGGAAGTGGAAAAGATAAATTGAGATATATAAACGTATGTCTGTTCATGGCTGGAAATTATTATATGCTGCAGAACTATATATGCTTTTATTTCTTTTATAGGGAGACAAAGAAATAAAGATTATAAAATTAATGTGGCAAACTGACAGTTTTTCTAGTAAAGTAAAACAAAATTTATTTCGGTCAACTCATAATTTACAAATGGTTCTGTCCATTTATGTTTGTCTTTTCCTCTATGATTTACAATGTATTTTGAAAACACTGCTAAGGCCTCCCTGAATCATTTTGAGGTTCTGACATCTAAGAAATTTTTAAAGCACAGAGAAATTATCACCCACAAATGTTCAAATTGATTCACCAAGCTGGGAATCCTCCACCCTGTCAAAATAGATTGGACACTCTTANCATCTTGTCAAAATAGGGTGTTTCTTTAAAACATCCTATTTTCAGTACTTTCTTAGAATAAAAAGATATTTTTCTTTTTCTAAAAACATCCAAGTGACAGACATTAAGAGTCTGAACCTACCACTCCCACAATAACCTGTCTCCTCAGTTAAAAAAGTACAAATTCTTAGCACCTTAAGGGTTTCATAACTTTTTTACGGCTCCTTCACAACCTCAGCTACCGCCAGCTGGGAGGGTTTATTTTCTTATTCTGGTTTGGGTTACTGTCTTACTTTGTTACTTGTGATAGTGAAAAGCTTATCCAACCTTCTACAGTAAGAAAGTATGAACAGTTTGAATCAGCTCTTCAATTTCCCCCAAAGATGATAATGCAAACTGAAATGCCCTCTCACACACTTTGCCTTGCTCCTGCCACATTATCACATCTTTTCCCCAGGGCTTGGCTTTCAGCTGAGAGGGAGTGCACTGAGGAAACTGCTCTGCTAGGGCAGCCTGCCTTTGAGGACTTTTCTCACTGCCTGTAGTGTAGCTCAGACCAGCACACAAGGCTTTGGGTGGAGCAGCTCAGCTTTGCTCCAGCCTGGCCTTTCTACCTCTGTAAGGTGGGATAGTCACTGACACACCAGAATCCTTCTGCAGTAATGCAGAGCTAATTAGTGAGAACAAATAGATTGGACACTCTTGAGGTTTTAGTTTCTTCTTTCAGCAACAACATGCCACTTGTGAAAACAAAGGTGCTGTTTGAGACATTTTAAGAGAAGGCTTTGCAATAACTGTTTGCAGGGTGGTAAATCTTTCCTGCAAAATGAACATGTGGAGGAATTCCACAGATTTTGGGGGTTTTATCTCTTTACTGCCTGCCTCTACCTGCCAGCCACTTACCTAGCTGCTAGGGGTGGAGGTTCATCATGCATGTCCCTTTATTTCTTTTTTTTTCATTCAGGCTAATAATGAGAAAACTCTCCTTCTCCAAATAACCAAGAAATATACATCTTGTTATGCACCACTGTGCTTCTATTAAGAGTTATGCTTGCTTAAGCCACAGATCATTAAATTTGCCTTAGTATTCATGGTTTAACTAAATCAAACAGGCAAATGCAATGACTCCACATGGCATCTTGGGAAATGGACACCAGCAGTCACTCCAAGTTGGCTACATGAGCACTAAAGACACAGTTTGTATGGGTCCTACATCATCTTCTGGAGCTGCACACATCCTCAGTACAGCTTGCAGCCGATTGAATGCATCCTGTGCACCTCTCTCCTGGAATCCCAGACAGCCTGCTGTACCAGGAGCTGAAAGCTGACTCCATGCCCTGAGAAGCCACCCCTCACACTGGAAGGTTTTTACTATATCCTAGCACCAATGGAGAAATCCAGTTCAAATTACTGAAAACAAATTTATTTCTGCTCTGTTGCTTGAATGCTCACATGCTTGTCTGGGCCCATGCTATACTACAACAACAAAAAACCCCAAATTTTTCCACATTAGGTCCAAAAGCCACTGTGCAATTGAGGTTCCCATAGCTGACAAATGCCTAAACCAATCATAGCACCTACTGCTATGACAAAGATAATTACTGCCTTTCCGTCGGTGAAGTGTGTACCCTGCTCTGTATCATATTTAAAATAATCTAATTCCAACTCATTTTCCCCCTCCAAATTGTTTCCAGCTGTACAATTCCCTTTTTCCCCCCATATTGTTTTTATTGGATATAGTGCAAGTTCGTAAAGATAGATTTTCCCATAATAAATACACAGATGTTAGAATAATAAACATACAGTCAACCTGATATATGAATATTACTAAGCCTTAACAAACATATAACAAACAACATAAATTGATTTTAAAAAATTGAAAATGAGAACATAAAGTAGCAGAGAAAGAAATGGCAGGAGAAAATAAAGGCAAAAAGTGAGCTAGAAATGTACTTACTTTAGCAAACTGTCTGGATTCATTTATGGCTCCCTTTATTGACTTGCTGATAGCATTAAAGCACAGCTATGGTTGTAAAGCATTCCTAAGAATGCCGCCTGTCTTCATGCATCCCAAGTTTTCTGCTCACACTGAAAGCCAAGCTTTCCAAGCTGGCCAACTCATACCACACTAGACACTACTGTGCTGGATTAATCCATCTGCTTGGACCTAAATGTCCATTTTTGGAGAATAATGAGCCTCTTCACTCCTCCCATTTTTGGTAGGAAGTTTTTATGAACATTTGGCATCTCGGTTAAACCATCATCACAGCCCAGAATAAAAATGACTGGATTCATATGTGGAATCCAAATTTAATTAAGCCTATATATGGCCTGAACAAAGAATAATTTACTGGCTGACACCCCCTCAGCATGTATGATAAGATGCCAACTGCTCCTCCATGACGCCATCACTTAGACATTTTTCATGCCCAGTTCCAAAGTTTTTTCAGGCCTGCAGCTGAAACATGGCATCAAGAGGGGACTGACAATGTTACCTGTTTCCAGTACAAAGAGAGCAAGCATCTCTGTTGTTTATGAGTGTCTCTCCTTCAGAAGTTTTCCCCCTCCCTTTCCCAGTCTTCTGTTTGGAATTATCCATCCTCTTCCCATTTATGTGTGCACGTGTACAAGCGCACGCTTGCAGAGAGCTGTGACATTGAAGTTTATGTTCTGATTGTGTTTGCCAAAAGTCTTCTTCACCTGGGAGTTAATAAAATCCATGCACAGACTTTGTTTGTTGCTTAAACTGTAAGGTTTTCCTCCTATCCCTCCCCCTTTCTGCCTGGAGAGTGGATCAAAAGTTAAGTGAATGGGAAGAGACAGGAAACTTCCTAAGATGTTCTTCTCCTAAACCTCCCCTGGCAAGCAGAGCTGTAACTTCCCTTCAGATGCATCCTTTCAACACATCAGAAAACTACAGATCAAAACAAAGGGTAAGACATTAAAAAAAAACCACCAAAACAAAATCCCAAACAAAAAACCCAAACAAAAACAACTTCAGAACTCCCTTGGGTTTGGCCTACTTGTTAATATTTCCCTGTCAGGTGTCCAATTTAATGATTTGCCAAATCACTGCACCAGTGACACAGCCAAATACTGCTAAATCATGCTCATTTTCCACATCATGAGTGTGAGAAAGGAGACAGGTACAGATCACTTTGGATATCTTGACAGATATATTTTTCAAAACACCAAAACAGCTCAGTTTTGCCCTGGATTTAGCACTGGTAAGAGCTGCCTGTTCAGAAGCACTTCAGTCTAAAGGATTCCAGTGGAAAGGGTCAATGCACAAATAATTAGCCAGAATAATCCACTGTCAAAGAACAACAGTAGGTTTCATTTCTGTTATTGACTCAGACTTCATACTACAGAGCCTGCACTGCTTACTTTCCTGGGGGGATTCTTTGCTTTCAATCTATTAATGACCTGCAGCTTTCAGAGGAGTGGAAGTGACAAATTGCTCTGCCCATCATTTGGGGGAACAGAGATCTAGTGCTGGAGCTCTTCTATATCAATAACCTGACAGGACCAGAGGCTTTACTCTTCCAGATCAGGGTCCTTGCTTTCAAAGTGTTAGAAGGGCAATTATCTTTCAACATTGATTACCACTAATAACATTCGAAGTATAATTCTTTTTTAATTAGTTTAAAAAGATCTAATTTTTAATTTTTGAATTCATTTGTTTAAGAGGCAATCTTTAAAGAGGCTTAAAGCAAGAAGAATGAGTGGAGAGTACAGAAGAATATGTGAGAAGCTGGCCTGGAAACTAGGGATGAGTGCAGGAAGGTGACAAATACAAAAATGTACAAAGACAGCATGAGTAAAGTAAGTGCAGGACTGACTTTCTTTGGGGATGGCATGACTATGGAAGAGCTCCCAGCTATAAATATATCAAAATAAGCTATGCATACACAATGCTTGGCAAATTCATCCCATGCTACAGCCTTTGTTTTTTGCTAGTACTTTAGATTTCTCTGTCACTTTTATGTCTGGCTGCTATAAATCTTTCACACCAACACGAATGCCCCATGATTTCTACAACTGTTATTCCATCCTCTGGACTATTCCAACTGTTTTTAATATAGATTCCATGTACTGTATTGCTGATGCAGCCCTCATTCACTGAAGTACCTCTTTGAATAAATAACTCCTCACTGATCCATCTTAGAGCTTAGCTAATAAACTGAGGACTTCTCCTGGCACAGTAGGATCCCTAGAAATCACAAGGGGGGACATGTGCCCCTGTGTCATGTCTTCTGGCTTGGTGGTGGGTGGAAGACATGCATAGTTAGAACATAAAGGCACCTGGGAGGTGATGGTAGAAACAGATGTACATCTGTCCGAGAAGCCTCACGTTGGGTCAGTCTGAGTGTTTGCTTTGAATTTTGAAAGGGGAGTGTTGCATCAAAATACAAATTAGACAAATTATATAACCATAAATCTCTGCTTGTCAGTGTGGTGGTAGAGTCTTGATCAGTGGCTAAAGAGTAGGTCCTGTCCTTCCCATGCAGCAAGAGAGTGATTAATGTGTTATCACTGCTTACATTCCCTCCCTACCCTGAGACCTGAATAACTCACCTTCAGTGTTCATCTCCCCAGGGGTTCTGGGACAAGGCTTTCCTTTGGGGTTAAGTGAAAAACATGCCTGTCTTTTTTTAGTTTTAATCCTTTCTTCAGTGTGTTCAGGAGGAACCAAATGACTGCTTTAGTGTTTCTGTGTCAGACATGGGTGCCTTTAGTTACACATGTGAATATTGTACTTAGAAGTATCTTGTACTTTTAAGTAGTTGAGGTTTTAAATCTTTGTCCATTTTTTACCTTTTTCCCCCTTGCTAGTGTAATAACACTACTTCCTAAACCCTATCCTTTTCCTAGGTACTGACCTCATCATCTCTGGGTGCTAAAAAAAACAAAAATAAAGACTTGTGGATTATGGGATCCTTTATAGACCTGCATGGAACTCATCTGGCTCGGCTGGAAGGGGTCATGTAAACCTCCTGCAACTGTTAGAGTCTGTGTGGTTTCACACCCAACAAATGTCAAAGCAGAACTCAGCTGCAACAGCCAAGTTTCCTCTGTGTTTGGGTTAACCCATAAAAGAACCCACCAAATTCCACATCAGCCATTTCAGACCTGCAAGAAACCACCCAGCTTCAGTGAAGAGGTCAAGAATCTGGTAAACATTTTGGCAAATATGGCCTGAACAGTGACTCAAGAAAACCCTGTTTTTTTCCAGCTTTGTATAGTCTCACTAGCCTGATATCTGGTCCTAATGACAAATAATTTCTGTTCCTTGTAGCTCTTACTTTGCATAGAAACATTGAGGCTGCAAGCACACCTACAACTTGTCCTCTTCAGGCATTTGAAGTGCCCTTACTTGCAAAGTTTTGGAGGATGAAAGGAGTCTCTCTGGCGAAGAGGATTGTTACCCACGAGCACCGTGGTGAAGATGGTGAGGAAGCACAAGATCCTCAGCTTGAAGAGGAGAGCAGAAGTGGTGAAAGCCTTTTCACTGGAAAGCTTTGTGTGGGTGCTCACTCTGGTACAACCACTCTGGTACAACCCAGAGTGACCCTTCTCAGGCCATAAGGGATCTCACAGAAGGTAAGACAACTCAATTCTCTAAGGTCAGGGCATGCCTGCAAGCTTTGGCAGATGAAAACAGAGCATGAAGAAGCACAGAATGCTTGGCAGATGCATATTTTCTGACAGCAACGTAATTCTGGTTACCAACCAAAAGCAAACAAACATAATACCAGCCGTGGAGGACCAGACCATGCTTCTAACAGTCAAGACAAGTGACAAGATATTTTTCTGGTTCATTTAAATTTGAAGGTAGGAGTCAAAAGTTAGTTAGTTAATTCCTGAATGTGATGCCTTGAGAATGTAATGTAAAGCTCACAAAATATGACAGACCCTCTGCAAATGTAATCAATTGCTCAGTGCCCATGGATTTATTCCCTTACAACACTTTACAGCTTTACGCTGTGTCCTTAAAGCACCCAGACCTCAGCCAGACACTCAGATTTGGATGTTCTTTCAAAAAATATTCAGTTCCCTTGTTCACCCAAAAATACTTCAGTTTTTGGTGTTCATTTCACGAGGGTGTCAGAAAAAAGCCCTGATGCCTTGACCACCACTGACAACCAAAGCACCATGTGAGTCAACACCTCTTTGCACAGATGAAATTAAATGTTATGCCTTTTTTCATACAGTTTTAATGAGATCTTATGTCTGACCACACTCAGCTGTACTGGAAGCACAGTACTCACCCAAACCATTGAATTTAAGAGGTATCACCCAAAGAAAAATGGGACACAAGAAGAATAGGCTACAACCCCACTGAGAAGCTGGGTGGTATCACTTTGAGTGCCCTTGAGAGAGCCACACAGTACAACATGTTATCCCAACCCAGAGCAGCAGACAGGAGATTGGGCAGCCCTTGGGGGAGAGAGAAAAGGTCAGGAATAAGTTAAGGATACCCAGCTGGGTGATGAGGAAAGTAGTGACCTCAGTGCTGGAAAAAAATTTACATAATCTCCCCTGTGAAATAATATCAGACATAGAGTAAATGAAAAGGTATTGATTTAACTTCTGCCAGCTAGCAGCTTGTCAGGCCAAGGCCATGTATTTTCTTTGAATATGTTTCCTGCCTCAAGTCACTTGCAGTATTTTCTTTGCAGTATGATAGCAACACTAAAATCTATCATTGCCACATACTGGAAGGCCAGTGTTGTATGCACAGTACTTCCATCAATTATTTGGGACTCTCCCATTACTTAAGCTTCTAGGAAGTCTGCAGAGGGATTTTTCTGAGCTGCTTTTAGTTAATTTTTGATTGGCCATAATATTCACCACAGCTGTCATGACAACGTGTAACGAGACAACAGTTGGAAATACTCTTTTCATGGGCTGTGACCTTGGATGGCTGTGCAGGCACTGAGGCCATTGCTGGGTCTGAAGCTGCACAGATATGAGTGACTTCATCTAGAGATCACTGGAGATTCCACGTCTCTTGCCAGTTACTTTTCACTGAGTGGAAACACACAATCGTTCTGGAAGCATCACTGTTGAACTCTGAGGGTTATAAACCTTTGCAGGAGCATAGCAAGAAAAAGCCATCCCAAAGAGATCCCTACAGCGCCGGAGCAGAGACACCCTTACCTACTCGAAGCTCTTGTCCAAAGACGGTTTTCTCTCCCAGCGCGGAGCAGTTCCACCTCCCGTACCGAAACTGGTACTGGCACTCATTGATTCCCATCTGTGCCCCTTCCCCGATCACAATGATGGCATCAGGGCGGCTCTGGCAGATCGCTCGCTGCCGAGGGGCCAGGCCTGGGATTTTGTTGCAGATTATGTTAGCTCCTAAAGCCACCACGGATGACAAAGCTCTGAAGGAAAAAGCAGAAAGACACGTTATAACCGAATTGAGGTGACCAGGCGCTGCTGTGTGGCTGGCAAGGTGCTGTGCAAAAGGGGAAGGGTCCGAGGTTGAGTTCCTGTAATTATGCCAGCTTGGCACAGTGTCTCTGGTCTGGTATAGCAGCCTGGAAATCTTGCAGTAATTCCTGATCTGGTTTGTGCCAGAAGAAACAAAGAAATTGCATTTTGGCACTTTTGTTTCCAGTCCTACACAGAGACATCAGCTTGTGAGATGTGGAAAGAAAGACTTGTTTAAAATCGAAATATCGTGATAAGCGATCATCCACAAATCTCTGAAACTCATGTCTACTTCGAATGCAGGTTCAGAATTAGTGTTTTAGTTACTGCAGCCAGTTCATTCACCCCTCATTTGAAACTGTTAAGCACGATTTAGAAAATGACTTGACACTACCAACACTCTTGCCCATTATTATGCTCAGGGTATTGGATGATTAATGGAGTTCACCAGCATAACTGTGCTTTTAGATCTGGCAATCATCACAGACCACATAGGAGTTATCCTTAATATGTGCCATCCAGGCTAGAAACCTTTGCAGTTCTCATTCTTCAAGTATATTTTCAGAATTCATTATGAAGTTTGCATATAACTTGCACCTGCCATATGTTTTCACTTGAGCACATTTATTTTTCATTTCTCAGCTCACTTTTCAACATCTTCACAGGCTCATTTTTCAACATCTTTACAGCCTACATTTTAAATGGTAATATTTGGAAAAAAATAGGACAACACGGGTACATGTTCAGTGATGCCTCAGGTCACATCCACTGAGTACCCACCAGGCCCATGGAGATGCTTCAGCTGGCTCTGGACAAGCAGACTGACTGCCCCATGATCCTACTTCCCCCCTTGAACACCAGCCTGGGCCTTTCATCTCAGTGTTAAAAATTTCCCACTGGAAATGCTCCCTTGGGGAGATGCTGACTAAACAAAATTAAAGAATTATATAAGAGCTTGTCAATTTCATCACAAGGTAACTGCAAAATTACATGAACGCTGTATTTCAATGAAATCAGAGTGTTTAATTTTGCCATTTCAATAAGATACAGTAAAGCCAGAGCAAGGAGGGTGAAATTGAGAGCTCTTCCCTGGCCAAAGTGAAATACTGCTATTCCTGTGGAATGGAAATTCCATGATGATCCACTCTGCCTTTAGCTGGTATTGTTGCATCTTTTCCAAAGTTAACAATCCATGGGAAATTCACCACTGGTGGGTTTTTATTTATGGCGGCGGAGGGGAGTTGTGGATGTAGAAATAAGGTATCACACAGCACGTGCATGCCCTGTTGATCTGCCTATTAAACAGAAGTCAGAACAAAAGGCAGTTGCAGTCTGACCACTCCCAGTGTTGGAGCAGGAGTGCTTGGACCTGCAGCTTTAATTTGTGTTCCTCTGGATGCTGAGGAACAAAGCTGGAGCATCACCTGGAACCAGAGAGTCCCTGAGATTCATGCAGGTTTTGAGCTAAGGGGTTTTTTTTCTGGCAAAAAGTATTTCTCCTCTTTAAAATTAAAAAAAAAAATTTAATTCTGATATCTTTAAATTAGAACGTTCCAAGAGATGTGATAATATTAAATAAGTATTATGTTTGATATAGGATTAAGATTCTCTTTACAGTGGCTTATGACCTTTATGTTATGACTTCAAAAGCTAATAAAAATCACAGAGGAAAGTAACAGTATTTCTTTTTCTTTTTCTTTTTTTTAATCACACACTTTTCAATATTGAAAAGTAAAAGTGTTCTTTTCTTTGAAAGGTCATGGAGCTTTTCTCTCTCTGACTTCATCCACTTTCCACACAAAGTAGGATGGACATTCTGAAAACATTGCAGTAAAATACAAAGGAAAGCATTTTTCCTTAATAGATGATGTGTCAAATTCAGAAACATACACTCTTTGATGATATTAAAATGCTGTGCCCCATTCTTGCCCCATCCCCTTCCCACCTGGTAACCCATTTCCACTGCTGCTTCAGACACTGACCCTTCCAGGAAAATCTAGCCCTGAGGAAATCTCTGGTTGACTCCTAAGAAAGAGACATGCACAAGGCATTCCAAATTCCACTTGATGCTTGGCACATGCACAAGATGCACAGTTCTGGTCTTGTAGCTGCCTGATGGTCACCAATTTCCTGAGGCTATGCCACCAACTTACTAGCAAAACTTACACATAAAAATTATTTGTATGTTATATAAATACTTTTTAAAAATTAAAAAATTGATAAAAACTGTGCAATAACTTCCTGACATCATTTTTTTTAAACTGCTGGGCTTCCACAGTTTCCACTAACTATTCTCAAGCTGAGCAGCAAAAACCTTACAACTTTCAAAACAAAGGAAAGCAAGAATTGGCCACAGCATCTAAACATATAATTTTCAGTTAAGTTGCTTCCTTCATACATGTCACTGCTGTCTCATAATTAGGTTTAAGAGTATATTCTTTGGTCTCCCATTGTTTTTTGGAGCAGGCTTTGGTCAAAGTATTTTAATGCAGTGGGTTGGTTTATTCATCCAGAAAATAAGCCCAATCATACCTGCTTCAGAAGGCATTGTGAGGGTGTTGTGTCATTATAATTAAAATTATTGTGTGCTTGTGAAGTGTATTATAACAATTAAACTGCAATTACTGGGGGTGGAAGGGGTCTTAGTTTTTCTATTACTTCCAGAAACTTCCCCCTCTCTGGCCTGAACTTACCAGCATATTCCCTCAGACTTGTTTAGCCTACTTTTAAATTGTTACACTGCCAAAAGAAATGCTGAATCATGAAACTGAGGTTTTGGAAAGCTTTATTTTTATTAAAGAAATGCACCCAACAGCATTTCAAGCTTCCTCTCCTCTATTCCTTGTGGCCTCCCTCAGTTTGTGCATCCATCACACATTTGGGAGGGTTGTGATGTGCTCCTGCCCCTTGGCAGGTTGAAGGCTGCATTATTTTTTTTTCAGAGATGGAGATTGTTTCAATTTATAGCTGTCAAAAGGCAGATCCTCCATGCCACATTTTGGCATCTTCTTTCATCTAGTCTTTCTTTGTGGTGCAAATTGCCTTGATTCTTATCACCAGAAACTCCTGAGCGTGGCATTTTGTTAAGGTTTCTGATGCAGTTTACAGTAATTGCAACCATCCTGCACCACAAGTCTCCACACAGAGTGTTCTGCTGGGTCATCCACGTGGGCTATTCAATTAAACATCATCCACATGGCTTATCCAGATAAACAGAGTGGAATAATGGCACATTTCCTAAGGAATTGGCAACTAGTGTCTGGCATATGGAGAGCTTTCACATTTCTTCATGCCCATGCCATTAATCCAAGGGAAACACCAGCACTGAAATTGAGCAATGTCTATAAACAGAGTTATGCCCTTTCTTAAAAAACAACAACAACAACAACAAAAACAAACCTCTCCCCCCCCCAAAAAAACCAACAACAACAAAAAAAAACCCACAGGAAAAAACCCAAACAACCCAACAACAACAATCAAACAAAGAAAAAACCCACACACAAACAAACATAAAAACCCCATCAGATCTGAGCTTGGACAGGACCTTGCAGTTCAAACTTCCATCAAATTAAACCTGATGAATAAGATTTTGGAAGGCTTGGTTTCTGCATAAGAATCCTGAAACAACAGGTTTTTTATCATTTGAAAAAATAACTAGGACTGTGTCACAGCAAGCAGAAAATCATGGCAGTGGGAGACAAGTTTCATCTTATTTTCTGAAATAATGCTTGCTTACTTATGCAAAGACAGATGAATCCTGTCACAAAAAGTGGAATTTCTCCTTCCAAATGTATTTCCTGTTACAGTTGTATCTCCTCTGTAGGACCTAAGCAACTCCAGCTTCCCTTTTCATAAAGTGAAATGAAAATTATTAGATATTCTAAGCGATTCATAAAAATAAAGGTCTTTGAAATGCTTCAGAAATTAAGCACTAAGACCACTTGAGTTTTAAGAACTGCTTGTTGGACGAGAAATGTACTCTTCATTCCTGGCTGGCTTGCTTGAGTCTCCATTTTATATTTGCAAAAGCAAGCATTCACTTAACTTGAGCACGAGTCATTTCATTGATTTCAAATGTTATCAGGTCCTTGCAACTTCTGATTAATTTTACATATGAGAAGGTCATCATGTGAACTGCAGTTTACAGAGTCTTTGCACGAGTGGAAAATATATAAAGTTAATCCATATAATGGACAGTTGTACAAGCACACGAGAAGAAAAAATTTAAATTTTCTTCTTGTTAAGAGAATCTGAATTTTGATAAAATTATGAAACAGAGCTGTCTACTTCTAGATGAAGAGCAGTAACTGACCAGTCTTTGGAGTTGTCCCCAAGCTCCTGCACAGGCACAGACGTGTACTGAGATTTCTCCTAGGAGCTTAATATACCATTCTGACAAATACATGACAAAAGATGTACAATAAGAGATTAAACCAACAACACATTGCATACGGATGAAACACTTAATCAAGTTGATTTCAACCTTTTGGTTAAAAAAACTAAAAAGTTGCTTTAAAAATTCTCTGCCAATCTGTGCTCCCTGGGCAAATTACATTTTATTGGAGCTCAGGACTGGTGTCAAGAACTTCTTCTCCTCCAGCACCCTCCCTCATTTTCATTCCTGGCTGCACAGCAGCACAGCACGCACTTCCCACTGAGCCAGCCCTGCTGCAAGCCCTTGGATAGGCAACTGTAGGGTCACTGTGATCCCACTCCAGCTCTGCTTTTTGATATTCACCTGAAACTGCTGTTGGGCAGGGGGCTTGTTTTCAGCAAGGATTTCGCCACATGAACCCCATTAACAGCAGAGGAGTTGTGCAGCTTTTTGGCACAATGTACCGAAAACTTACCCCAGCATCTCTGACAAAAAAATCCACATAGTGGGTTCTTTGTTAGCAGGAGCCACCGAGGTATTTTGTGGTGACATTGCGACACATCTGAAACCCTACACCGCTACCAAACGGTTGCCTTAATTAAGAATTCCTAAGTAAATATTTTGAGGCGTATCAGTTGCAGAAATTGGCAGGAGTGTCCTGGGCTCTGAATGCCATGTGCACATGTTTAGGCTTTCAGTTTTGCTTTCCAGCCTGGCTTTGGGAAATCGATGTTCGGCACGTGTGTTATCGAAGCAGAAATCCAGTCAGGCCGCGTGGTTCAGCCCTGTGGTGCTCTCCCCTCTGCTGGGGCTCCGGACCTGGGGGCTGCACACAGAAGTGTTCATTCCCACCAAATGAAAGGCAGAGATTTCTTTGGGGAGCTCACTGGAGAAAGTGCCTGCTATCCCATGCAGTGTGCTTGCTGGCACGGCCAGGAATGAACGCGGTGGAATGGGTGAGCTGAGGGGTGGCTCACACACGGGCAGAGCATGCCTTGGGGTAAATGCCTGCTTGAGGGAGGAGTGGGGGCATGCCCCCCATCCCTCTGTGCCATAGTGATCGTGGAACACCAGCAAACCCTTGGATCACAGCCTCCCCCACCTGCCAGCTGGGATGGCTGCTGTGAAGCCAGCAGCGAATCGTGAGGCTTCAGCAGAAGGAGGGGTGACATTGCCAGGGATGCCATTCACAGATGGGCACCAGCAACCAGCACCAGCCTCCTGCAAATTCCTGCTGTTCACTGAGCAAGAGAAATCTGATTTTGACATATATCTTATTTGCTGTATGACTGGCCCACTGCAATAATTTTTAATAATCTTTCAGTGAGGCAACACTTGATATGTAACAGCAGGATATCTTGGAGACTGTCACATCTGTAGTTTACCTCTATTCAACTTTTTTACACCAACAAAAGGCTCACGGAGAACAGAAATGCCTCACAGGCCTCATGAGTCCTATTGTAAAGGCCACACTAGCAAATTTACATTTCCATTTTCATTGGACATTCACTGTCCTCCAGAATTTTTATGGCAAACAACTGTATAATGAGGATTTTCATTCTTGTCTCAAATCACTTTACTCTGGGGGCATCTTGTTATATGGTGGAAAACACATCCTGTGGATATAAAAATTTATAAAAATAAAATTGGGTGTTAAAATATCTGAAGTGTGGCAAATAATTATTCCAAAGGAATTTGTGTTTCAGTAAGTGTTTGGTTTGCTAAACCAGAGAAAACTGATAGGCCAGTGTTTGAAAGCTGCAGGAAGGTAGCAATTCATGGAAGGCTGGAATATTCCTGCTTTGGTCTTGTCAGTGATGAAGGTGGTGACATACATGGTGCAATTGAACTTATCTGAATAGGCTTAATGAAAAATGGTGTTGATATAAAATTATTTGATTCCTTTTACAAACAGAGCTTTATCAGATTTAGAAATCCAACTGAAATATTTTTGTTTCACACAGTTTTTTTCCTTTTGTCTCTATAAACAGCGTTAGTAGGACCTACCAGTCCAGTTCTGCAAACATGCACATGCCTTACCTTGCAGAGCACCAAGCAGCTTCCCCCCTCAGTAACAACAAAGTCAATGCCAAGATGCCCCTTAAGCACTCACAGCTGGTGTTGATGTCTAGCACCATAATTTGCCTTCCACTCCATTTCTAGTTTCCCTTAGTACTAGATATCTGACAGGGAGGCACAGAGCTGTTTGCTGAGCAGCAACCCACCACTGTGGAAAGCAAAGTTACCTTGCAGAATAACTGGAGTGGGACATTGCAGTTCTCCTGGCACGGAATGCAACTTTGAGATACCAAAGTGGCTGGAAGAGAGAACTCACAGATTTTCTGTGTCTATGCAGAAACAGTTCAGTATCGTAGAAAAATTAAAATTTCACACTTCTACATGTGAAGCCCACGGTTTTGTCATGTTTTTCATATAGTAAATAAGAACAAATAAGCTTTCTCCAATCACACACAACATATATATAGATATGGGCATTTTCCAAGCTTTATCAATTCCAAGCCTTAATTAAAAGTATGTGAAGTGCATATTTGGTCTCTGACCAAAGTTTAGCACTCTGTTCTGTTTGGGGAATGGATTAAGACAAAGAAATAGGTAGTCTTCTGGCAAAGTCCAAGATTTATCAAGACCATACCCTGCTTAATTTGTGAGATCTGAGGAAAGCCCGTCACAGTCCTACCACAGACCTCCTACACAGGAGCAGCTATCTGTTGGTTAGCTCATTCTAAAATGCCAGGTATGCCTTGTGGCTTTAACATCTTTAAGGTGGACTGTTACTGGAATCTATCTTAAAATACATGCTTTGTGATATTTTTCATTAAACATTTTTGAAAGATCTTACATTTTTTGTTTTGTTTGCGTAGGGCTTTTATGGATGTGATACAAAAATTGAAAGAGGAAAGCATGTAATAATGGCTCTACAGGAGAGGAAGACTCTTCCCTCTCAAAATGAAGTCAGCTGGCTTTACTGCTGTCATGGTTCAGGTAGGAGCTCATCAGGATCTGAGCAACCAATGAGAATAAATTCTAAAAGTCTTCTGAGCCATTATGTTGGAGAATTTATTATATTGTGTTAAAATGTTGAGACTCCATTGCAGTGTCTGTTAATCATGAGGATCAAAATCTGTATGCAGCTCTGAGGTACACCTGAAAAGCCACACAAAGTTGTCTCAGACATTCTTTTATTATTAAGGTGGAGGGGCCACATTGACCCTTCCCATAATGCTCTTCAGACTAAATGACCACTGAGGGCTGCTATTTGCACACAGATATATGACCACAGAACAAGACTTACTGGTCTTGAATTAACAGCAGAGGGAAAAAAATTAAATTCTCTTTGTCAGTGAGACTGAATTTTTTTCCACTGAATACGCCACTATGATGAGCCATGATTTATTTCCTTTATTCCTTCCCTCACCACTGTTTTCATGGTGGTAAATCTTTCCTAAGGCCATAAAAAGTCAAGGTATGGAATTAAGTAACATCCACAAACAAAATTAAAGCAAAAAAACCCATAGACTTGGTGCTGCCAGGTTTACTTACTGGCTCCTACATCTGGAATGGGAGCATTGCTCAAACCAGCAGCAGCGTGTGTTGTTCTCATCTGCTCTAAATGCCTTACTTCAGACAAGACCATTGTCAGGGGGTAAAATGAGCAGGGTGAGTTCTTTTGATGTTTCTCTACAACTCTCTTTCTTCTACAAGTTGAAGCTTTGGGATGACAGACAGAAGGGCAGCTCCTCCTGCACCGGTGTGCAGCAGGTGAGGAAGTGAGTGTGAGGACTGGGCACATCCTTGGCACCACCCAAGTGGGACCAGGCAGATCACTGGTGCCTGGACAGTAGTCCCAGTCTGGCTGTGAATCCTTGAGTCCTCGTTATTTTTCCTTCTCACTTACCCACCTTCACCTTTCCCTCAAACTACAGTAGCTGGGGGACACTCATTCACAGTGAACACATTTGCATTGTTCTCAAGATGTGGGGAAAACTGGAAGGGAGACACAAAGTCCCAGAAGCAGAAACCATGGACCTCTCCAGGTTTAGCATGAATGGGTAAGAATGAGGAAAAAGGGGGGGTTTTAAATTTTTTTTTAATATTTCATGTCAGAGTTCATTCCTTCACAGGAGAACTGCAATATCCCACGAGATGTGGGTGGTGCATGAGGCTGGGTGGTGGTGCAGAGGTGCCTCTGTCAGAGACATGGGCTGAATGTACAGCTACTCTCCATCTCCAGCACCAAGGACAGGAGGGAGGATGTGCCTTCCACACCACCTCGAAAAGAAACAGATTCTGCTCCTCAGAATTGTGGAAGAGTTTGGGTTGGAAGGGATCCTAAAGCCCATCCAGTCCCACCCTCTGCCATAGGCAGGACCACCTTCCACTATCCCAGGTTGCTCCCAGTCCCATTCAACCTGGCCTTGGACACTTCCAGGGATGGGGCAGCCACAGTTTCCCTGGGCAACCTGTGCCAGGGCCTCACTTTCCATGGGAGCAGGTTGCTCAGATTGGCACAAGGTACACGTTCTACTCCCAGGACAGGTTTGGCAGCCAGGAGGTTGTGCAAGGGCTGGACAACCAACTTTAAATTACTTCCCTGGGCTGGCTGCAACTTCAAACAAAAGTGCCCTGAAAGTCCATTTCAGCCTGCATAGCTCAGCAAATCTCTTGCAAAGCCTTGATTTAGGAAGGAAAATGATTTCAGGACCACCTTACTAAATACAAGAGATCTGTCACAGATTTCAAGGTGCTAGATGTATGGCTGACACCCTTTGTGCTTTCCTGGTCATGGAGGAACCTTGAAAATTTCTATTTGCTTCCATGGAAAATTTATTGTTAACTGCAAGTCAGCCCAAGTCAATGTACCAGAATATGTCCCTGTACAAAGACCTCATGCTAAACACCAGACCCCAAAATAAATTAAGAAGGTAGAGGTGTTACACTAAGGAAGTTGCCTAAGAAATGCAGAGTGCAGAAATGCTACACTTGGTAGGTTTTCTATACTTTTAATTAATAGTTATTGAAAAGAAAAAAATGCAACATATTTTTAAGCAAATAGCAAATGGCATTTGGAAATAATTTTTTTAATAGTCTCTTAGTGTGTTAACTAATTTTGTCTCTCATTTTCTGAGTCTGTTCCCTGATGAGAAAATTATTTGCAGCCTTTCTTGTACCACCACACCAGCTGTAAGCAAAACTGCTTGGCACTTCCATGGAGCAGGCCTGCATTCCCTGAACCCAGCAAAACTCTCCACTGGCTGTTGGTGATCATGCAAAGAGAAATTCTGATCCATCAGATAGATAATTTATGGTTAGCTCCTTACAGGAATTACCCTACTGAAGTTATGAGACAGTTTGTCTACTTGAGATTATACATGTTGGTTAGACATGGAAATAGGGTTTGGTCACTAGTCTGATCAGACCTTCAAATCTGTACCTAAAAGTTGGATATTACTATAAAATAGCTTCAGTCTGAGAAAGTCTCAAGTGCGGAGAAAAAAGGGGGGAACCCCTCAGAAACTGCAGAATATAAAAGTTTATTTATGCAGATTTCCAAGCATTTAAAACATTATTGTATGCTGCACATGGGCTTTCTGTGAACAACAACTCTCTGTTTTATAATCTGACCTGTCAGCACTGGCACAAAATAATGTGACACCAAACAGGGCTATCTATGAATGTCTAAGGTTTCTTTCAGCTACTTATTTCAAAATTTTAATTCTGAGTGATATAAGAGGCCTGGTAAACCACACAGTAACTTTTCTAGTTCCCTGGCTTGTTGAGTCTATTCCAGGTGTTCAGAAGGATTAGCAAAAGTCATTTTGAGTTGTTTTTCTAGAGGGAGTTTCTAAATTTGGTGTGCAGCCATAAAAATCTTGCATCTGTGTTATTATCCCAGTGGCCCGTGCTGGGTGTGTCCTTGGTGTTTTGCAAATCACTATAAGCTTGTGAAAGCAGCTGGATGGAATCCTTCTCCTTCTAAAATCCTCTCTCAAAAGATCTCACACACACCGTCAGTCATACACACACAGGCACACCTGCCTTTTTGTAAGGTGGCATATTGACCCCTATTTAGCTGCTTCTTGCTTTCAAACTGAAGATGCTGCTGACTATGGGCATCTTGATTTTCTTTTTCCTCCAGTTCTCTTTCCGAATTTGATAATTTGAAAAAAAAAATCCCTTTATGGCCATGCAATCCAAAGCATGAAGAGGTTGAAAGAGGTAAGTGATAAGGGCTGTTTGGGATTCACAGCTGAGCCTGCAGAGGTGGTACTAAAACAGCTCTAGCAAACTGAGTCACATGCAATCTCTAGGGGCTATAGGCAGCTGATGGCACACACAGTGTCACCCAGAGCAGGTTAAGCCTGGCTTAACAGCCACAGCTGAGCCACAGTCCAGTCTTCATGGTCAGTCAGCCCCACACTCTCACAGAAATCTCCTTTCATTGCTAACAAATACTTACTCTCATTTTTCTCCCTGATGCTGCCATTCTTTTGCCACTGATCTTTTTAACTTTATACCCCTAGGTAAAACAGAAATTGATAGAGAAGCTAGCTTTCTGTCTGAATTACATTTATCTGTTCCACAGAAGAAAAGCTAACAGCAGCATCGCAGACTATTAGGAAGCTCAGAAATTATCAAAGTTTCCTAAAACTCTATGACTTAAATATCTTTTAAGCACTATAGCATGCTCAGAAGATGAATTTGTTTTAAAAGAGGTGTGGTCATAGAAAAGGACAGCCATGGACATTCTCTAAGATGTGAAGTCTGCAATTAAAGCTCAGGGCTTCTTCTCTGATACCCAATGGAATAGAATATTTTGTCTCCAAAGGTCTTGCACTGCCCTTTACGTTGTTTATAAATCTTCCGCAGAACAAAACAGCCCTCATTCAAATTTTCCTCTCATGCATGAGACCTCTGATCATTTCTATCCCCCTTTTCAATGTTCTCTCCCACTGGTCCAAGCTTTTCTGCACAAGAAGTTAAACTACACATCATGACTGGAATTACACTCCCCTCTTCTCCTCTCAGGGATACAAAAACAAGATAACTGCTTTTGCCATTCCATGTCTTTAGCTCCACTTAGTAAAACAGAGTTGAGACCTAAAGTGGCTCTTCAGTCCTCATTCTACAGTGAATTACCATTGCTTCTGACTTCTTCAGCTCCTGCATGGACTGCATTGCAGCTGTGTAAAACAGGCCCAAAAGTATTTTGACTCCTTGTGTCTCACCCCCTCGTTAGTGGAACAGTAGCTGTTCAGCATTTAGTGTCCAGTTATGAGCACTCCTTTGATTTGCAGCACCTGACTTTCAGAACATGGGGCAGATGGAGGGGAAGTATGGTTAAAAGTACAGAAAAACAATTTGCTTAGATTGTACTTGATATTTACATTAGAGGTTTTACTGTCTGAGACAGGTCAGACTTACAGACTGTAAGCAGGACCACTCACCCCTCTCACAAATCTACTCAAATCTAAAAGTATCTTCACTAAGTACCTAAAATACACAAAGCTTGTGTTTTAAAAGCACCTATTTTAAGAGTCTTAAAAATATTGCATATATTGCCTCCCACTGATACACAGCCTGAATAAATCTATGCCAAGTTTTGGTGCAGTATTGAGTGGAATAACAGCATAGGAATCAATTTTGTCAATAAACAGTAGTCAAAGTAGGCTTGATGTGTTTTGGTTTCATTGCACTTCTGAGAGTCAGAGCAACTGCTCAGGAGAATGAGAATTGCTCCAACTGGAGATCTGTGAACTAAGAAGATGAGGTGGCATCACCTCCAGCCTCACTAAGTCATTCCCTTGTGTCTCCAAACAAAGCCAGAGAAGTTTTTCTTGTGAGGAGCTACATGTGTTGGTGAAAAAGTATCTTTCAGTTGCAGGCTTAAATACTGTCAGCCTTTGTTTAATTTCTAGACCAGTCTGTACATTCAAGGGACCCTAGGAGTTAAAGACTTACAGTTCAAATCATCCAGTGCTTCTGAATATTCTGTAATTCATGGATTTTCTATAGAGTATGGATGATATAAAAGTTTTTATCCAGTAACACTTCTAGAATTAAGCCAGTGTTTTCATCCAACCTCTGAGCATTTCATCCCTAGTAAAAATCAAAGTGCCTGATTTTATTGGATTACCGTCGCATTTTGCCATTACCGTGAATCCTTAAACTCCGGTTTCTCTGCCTCACACATAAAGCATTTGTGCCATATCCTCGAGTTTTCCTAGCACAGCCTATGTGATCCAGGATGAAAGTTTACTGCCATGGCAGAGCAAACGTGCAGCATGGGAAAGACATTACTATAAAATAAAACTGAGTGGAAGCTGAAAGCCCAGAATATCTTTGAGAGCTGGGTTTTGGTTTCTTTGGATCTTTAATCCCCAGAATGGCTCAATTTTTTTTGTCCAAATTGTTCACCCAGGTCTAATGACCATTGAACAGTCTGGCAGGCACTGCACATGAGATAGGATTAGGAGGTCATGGGTTCAGTCTGTAAGCAGGACCACTCACCCCTCTCACAAATCTACTCAGTTGACAGACAATTCTTTGTGATGAGTTGGCCACCCATTCGGAGGGCAAACAGAATTCTCACTTATTTTGAAAATTTGACCATGAGACACAATATACCTTTCTGTATGGGGAAGCCCACCCCACAGACAGGGGGAAAAAAATCACAGTTCATGCTGCTCAAAATCCATCTTCCCTAAAGCTCTTCCTGGGCTGACCAGTGTTTTCCAAGCTGAGTGCTTTTATTCTGTCTTCCGGTGTGTTCTAAAAAATACTTACAGAACGCTAAAAATCTTTCTTTTAAAGGAAAAACTAGTTGCACTAATGGAACAACATATGTATTTGTTCAGTTACTTTAATGAAGAGAATGTTTTGCATGCTTTCAGGAAAAAAGAAATTATAAATAATACCTTAATGCCATGTCTTAGTCTTAAAGTATGCTTTAACTCTCCTAAGCATCTTGCTTGTTATGCTTCAAAACTTTCTGTCACCAGAAAGTAAAAAAAAATCAACAGCATTCCTCCTGTCTTACAAAAAGATGAAAGCAAGAAAATCACCCCTTTGGGGGTTTTTAGTTGGTGTAGGGAAAACTGTAACTTCATGAAGGATCTGATAACTAACCCATATGGTGCATGATCCTGATAATGCAATCCAAACATCACAAACCAACTCCCAAAAGCTAACAAGAGTCAGTGTCTTTGCTGTAGAACAAAACAATGAGATTTCATGCTGACCCAAAATCCAGTTCCTCTGGAGACACCAAATGCCTAATTCACAAGGAAAATAGATGGTCACAGACGATGATGCACGTCCTATAGTTTGTTGTTGCCTCCCACAGATGAAACAGAGGGCTTGATCTCTTGTGGTGTTTAAAATCCTCTGGCATTTTTTGGAATCAAAGAACCGATGGAAAATCAGATAATTAAAATTGCCTGCTTAGAATCCCTGTAAGTATTAACTATATGTTGTATTCTTCTGCTCTTTCTGTTTAAACAGTTTTTCTGCATTTTTTCTGTATAAAAACCATCCTTGCTTTTGTATATTTGGGGGCAAGAAACCTGCTGATTACTTAAGTAAAAGGGCTTAAGTGAAGGGCTGATATTTTCCAGTTCAGATTCAAATGATTCAACCTAGAAGTTCAGACACGATATTTAACTCTATGGCCCAAGAGGACAATCCCATGAATGTAAAATTGAGTACACGTGTCAGAGGCCTGCAACTGTTTTGGGACTCATTTGGGGACATAAATATTGTATATTTATGACTTATCTGTATGAAATGCATACAAAGTATAGGTGAATGTGGGTTTAACTCAAAAAGAAAAGGCATGACATTTTATGTCTTTCTTAAGGATCTCTCTGGCTGGAGAAGTCAAGTGATGCCAGGATAGATTTTAGCCACAACCTACCAAAGAAGAATTTTGGGTGGCAAAAGAGCCAGACTTATGAAATAGGCTCACTCAGTGCTTTCTAGAAATGGTAATGAATGAATCCACACTGCACAGAAGAGATTATCCTCCTTGTTTTACTAATAGAGGAAAATGTGATTCACAGATTTAGAGACTTCAAATGGGAAACTTGACCTTATAATGATTTTTATACTGTGGACTATTTTTGAATCATAACTGTCATGGTAAGTTCCCTATCCAGTTTGGTTATTTTGCTCAAAACCACCATTGTGCTGTTTCAGTGAAAGACAAACACTGACGGCCAATTTCTAGGTGAAGGGATCTCAGTTCTGCCAAATACTCAGCAGTGTATCATCATGTATGTCCAAACAACATCACTGCATGAAATTCTAACACAGAGAAAAGTTCATAATTAATAAAAATGTTTTCCATGCCAAAAAATCATTCACTCAGAAGGAAAATGTAAACCCAAAAGAGAGATCAAATAGCTTGTAGTATAAGTTCCTAACACACTGCAGCCAACTAAAGACACTTTTACTGACTGAAGTCTGCAGCAAGGCTGAAATGGTAATTAATTCCAGGAATAAAACAGGACAGACCAGAGAGAACTGGAAATATTGGGAGAAAGAAGTCTCGTAGAGTGAACCTTCTGCTCCCCACTGTCAGTGTCACTTTGTCCATGATGTGGTCCCAGCTGTGACAGCACCAGGAGAAGCTCTGCACAAGAAAGGGGAAGGCGACGCGGTGTGGCCTGAATGAGCTGCTGGTCCATGCCAGGCACCACTGACTGCACTGCCAGGGGCATCCAAGCCAAGCTGGGCCTGGGAATGCCAACAGCTGCACTGTGCCAGCATGCCAAGACTGATCCCAGAAAAGATGGGCACTATGGCAGAGAGGATTGAGCTGCTTGACCTCAGATGACTCAGTGTGACAAATATAGGGCTTGCAGAGAAAAATAAAACTCTGCATAGCCAACATTAAAAAAAAAGTGATAATTCAGTGTTTGCCTGATGGCTTTTTTTTTTCCAGTTATAAAAAGCTTCTTGTTCAGCTTTTACAAGATATAGCTGGTGTATTCTTTTTTATGCAAGAACGAAAGGAGAGAAAAAGAATTCTGGCACGCTTCTTCTGGTAAGTTTCTAGAAACTGATGTTCTCCCTCCCTTATTTCCCTACCCACATGCAACTATTGCTGTATTCACTGCTGAACTGGAAAAGTCTTCTCTGAGGATGAAGAGAGAGTTCCTGTTCTACAACCAGTAAATCCTTGAATTCTATGTAGAGACTATCAATGAGGCAATGACAGATAACAGCTGTGGTGTTCTGGGTTCTGGAAATTATCCCAAGGCTGGCCAAACTCACATCATTCCAAACTACTAGTTTCATCATGATCTGAATCAAAAATGTGAAAATAAAAAGCAGTATTATATTTGCCTATAATAACTTATCTCACTGGCCACCAATTCTTTGCAACTGCATGAGTTTCAAATTCTGCACAAAATACCAAAATTCCACCCACATTCCACACGCTTCACTAAATTTGGTGAACTCACACAGAAGTAAGCTAATACTTTCAAAATGCTGCTACTCCAAGCTAGAGGGGGTGGAATTAAATATCCCTGACACTGATGCATGGTAAACTGGTGGGTAGCTTTTATTTTTGTCTTATTGACAGACTGTGCTCCTAGTGGCTGAGATCCTTGGGTTTGATTGCAAGCTGTTGACTTGCAAGCTTACAGCTGTCCTGGCCTGGATATAGTTATAAGGAAAGCTGTGTAGAAAGTGCCAAATTGTAACCTGACACTGACAAAAAAGAAAACATGAAGAAATAGGTCCCTGAGAAGATCTTGTGAGTTACTGAAGCCAGGAATGAAAGCTGGACTCCAGCAATTTTTGTGCGGCAACTTTATCGAGGAATTAAGCAGTGCTGCAGGAACTCTGCTCCTATCCTGGCTACAATGTGTTAGTTTCCATCATTTCTTCTTAATTGGCATCAGCTGATGGTGGGATCCAAAACATTCCAAACCTTCCTTTGAGCATGGTGAGACACTGTATAGGCAAAAAAAAATAATCTTCAAACCCATCCTCTGTGATATAAACAAAAGCCTAGAGTCTCAAAAAATCAGAGATTGAAATTCCCAGCAATAGCAGTAGATGAGAATTGGCACTCTAAGATGTGAATACTGAAGCACAGAACTATGCAAAAAGCTGGGTTTTTTGGATTTGAATGTGGCAGTTAATCCAAAATATCTTCTGGTTTGCAAAGGTTTTAATGAATTTTAATAAAAAAGCTGGCGAAACGTATCTTAATAGGCTCCCTACCATCTTAGCTTAGTGACATCTTCCACACGCAGTATCTTTGTCAACCAACCTCTTGCTCAGCTCCTTGGTAATTACTCGAACTTAAAGAATCACCCATTCCTTTTTGGAGACAATTCCAACCATTATAGCACAATATAAAAGGAAGGGATTGAAAACCCACGCAGGAGCTTGTAGAAAATTGTTAGTTAGAGTTTCCAGCAGATGTACATCTTTACAGGATCAAACCCAAGCAGCTGCTGGACATGGGATTGCTGGTTTTAGTTGTCTGCACCAGTATTTCCCGCATTTCAGAGGCTTGCTGCTTCTCAATGGCATGGGAAGTCTCCATGGCACACACTGAGGGCAGTATTTCACAACATTTACATTGCTGTTGTCTTTCTAAATGAAAGACCTTAGGACTATAATGTCAAATCACAGGAATGATAGGTCAGTTCATCCCATAGGTTAGAATTTGAAATTAAATCCTCTGGAGTCACAGACTCATAGAAAATCAAGCAACCTGACTCAGGTCTTACACTGCTCTGTTCATACCTAGAACATCAGCTCACTGCCCACGTTTGCAAGCTAAGGCAGGTTGTGGGAAGGATGAATCCCACAACCCAGAATCACAGTAGGTGCAGGATATTGAGAGTCTTCTGGTCCAGAAAGCAGCCTAAACTTGCTCTCCTTGTTCACCTATTCTTCCAGAAGATCCACAGATGAGAAGTGGAGAGCCACTTCTCCAGTGGCTCCAATAGTGGATCAAAGTAACAAGATCTGGTCCTACTCTTGGCTCTGATTTGCTGTGCTGGTTTGAGTGAGCCACCTCCTCGTAGTGTGCTGCTTTCCTGCCTCTTTGCAGTCTTACCTTCCTAGACAGAGTGTGAGCCAGGACGATGACTTGCCCGTACTTGCAATCTCTTCCACGCTACAGACTGAGTGCTAGGCATTAATTTACTTGAAAAAATTAATTAGATTATATATTATCAACTGACTCTCACATAGGTACCACCAGTAACAAGCAGGCTGACAGCAAAGAGAAGAGTCATTAAAAAATTAGAGTACCATCAGTTTTAGTGCTTCCCTCTGCCATCCAAATTATTATTTTCAAACTCTTTTAAATTATCAATTTTGCTGTAGCTGCTGTTATTCATTTGCACAGAAGAAAGATGTTGGGTTGGAATCTGGTCTTACCTCTCCAGCTGCCCATAGATTTTGCCTAGCTGAGCTGGTGTTGTTGCCAAAGTAGTAATTCTAAAACAAACCATCCTCCTCACTCCTGCCAAACATGTATCAGTACTTTCCAGCTCCAGAGAAGGTACATGAGTGTAGGCACAGCAAATCTTAAATATCTCCCTCAGGCTGCTCAGGAGTACCATCTAAAGGACAATTTTCAAATTCAGCCATGTTAACACTAACCAGCATGTTAGTTACATGCTTAGGATGCTAATACCAGTTTCTGGACCAAATATCTCCCACTGAGGATGAGGAGGACACCCTGAATATATTAAATCTCAAATTCTTAACATATATGAACCAAGTATAAATCCAGCACAAATTTTGTGACTTTTCAGGTGCTGACTCCACACTTGGCAATAACACACCTCCTCTGCTCCACTGTCCTTGCCTACTGCACATTCCACAGGTCTGAAGGAGCTGAGTTCCTACAGCACACTGAAGCCATGGTGCTGTGCCTTGGCTGGTGCAACTACAGGACACCCATATCTGCACTGCCTCTCTCTCAGGAGCCAAGGGCACAATGCCACATAACACTTTGTAGTGTCACCCAAATCCTCTTTTGACCCCTAAAGAGGTCACGAATCACTCATCCGAGAAACCCAGCTTTAAAGCACATGCTGGAATGGATTTTGATTTTTCATGAGCACTTTCCAAGATGAACAGCCCATCACTTCCCATAGCAGCTCTCTCTAGCAATTCCAATTGAAACATAAAAATATGAATTTTTCTGTTTTCTGCCTCCAGTCGTTGATTCAGACACACATATTTGTCACAGAAGAGCAAATGACAGCCAAAACCAAAACTGAAACATCTGCAATAGGAAATTCAGTTCTGCTCTATAACTCTGACAATGGCATCCTAAGATATAGATGCTTTCTCTTTCTTCACTAACCAATCTCACTGCTTTTCCCTGGGTTAGTTAAATAGCAAGACAGAAGTTTAACCCATCTCTTTCCCTATCTTAGGTTCTTCCCAGCTGCCCGCTCTCTTTGTGTGTTCAAAGGACACTACAGTGCTCACTCCACAAGTTTAGCCACAACCCAGGGGCCTCTCAGAGGGAAAGCTCTCACCTTTCCAGGCCTGCCTCATGGCCATGGAGCTAACACTGGAAATAGGGGTGTTAATTACTACTGGTTACAGAAGTGGCCTGGTGGGCCCCATGGGGGAGCTGCTGTGAAGCCACAACATCTATTTCTCCTCAGCCACCCAGCAGCTGTTGTGTGGTGATGTCTCCCAGCTAATACTGCTCTAGACAGAATTTGGGCAACTCATTGTGAAGCTGGGAGGTCTCTGCTCAATGGACTTTGGTCAACCACTCTTCTATCTAGATATGTGCCCTAATATCCTGCTTCTACTACCTACCACCTTTCTTCAAGTACCCTGGGAAACGCAGCCAAGCTGCTTTGCAGGCTGTACCTTTTACAAGGGTTTTTTCCTTAAAAAAAAAAAAACCCAAAGCAAATCCAGAAATTGCTGAGGTTGATTTTCTTCTTTCAGCTAAGACTCAGCTCCACCTTGTTTCAGCTACTGGCACACACGTACCTGTGCTCATACACCCCCAGTCATTCACCTTCCTCCCCTGCCCTTGCAGAGTGCAATCAGCCATAGAAATTACAGAGTGTTCTAAAGTCTTTATCTAAAAATACATCTTGTTTTAATTAGATCAAGAGTTTAGGAGCTAGGATGGATTTAATCAAGAGTTTGTAAGCAGGGTGCAACCTTTAGGAAACTTACTGAAATTATCACTTAGCGGTTTTCCATCACCCGTGTAGCAAAGTTTTCATTTGCCCTGTGAATGCTTCTGTTTCTTTGGCAATACACAAAATTGTTCTCTTTTTTTGTTTCTTTTGTTCCCTGCAAAAGCATCCAGATATGTCTCTTTCTTTACTGAGTTGTTGACACAAAGGAGTCCAGTGTAATAGGCCAAGTCGATGTATCCCTTCACTGTGAGTAGGACTAGCAGGATTAGCCTTCCAAAATGAAAGGGGCAAAATAAGCCAAATAACAATGTCATTAGAGCAATATGATGGATGAATTTGAGTAATGCCTCTAAAATGCCAAACTGTTAAACTCTAGGATTTAACAGGCTTCAATTAACTTGGTAATTTAAAAACAAGTGAGCCAATATATCATGATATAGATAAAGCCTAAAAAAAAAAAGTATGAAAAGAACTGTTACTTAAAATGAAAAAAAAAGTTTACATCAGGGTTTTATGTCCTAGTTCATTCTGCCAGTCTTTCCATTCAAACCTCTCTAAGCATACATAATACTAAGCGATAGAAAGCAACTCTACACTAACATTTTCAGGTCATAAGGTCAAGCACTTGCAAGTCAGAAAATGCCAGGACAAGGATTGACAGTGAAACTTGAATTCACCTGTCTCCTGTGCATGCACAGGAATGCAGCCTGCAGTTCCACAGCAACACAACATTTTTTTTTCCACAGGACCCTCTCATCCACTTGGTGCACAGGGTGGATGCACTCTCTTGATGAGGAATTGCATTGTCTTGCTTCCTCCTTGTTCACTGTGCACACCCAGGCTTTATAAGCATTTCAAACTCCATTTTATTGAAAGATTCTGAGCTTGACCTTACCTTTTGTATGGTGATGATCAATACAATGTGTGAGAGAATGACAGAAAAATTATCCCATAATACCCCTCTGAGGACAGGAGACATGAATCCTCCCACCTTAGAAATTCAGCACGATTTAGCTATGAAGTATTCACTGATCCAAGGAGTTGAGTTTGACAACTCTTAGGACTTCAGCCTTCAAAACATTTTTTTGTTGTCTGATCCTTCTGTCTACTCCTGCAGCTAGGATAATTCCCTGCTTCATCAAGTCACATTCTGGGAACCAAGCAAGCAAATACAGGGAATAGCTACTTCTCACTTAAAAACCAAAAAACTTTCATATAGCAACACTCAAATATTTGGCTCAGAGGAGCCTTCTGCTCCCCCTGCACAGCCCATGCCCAAACACAGCCCCTGGAGGAAAGCCTACAGCCCAAAGCCACTTGAAGTAAATGCCCTGAGGCAGAAATGCTGTAGAAATATGTGACTGAACTAGAGATCAGACCCTAACGCACACTTAGGTGGGAGCCACATTCAGAATCCATTGGCAGCTGCCAGAAAAAAATAAATAACTGCTAGACTGAAATTTTAATGCAAATGGGAACTTTCAAACACCAACCCTGGACATTACTTGGATACCAACTGCAACTCTCTGTTCAAAAGCACATTATGACAGAAGCATGAAGGTCAGGGTAGCCTCACTTTCTGTAGCCTCTTCTCTAAGCATCTTCTGCACTATCTCATCTGAAATCACTGAGGCAGAAATTTCATGTCACAGAACAGGAAAAGTCTTGACACCATATCAAATGCGTAACAATCCCTCCTGTAATTTTAGATAAAAATTCTCTCTCCCTGCTCTGCTTTGTATGCATAGCCCTCACTTACATCTGTGGCTGAGTTTCCCGTGCTTGTGTCCATTCTGAGTAGTGGTATACTTCAGCTGCAAATTGCATCAGTTGAAATGGCTTAGGTGCATTACTGACAATTTCATTTGAAAATCACTGCATTCTGTCCTTCAGAAAATGGGAAAAAAACCCACTTCTGAATTTTGGGAATGCCCAAAATTTAGGCTTCATAAAATTGTAAAAGGGTTAGAGAAAACGGTGCATTGCCCTAGACGTTGTTTTGCTGTCTTAGCTTCAAAGATGCCCTTCTATCTTTTCTATTTCACAATGTCTGTTTTGTTATTAAAATCTAAAACCTGAGTAAAAATATTGTTATAATGCTTATTCACCTCTCAATGCATTTTCTAAAGAAAGAAGATAAATGAATCACTGACAGGCTGTTGCACCCCACGGTGCAGGCCTTTGTAAGGGGTGATGTTGCAAGCAGCAAACAGTGACCTCTGCATTGACAGAACTCCCAGGAAGAAACTTCAAGAGTTAAAAATGTTTCTGCAGACTGCCTCACATTCAGTGCCACCTGAAAACCAAAGCAAGAAAGACACATAGCGCTGAAATGAAGCAGCACTAGGGAAAAAAATTGTGTCCTGCAATGCTTTATGGGCAAAACTTACTTAGTTATGGAAAGAAAACCACTAGAATGAGAAGGGGTTTTCTTGTATTGTTCATGCATTCTAGCACCCATTTAATAAGAGATTACTGGGAAAAACAGCACAACATCTTTCTGGAAAAGCTAATCATGCAATCTTGTGCCCATGCCACATAATTGCCGCTAATCCGCGTTCCATTATGTCATCCTCCGCAACACTCCTTCCCTGGCGTTCGCAGCCCTGATATCGCCTCTTCCTCCACTCACGGCGTCCTCTCTGCTCCTTCTAACCACAGGAAACAGTTTTCTTTTATTACTTTCTGAAAACTCTGGTTGCTCAAACCTCTTTGGTATTTATGATAACTATTAGTATCTATAGGGTTCAATTGACTCACACAGCAGCCCTTTGCTCTTTCATGGTAATTGCCTTCCACCCACACTCCCTACCTTCCCAGATCTCAGCTCCCTTCTCTTTCTCTCTCTCTGTCCCTCCCTGTGACTCACCCTCACTGCCTGGAAGTCCCAAGCACATGCTGGCAGCTCTAGAGATTATGTTCCCCCTGCCCAAAGTGCTGCCAAGCCCCTAACCTGTTTGAGAAACCTTTGCTCTGCTTCCTTCTCACTTGTACATTGATAAACCAAAACAAAGCTGGAGAAGCTGTTTTGCCTCAGGAGCAGGAGTGGGGTGGTATAAGTGGAAGCTGTGTCAGGGGAGGTTTAGGCTGGATATCAGGGAAAGGTTCTTCCCCCAGAGGGTGTCGGGCACTGCCCAGGCTCCCCAGGGAATGGTCACGGCCCAAGGCTGCCAGAGCTCCGGGAGCGTTTGGACAACGCTCTCAGGGATGCACAGGGTGGGATTGTTGGGGTGTCAGTGCAGGGCCAGGGGTTGGACTTGATGATCCTTGTCTGTTCCTTCCAACTCAGGATGATACACTATCCCACTTTCAAAGAACTGTAGCTATGTGTCAATGTTGTCACCCTCCTCAGTCCAGCAGCCTAAAGAAGGAAGCCACAGGTGCAGCACCTCAGGACTATTTCAATTTATGAGGGGCTGTTACAGCTTCAATTTAGCAACCTAAAATCCCTGCAGCACAAAGACTGCCATTGCTGTATTTCCCCCAACACTGCTTGGGTTCCTTGGATGTGGTGGATCACAGGCACAGAGCAGAGTTTGGTCCTCTGCCTCTTTAGCATCCCATTCACTCCCTTCTGATTCTCTTTCAGCTCGGGATTCAGGCAACCAGGCTAGGTCTAATTAATTTTAATGGGAATTAAAAACAGATTTTTTACAGAATCATAGAACATCCTGAGTTTTGGTAGACTTCTTCACTGGGTCCTGTTTTCTGTCCATTCACAGTGCTACTAGATGCACCTGAGGGAAGAAACCAGGTGCACCAGGTTCCCTCTAGCATCAAGGAAAGGGCCAGACACCTCCCAGGATGATTCAGAGCAGAGGTGGATTGAATTACCCCATGGACCTGCCTGTCTCTCCATTAACTACAGAAGACACCCAGGAAGACTGGACTCCTAACTTGAGAACCTCTCCTCATTGCCTAAATTTGGCTGTATGAATCCACCTCTGCATGTTGCTGCAGATAAACATTCAAATAGATTGCAACACGCCACTGCCTTTCACAGCTCCTTTTGTTCTTCTCTTTGTTTACCTCTCTCTTATCATACAGCAATTGTGGTTTCCTCATATTGAATTTTTCAAAGTAAAAATCCGACACACAAATACGTATTCCAGTTGACTTTGAAAACAACTCTGGGTTTTAACACCAAGGCCAATTTTCTGTCACTCCATGGCAAGTCATCTCTGAGGAGCCACTCTGGCATGCTTTGGCTTTAACACGAGCTGCCAAACATTAGCAGCAATATCTGCTGTCCTTCTGGGCCATGCAGGAACACGCAGTGTGTGTTATCAGCCACTCCTGGGCTTGATCTAAAGCTCAGTGAAAAGAGCAGGAGTCTTTTCACTGGGTTAATTGAAATGGGAAGTCAGTCCTCATAGCAAAATTATTCCTTTACATGTTCATCAGTACGTAACAGACGAGTGGGTTCTGAATGTTTCATGATACAGGGGCCTGAGCTATGGCCAGATTGAGGCGTCAGCTCCCCACAGATCAGGGGCCATGTGGGTCTGGTGTAACAGTCTCTTGTGTCCATACCTTTTAATCCTGATGAGTGTGCACTAATCTTCATTTGCCAGGCTGGGGATGACTTCTCATACACACAGGGGTTTTACAAGTGAAGATAAGTGCCTTTTCCAACACTAAGCTCCTCTCTATCTGCTCCATCCAGCATTCTGCATTTGAATAACAGGGTGTCAAGTAATCTCAGACTTCACTCCAGTTTATGGCTTAGCTTTTCATTTTTATGCAATTAGAAGAAGTGATAGCATTTATCTGCTTTCAAAGGAGACTATTCCCTCTTCCTCCCTCTTACTGCAGCTCCACACCCTCTCCTTCAATCAGCTGCGTCTCAAACTGGAAGAGACCTGGAGTAATTTCACTCACATCATTAAAGCAAATTATTGTATCAAAAAAAAGGCAACCTGAGCCAAAGTCCTTTTAAGTCTACAAGTCTCTGGGGACTTCGAAGAAATTACTGTTCTCCCAGGCAATGAGTATACTAGGAAGCCAGGATTAGTATCCATGCTCATGACTGTTGCCTTAGTGTTCCTGTCTTGTGCAGGACCTTGCCAGTGCATGTTTTCCCCTTTCCTTCCCTGCTAGACCAGGGAATGTGGGGTGGATGATGATCCCATGGGTGCTGATGATTGAGCCTGCTAGAAGATAGAAATTTGGGCAGCTGTAGAGCCCAGCTTAAAATAAGTAAATAGCAAATGTTAGAATGGCAGTGAATGGGAGAGGACGATGCTGGGGTGACCACCCCTAGAGCAGAGATGGAGAAGACCAGGAATAAAGGGTCACACCACATCTTTGTGCATGGACTGGGTGGTGAGGCAGGCCTGGGGACACCTCTGTGAAAAGAGGCACTGGGATGGGATCCAGGCTATAGCCATAGCCAGGGAATGTGTGCATCTTTTGCTGAGCGTACTGGCAATAGCACCGGCACGCAAGGGAATGAATGTTCTTCAGGCCTCCAGAGAAGGTGACTATCTTCACAAAGCTTTTAGCAGTGCTAGGAATGGCTTCAGAGAACGATAATTAAAAGGCAATCTGTCTAGCAGCCAAATTTTCCAAAGTGCTGAAAGCCATATATCCAGCAGGGGAACAGCCTGATTTCCTAAGAGCTCATCTCTCCTTTGGACAGTGCATGACGTTACACGCTCAGCACGTTGCGTGTGCAGATTTGTCACTTCCGATTCGGCTGATTGCAGGCAGGTTCTCTAGAGGTCTGAGCTCCTGTGCTAAAGGCAGCTCTTAAAAAGAGCAACACAACTGTGCAAGCAAAGAGGAAAGGGACAAACAAAACATTCCTGGTCAGGAAAAAAAATGTAACTGAAAACAGTCTGGTAAAGCAACCACCCACTCGGGGGACCAGGCTGTGACTGAAGCACGCACGTCACTGGTGGCTGCTGATGACACTCAGCCTCTTGGTGCTGGCCCCGTGGAGCACACCAGGTGTGGGCTTTTGACACGCTCTAAAGTGTGTGTGGAAAGTTTTAAACACACATATGCTCCCACTGAGCTCAAACCAGAGCCAGTGGGATACTCCCAGACTTCAGCATTTTGGTGAAATTAGGCCACAAAACGCCAGAACTGACCCTAGAGGGGAACCCAGTACAGCAGATTGCTTTGTTCAGCAAGACACTGATATCACTTACACTGTGGTGATAGCAGCTGCTAAGCTGTGGAAATCCTCCTACGGTACTTACCCTGCACCTCTTGTACCCATTAATCCAGGCTCCCTGGAGCCACTTCAGAAGCCCCAGACCTAAGCAGCAGTTATAAAACCACCAGCACATAGACAAACACATTTCCCCCCAGAATCAGTATTTCCTACGTCAAGCACAAGAGTCAGCCCTGGATGACCGGCAGGCTTTGTGCGTAATATCTCATAAGTCATTTTGGCTGGAAACGAGCATGCTGCACCCCTGAGGAGCTAGGAATTGTCTTCTGTCCATTTCTAGGCCTTACAGGATTATAGGACTCTAAGGCAATCCACAATTTTACGTAGCTTATGGGCTCAGGTTGCCTAAAAAGCACCCCTGATCCGACACATTCTCATTCACCCTCTGGTCTACAGATTATGAGGCTTTTTATATTTTCAAAAACACAATTGTGTTTTCTCCTGGTTGCAAATTATTACACTAGACAACAAAATGGTCCCAGAGCTGGATGGGATGAAGTGAGAGGATATGATCATAGAACCATTAAGGTTGTAAAAATCCTCCCAGATCATCAAGTCCAGCCTGTAACCAATTCCCACCATATCAACCAAGGTGTTCCTTGGACACCTCCAGGGATGGGGACTCCACCACCTCTCTAGGCAGTAAATGTCTACAACCCTTTCCATGAAGAAGTTCTTCCTGACTTCCAACCTGAACCTCCCCTGGCACAGCTTAAGCTGATGTCCTCTTGTCCTGTCAGACCGAACCTGAACTTCAATTTCCAGATCTTCACCAAATGCCAAGTCATCAGAGCAGTGCCATCCAAAAGGATTTTGCACAACTGGGCACTTTCACACCTCCACAGTGCCAGTACTGTGTTACAGACAAGAACCTGAACTGTCAGTATTAGAGACACCTGGCTTTGGAGGGAGGTGAGCACGACCAGCAGTAAAAATAATGTTTCATAGCTCTCTCAGGCATTTCCAGGATAAAGCTTTTTTCTGCACAGAGCATCACAGAAGACCACAGAAGACAGGTATGGAATTGCTCTGGGTGCAGCAATCCCATCCCAGCAAACAGGAGCACCCACAGGGCTTCCTTGTGCCGTGTGTGGGGCTCCAAGAAAGCCACCCCTGGAACACACGATGACAGAGGCAACAAGGCTTTGCTGCCAGCAGCTACACACCCCCAGCAGCACTTTGCACACATGCTGGCAGGCTCTCCCACAGACAGGAACCAGGGCCAGCTACATGAACATGTCCTCACTCACTGCTGGAGCTGCAGCCCCGTTCTGATCGCGAGCGCTTCCGCAAGGAGCCTGAAACGTTAAGTCCAAGAGAAACATCAGCTGGCTTGTTCACGCCACAAACCTGCTTTTCCTGAAATCTGGCAGAAATGGTGATTGGTGTGCTTAATCATTTCACTCCTAGTAATGCAACCAAAAGCTTTTAGGCAATGTGCTCATGGATCACTTTGGGTTGAAGTAGCATCTAAAAAGGATGCAGCATGAAGAAGGTTCCTCAGTCATTGCTGATGTGGGACTCAATGAAGGAATTCAAGCTCTGCATCTTTGCATGCAGCCCTGCTCCACCTCCTGTCTAAAAGATATCCCAAGGACTCAAACTACCAAAACCCCTTCCTGTGCAAACTTCCCAAGTTTCAAAGGTGCCAGCTTTCAGATCGTTGTGTCCAAATCCCTACTTCTCTTCTGATAGCCTCTTGCATCAAGGAAACAAGGGGAAAGGATTCATATTGTAAAATTAAAATTTGGAGCAACACAAAATGCCATGCATCTTATCAGAATATACAAAAGCACAAAATAGGGCTTTTAGCAGACAAGAAGTCATGTCCACTCAGATATAATTTAAATGCAATCTTGATGTGACGTATTTTGCTGGCGCAGGTTGTACGAGAACAGCTCTGTTTACCTTCTCTCTCTTAAAACTCAAACTTGTTTCCAAAGTCTCAGCTCTAATGAGATGTGAGATTTTGAAGAGTATTTAAGTTAGTCCTTGGAGCTAGTCCAGCTTCAGAAGTGGTGCAATATCTGAAAGGAGAGCAAGCAGACATGAAAACACTAATGATAATGCATTAGGATCTTGAAGGAAGAGGGGCACATGAGTATCATTCAGACATTACTTTCCCTCTTTACACTCCAGGATCGTTAGCAGCAAAGTCTAGCACCTTTCTCTCTGGTCAAACATGCCAGCATACTGCCAGACAATTTTTGAGAATTCCCTGCTCCTCAGTGGTTAAATTTTTGTCCTTTGCAATTTCCAGATTTCTGAGAGAACTCCTAGTGACAGTTGTAATAATATTCTGTAAAATGTTGTGGTGGTGATTCTTTGAATGCCTTTGTGGTTTGCTGTCCAGAGTTATAATAACCTATGCTTGCCCAGATATGTGTTCTCAACTTGGAAACACTGGAGCCAGCATTTACTCTTCTGCCTGGGCAACTGCACATGTGTGCCTGCATGTGCTGCTGAGCATGGGAGTAAGTCTGTCTTACTCAGCTTTGCCAGGTGCTTCCTGGTCCCTGGGAAGTGTATTTTGGGGTTCACATCTTTGGGAAAGTGAGTGACTTGAGGTTTATTCCAAATAGAAGGATACACCAAAGGTGGTTTCTGAGGCTCCTTTGAGTTTCACGTGTTTCTCTATCAGTTACCTCTACTACCTTAAGCATTTTATTTTAGGAGCAACAATAGAGGGAAGAGAGGAGGGGGAAAAAAAATGCAGCTTTCAGACTGTATGGTAAGACTGAAATGTCATAGCTACACTGAGACAAGCCTTGATAAGATAGCTTACTTCAGATACCAATCTTCATCTCAAGGAGTTTGAGTTACTGAGAAGGGTGAGATACAGCAGCCACCTTATGTTAACATTTGCCTGGTCTCAGGTCTACCCATATATGCCCTTGGTGAAAACTGCTGAGTGAAACCCTGAGCATCAGGCTTGGACACACACCAAAATCATATATGTATGGATAAGGCACCAATTTCAACTAAAACGGTGTGTAACTTTGAAAAGAGGACTCTAAGAAAAGCTAAAAAGAATATCTCAAAACCACTCAGTCAGACCTCCTCTGGAGTCTTTCTATACCTTATAAATATTTTATATATATTTGTATCCATGAAGAAAACAACAGAGAAGAGATGTGAAATATGAATTTTTCTGAACTTAGCTTTATATAAAAAAGATATATCCCAAAAACACTTTACAAAGTAATAAACTAGACCCTTGTAGTGCATGAATGCTATAAAATCCAAGGTCTCTATTCTGTTTGCCAAGCAAAGGCTCCTATATATATATTTTAAAAACTGGATCCCAGTCAGCTGAAATATTGAAAATAGTTCTAAAGATGGCAAGGAAAGAGCTGAATTTAATTTGGGGAAAAAAAAATCCCTTATGGTTTGGCTGCACACAAGCAATGCTATACTCCCTGAAAGCTGGCTCTTGAAATTAATTCATGCTCTAGAGGAAGGCAAAGCTGAGCATCCACTCAGCAGTGACTGTGTGAGTTCCACCCCACACACCAGTGTCACACCAAAGATTTGCAATACTATGTGTTCCCAGTAAACACTGCAGTTGTAGACTCTCAGGCCAAACAGTATTTTTACCCCATGCCCACAAATTAAAACCTGTAAAGACAGCTCTTACTCCATGTCTCTTGTGACCATCAGTATTAGAGCATTTCTGAAAAGTGCACCCATGTAGAAGCCTTATGTTTCTCGAATGTTAAATTGCAAAACTGTCCTTAGGACAATTCAAGACCCTCATCAGAGACCCCAAAATCCTGCAGCTGTAGAGCTGAGCACAATTTATGTGGAGCAGCCATGTAGCAAGTCTTCCTCAAACACCAAATTCTCTTATTGATGTAAACTGTGCTTTGTCTCTTATCTCTTTTACATTCCCTCTCCTGTACTTCTCCCCTCAAAAAGGGGATTATGCTCTGCTAGCTGAAACTAGCCAGTTGTGACCTGCACTCTGTCCTGTGCTCTCTCCCTGGCCAGCAATGGCCAGTCACATCCTGTCTGGGGACAAACAAGCCACAGCAGCACAGAGGGTGTCTCTGGGCTGAGCTGGGTTTCCTGAGCCACTCTGCTCACACCTCCTGAGCACACTTCCCAACGCCCCACTTGCTTTCTGGTGCCAGGATATGATCCTCATGCTGAGGGGCAAAAAAGCTGCTGTCAGGTGATTAAATTTCAGACCAGCTGATGGGGTCATGACTTGGACCAACAGGACAGGTTGAGCAATGATTTAGCTAAAGGCTGAACCTCCCAAGAAGCGGCTCCCTCTCTGGCAGCTATCCTAAAGCCTCTTTCATCCTCCACATCCACCTTTTCCAGGCTTCATGGACTTCTTACTTTCTTCCTTTCAGTTGTTAGTCTTCCTCCAGATGGGTTTTTCCACCCTATCCCTTCTCCCTGGGGAACATGCAGGCCCTTCCCTGGCTGTCCCTCCATCACTCCTCATCACCTCTCATCTCAAAACTCCTAGGATGGTAAGCTTGCTCTTCACTCACAGCCAAGAAGCTGAAAGGAAAAATCTGACTTATTTACATAAACTTATGTGTCCCAAACTGAGATTTCTCTGACAAACTAAATTTTCAGTTCTTTTTTCATGGGTTTGGAAGGGAAAAAGTAAAATTGAGCTGCCACTCACATTTAGAGCTTGTTTCAGGAAAGAGTTAAGCATGTCTTAGAATCCCTTTGTACTCAGGGAGCACACAAGGGTGCTGGGCACTGTGTATATCCTGTTTTCTACCTGTGTGACGTGGTCTGTTTCAATATGTGATGTAACTACAAACTCTCCACAGCCTGTATGCTTCCAGTTCTCCAGGAACTTAAGCCTCAGCTGTCACTAAAAGGGAAGCTTCTACTCTGGAAAGACAAATTATAAACAAAGGGCTCCAAATAAGCAGAGAAACTTCTAAAAGAGAAGAGACACCGCTTATTTTTTAAAAAAATTAAAGAATTATTATTTCTATGTGTATCTATATGGCTACATATCATCTTTCAAGCACAATTTCTTCCCTACTCTTTATCTTCCTCTATTTCTCTTAACAGGGATAACTTTTCACAGCAGATGGATACATAGAATATTTTCATTTTCTTTTTAAGAAAATAAAAGGAAATCCAAGATACATGCTTCACAGTCCAAGACTAATAAACCACTGGTGAGATGCCTCTGACACTTCACCTGTGTGCAAGAAAGCAGATTCTACCACAGCCTTGCAATACCATCAATAAATACAACCATTTTTTCCTCTATTTGCTGCTTCTGAATATCCATAGCTGCAAAGGGATTTTGCTCAGAATTCTCTACCATTTTAACAGTCACTCCTTTGTTATCCCAGCACACATCACTTCCATGTGTAATAGGGAAGAAAGAGACAGGTGACTCGCTGTTCCAAGGAATTAAAGCAAAGTAGTGCTCTCCTGCTAGCTTCAATGTAAATTACCCCCAGGAAAACAAAACCAGTTACCCTCCAGGAATTGCTTCAGCTCAAGGGAGAGATGGTGGCAGCACTGCATGGTTATAGATTACCTGAGAAAGGCCAGAATATTTCATTTGGCATGTTGAAAATGTGCTGCTCACCTTCAGTGTTCTCTGGGGCTGGGTCTCCTCTGGGCAAGAGCTACAGCCCCAGGAAGCAACGTAATTTATTGCCAACAAAACTATTTCAGCTGGCCCTAACTCCACTCTCAGGTGTGCTGAAGAGAAGAACTTATGGTTTGGGGGTTAAGCTGGAACTCCACTTTCTGTGCCCTGCTGGGCCATGCAATTTGAGCAAAAAGATTTAGCCTCTATCTCTGAGAAATAAATCACCTCCCAACAACTCAGAGTGCTAGTGGGCATGCACAGAGACCAACAGGGGCCACTGACAATATAAACAGCTGCTGGAAATGCTACCAGATCTGACACACAACTAGGTATCTCTGAAAGAACAGGAGCAACAGAGAATATGATCTTCAATTTTAATGGCAATTTTTCTCCTGAGGGATTGTGAGATAAATTTCAAGGTGTAAAATCAATTTTAGGTCAAAATATAATGCAAGCTGGGGTGCCAGTGTGTAACCACTACCTCTGAGAGCTTATTTCAGATCACACCACATGGGTCTGCCACCTGCCATCTTCCAAACTGCTTCCCATCATCTGAGCCCTCTACAATCAAGTAATGAAAATTATGTATCTCAAAGTGCCAATATGCACATTAAAAATCAGCAGATCAAAGTAGAATCTAGGACAAAAAATAATGTTTTCCTTCTTTAAAAAATTATTTCGGGAAACTGTATGGCTCAGGGGCTTGGTATTGGGATATGGAGCCTTTCATCACTGATCCAAACATGACCCAAGCCGGTAGTGACCAAAAAAATGGTTGCTGGTTGGCAGAAGCTTTGTGGCCTAGAGTATTTGAAACGAGCTGATGGTCTTAATCCAGTTCCCAGTGGATGACTATCCACATCACAGAAACCACCACCACAATTGGCACCCTCTTCAGCAGCCTTGGCAGATTGGCCAAGGATTAAATAAGTACAGAGCCTGAGCCACCCGCTTATGCCTAGCTAGAGGTTGCCCCTCTAGGTCATGGATGAGACATGAGGATGGGGTGGAGTGGGGAAGCTCACACACCCTCTGCTTGTGCTGTCCTGGTTTTGTGGGTAACAAGAGGAATTCATTTTCCAGGGCTGTGATTCAGGCACCCTTCACAAGCAGTGTATTCATATACGTGTGTTTAATTTTAAAAGGAGACAGAAACGGAGAGAATTTCAAGATTTTTTTTCTCAAAAAAATAAGGTGCCAATTTCTGGGGAATTCATCCAAGTCAGGGTAGTTATGCCTGGGCTGCATTTAAGGAAACACACACAACCAACCTGTAAAGTGGCTCTGCTTCAAGAAACATTCCTTTTGCTGTGCTATGTTTTCAGTCAATGCTTTAATTATCTCCCAAGATGTCTTAGAGTGTACATAATCTGTGCCAGCTATTGTCAGAAAGCTAAAGCTGATTTCTAATTAGGTATACAATGGCAACTATCATGTAAAAAAAGATCTGATACACCTCAAAAAATCCTGTCTGGGCATAACAAAGGAAAGCAGGACTTTGATTAGTGCTGAAAGAGGTTTTCAGTTTTAGAGAGGTAAAATGCACCAGTCTCTCTTTCCAAAAAACAGCACTCTCCTAAATCCTAAAGTTATTCAGGTGATGTTTGTGTGGAACCAAAGTTTAAGCTTCAACTTTAGGCAGCACCCAGATGGCTGTGAGAAGGGCAAATAGCACAAGCCCTGCGTGTGCTTCCCTGCCTGAAGGCACAGAGCCATCCTCCCCCACCTGCAGGTCAAGCAGGCGATGCTGCAAGAACTGCTCTGTGCACTGTCAGGAAAGGCTTCCCCAAAGCTGGAGCAAGGTTTGGCAGCACTTCAAGCCACTTATGGCTGTCTCATTTCTTGCCTCTAAGCACTGCAGCAAACATGGCAAGCAATGACAGCTCTGCCTGAGGAAGGACACAGAGAACGAACACTGCAATTCACTGGAGGCCCCCCCTTTCCTATTCACCTCCATGGCAGCCAGAGCACTTCATTTTCTGTTGGACTTTGCCACATCAAGTCTTTAACAAGAAGCTGTGACTGATTCTACCTCTAGCTTCCACACCAGGAGTTAGACAGCAAGGCCAGCCAGCCTGGGACAGCAAGGCATTTTCAAACTACAAAAAGGAACTGTGATTTGATCTCTCCTGCTGCGTGGCCCTCATATGTCTAAGATTTAAAAGACCTTCTTGCAAAATGGAAATCCCAGGAAGCAAAAGCGGCAAACTCTTAAAAGGTTCCTCATCTGTTACACACAAAATGGAGCAGCCTCTTGTCCAAGGGAGCCATTTCATTGCTTGCACCTGAATCAATGCTCAGATTATTGGCTCTTCATGAAGGGAAGGTCCAGATTTGGACATAAGCAGAGATCAGAGTGATGAGAAGTTGGATCTCTTCCCTGTTTGTTGGAGGAACACCCCTCAGCCTAGTGCATCTCCTGGCCCTGCACATCCACACGTTTCTCCATGCCAACACATGTTAGGTGTGAAGAGCACCTCAATAGAAGTACTTGACCCAAACTGAACAAATTTCCTAATTGCAGTAGGACAACACTTGAGGGTGTGGTTACGACAGAAAATCACACCCATGGAAGGATCAGGAGCACCTGGCTGCACCTCATGACTCCTAATGTCCCAGGGGCACAATTATCTCATCAGGTGCCACCTGCCAAGTCTTGTTGCTGAGGAACTGGCATTGGCACACTGCATAACTGGGGTGGGGAAAGGAGAGGAGAACACAGGGCCAGGCACACATGCTTGTTGTAAGTGCATTCCTTAAAAGTGAGTATTTACACCAAGGGGAGACCTTGGCTCTGCTCAGAAGCATGTCTGCATTTGGGGGTTACAAACAAAGGAGCAAGCTGCTGTTTCTGAATCCTGTCCTGCACCTCCACACCCTTGGCACAGCTTGCATTCTATGTTACTGGTTAGTGGACATCCCTGAACTTGCAACTCTCCATCCACAGCTTTTCCAACCACTCAGTGCAGCCTACAAGAGTCCCAAAGAGACACATAAGCCTGGAAAACTTCTCAGCTGGCAATTTTCAAAATGTTTTGCCCTTTTTCTCCAAAGAGAGCACAAAGCCACAGTGAGATGCAGACTTTATGGCTTCCAAAGTGCTCTGACCATGAATAGAGCATACTGACTCCGAAGTCAGTGTCCAGGTGAGGCTATGCCACACACGTCACCTCTGCATGCAAGGCCTGCTCATCTCCCCTGCTCTCTTTCATCCCTAGTCCAAGGTGTGAAGCCTAACCTCAACACAACAATTAGTGGATCATGGCCCAGCAAGAGAAGACAGACCAAACCTCTGCCTCAGCTGCAGAGCTTCCCTGGAACAATGGAGATCACAAAACACATAGCAAAGCTCTGTGCCTAGAGGTAAGTAACTCTCGGTCGAAAGGATCTGTCTAGGGGACAAATTTTTAGAGATTAGCCTAATCCAGAGTCTGATGACCTTTAGGTCATAGTGCAAGAACTTTCTCTTTGATACATCTTTTACAACATAACCAGAGTGACATTAACAACAATAACCTGACCCCATCCCTCCCCTCAGAAGCACCTACCCTGGGCAGAGCTCCCCAGAGACAGAGTAGGCAGAGGAACAAAAGACTCCAGGGAGTCTACTCGGGATGTGCCAATCTAATTATTGTGGGCAGTGCCAATGAAAAAAAGCTAACCAAAAACTGTAAAGCTAGTTGATGTGCCCTTTAGGCCATGGGAGTGGAGAAAAAGGAATTCACTGAATCAGAAGCCATATTTATTTGTGCTTCCACCCTCAGCCCTCTTGATAGCGTCAAAGTCCACTGGGTTTGAAGCTACCCTGAGAGACTCAGCAGTAGTCCACAGCAGCAGGGAAGGGATTTAAGTCCCATCCTTTACTTCTTGCTCACTGTGCTGCAGCAGAGCTGTTCTCCATCCAGCAAAATCATCTTCTTCTTTAAGGCCCAGCACAACAGATCTGATTCAGGAATGTTTCCCTTCCTCTTCATTCCCCCTGAATTTCTCACCCTGAGTCATCGGACTACAATATAACTTTAATGTGGAAACTTCTGTGGGTACGTTTTGTTTTCTTTTAACTTCAGAAAAGAAAAGGTACAACCAGAGGGGGAAAAAAGTGTCTCATGGTTGAGAGGACTCTTTTGACCAAGGAGTCACATGGCTCCCTGGCGAGCAGCCAAAGGAGTCATGAGAGATGCAGCCATTCCCCTCAGCGCTCCCTTAACCATGTCCTGTCTGCTGCCCAGCATGCCAGCGGCCACCTCGCACCCCGAGGCCAGGACTCAGTGCCCACTGCAGCTGCCTGGCTCCCACGGAAGCAGAAGGCACTGTCAGAAATGATGCTCATGCCTTTGGTGAGCAGCCCTTTCCCCTGACCTCTCCCCACGGCCATGCTGGGCATGGTGGTGAAGAGGGCGACGGTGACGCCGTGCCTCAGACGAGTGCAATCGCACCGTCTCTGTGCTTGTGGTCAGAAAGAGAGTCACTGAAAGTAATGACGCAGCACTTACGCTGCATTTTCTCTTTCCAAAGTGCTGTGGCAGCTCTTGCTCTCCTGCCCCTCCCCTACTTTCAAGCCTTGCCAATGCTGTTATTGCCCTATTAAAGCTGTGGGAAACTGAGGCAGGCAGAAGTCATGATACTGCTATTCAGCATCTCAGACATTGGCCCACTCTCAGACTGTTCCTATCTTCAGCACAGAGTGAAACCCACCATGGGAAAGCGCAGTACTTAGAGGGACTGGCCCTGGCCAGGGTCCAGATCAATCAGAGATGTGCTTGGGCTTTTTCAGATGCTTTCCTGCCTTGCTGCCAGGAATGTCAGGACTGGTGCTGGTCCTGCACATCCACACAGCTCTGCTGGGTGCTGCACAGCAGCTGCTGCATTCCACCCCAGCAGTGAGGGAAATGATCCTTGCCCAATTCACTTGAATACTGGTAGGATTAATTCACTTACAATCCCTGAATGAAAGAAATTATTATTAAATAGTAATCACGTTTGATAATTATGTCTCACTTCAACCAGACAAGTAAGGTGCATATTATATCCAGTCACAGTATTTTAAAATTTTAAATTGGATACAACTCAAAACATTTCCCAGGTCCTGCTTGCATGCAGACTGTGGTTTATATCTTTCTAGCTTATTCTTACTTCCAGCTTTGGGCTTCTCTGCATTACTTCACATGCAACAGCAAATGCTTCAAGGCTTTTGATTTATTTCTTCTCTCAAAAAATTAAATAAGGTTTTGGATTTATGTCTGGTCTTGCTGATTCCAAAGGCCATAATTCTTTCAGTGGCCCATGGAACTGATTTTGGGCTTTGTCTGGCATGGCCTCCTACTAATATTATCTTTGTGTATGTTCTTGCGAACTATGGCCAGATTCCCTATGAATTGCATAAAATAGCAGCCTGTGTCAAGGCTGCATTCAAATGGATACTGTAAGGACAAGGCTGGTGCTGACTTTCTGTTTGGTACTCTTTTTGATTGCACTGGAGTCACTCCGTTGACTGCAGCAGAGTTGCTGCTGCTTTATTAGCCTGCTGAGCTGTGGATATGGCCTCAGGGGAGAGAAGCCTTAGGCCCGTAGTGCTTAAAAGACAAAAGGTAAGAGCTTCCCAAAATTCTACACAGTGATGGCCATCCAGAAGGAAATTATTTTGAATGCCTTTGTTGTGCATTCCAAGTACGTGCTGGTGGAGACCAAACTCACCAGCATTACTTCTTGCATCACGAATCTGCCAGTAAACTCCACAGAGTTCCTTCAGCTTTGTCACCGCTGTGTCACTTTGTCAAAGCGGTGTCACTGCCTGGTAACAATGTGGCTCTACTTCAGATAAAACATTTGGGATGCGCAGGGACCAGTGGACTTGGTGCCACTACACAGGGGAAATTCTTCTGCCACCTATCAAACTCCTAATCCTCTTCTTCCCTCACTTGCACACTTGCTATACCACTGGATGTCTTTTTTCTCCTTGTTAGGAACTCAGGGTGAAATCTGACCTTGGACAAAGAGCTGGAACAAAGACTGTCACCATGATGATTAAGTGGGATTTTTGCATAAACGTGAAGTTTATCCTTTTTTAAGGGAAATCTGATCCACAGGCATAGGCTGAAACAAAAATAAATGTTCAAAACTGTAACAATGATACGGATACAAACTGTATGCACTATTAAAATTATTTCCAGAAAAGAAAGATACAATAACTCTTTGATTTACTCTGTCTTTAGATTTTCTAGAGAAGGTATGATTTGCTGAAAAATAATTAGTAGGTGATAATCATCTTATTATCAGATCCTAGTGGAAGAAAGATGTTTTTATGATGAGAGCAACTATTTGGCCTTAACTGTCTTAACTTCAGTAAAACTGCCCATACTCTATTAGAACTGAATAAGGCAGCACACTTTCAGCTCCATCCAGAAAACTGACTTTTAGAAAGAAAGCCCAAGAGGAAAGCATAGAAAAAAAACAACTCAGCATATTATCTAAAGGTTTGTCCTAAAAGCATTTTGGCAGTAAGGGAAGGAAGAAGTCATAGAAATGCACACAGACAAAAAAACCTACTGGTCAAATATTTAAGTCTCTGTATCTAGAATTTCTTTCCATTTTTGCTAATGCAGAATTTGCAATGTTCCTTAGGCATGTGTTGTAGCAAATGCAAATACATAGGAATTAACCTCCTAGTAAGAAGTTAACAGCAAGTCCTATGCAGCTATCCACAATGGAGAGAAAACAGATCTACATTTGGGGGAGGATTGAAAGGACAGCAAAAGAGGAGAGGGTTCTAACAACGCTTAAAAGACTGAAAGACATTGTCCAGAAACATGCCTTCCTTGGCCTTTCTTCCAGAGTACTCCTGTGCCTACACTCCTGGACTTTCTTATCCTCCTACATAATTCTGGGCTTGTAAACCTGAAGCTTTCGGTGACAAGTTTCTTCAGCTCATTGACGGGGTGTTCACAGGTGCATGGCACAACTCCAGAACAAAAAAAGTCATGGAGAGTTTGCTTTTCTGTCATGGTTCTCACAGATAGAGGCCTGTGTGGTTCTCATAGAACCCTTCCACGTAGAGTTTTGCTGTAACACTGTGCAAGTTACATACCTGGGCTAGGTTGGAGAGATGCTCTGCAGAAGGGCAGTGGAGCACCAAGGGGGAATGAGCAAAAATCGTGAGAAGAACCAAACAGACAGGTGAACCTGGATTGCAAAAATTCATCTGTCAGGTAATTAAGAGGTAGACATGCTTTGCCAGCAGCCATGAAAGGCACTGGTGAGAGTCCACTGAGGGTAGAGCAGCATGCAAAAGTTGTGGGCTGAAGAAACTGGGCTTGCAACATTAACCAATTCTGTAACTCAAAGTGTCAGCAAATCTGTAGAACTCCTTTGATCTACAGCTGGTCCTAGGTTTTTTGTTGCTTGGGGTAACTTGGGAGGACTAGAGGGTTAAACTATATTTTGGGGTCAGGAGGCTCTCTCACTGCATTTCAGCCTCAATCACACAGTCCCATGTACTGACAAAGCATATGCCATCATTCTACCCTCGGCATGCCACATTGCCAGGTGCTTTTCCCATTGCAAAAAAGGTGTTTGGCAGTCTAACTGTATAATTGCTGGTCATTTTGTTTAGCTCTTTAACACCTTCTTTGAAAGACTCTCTTCTGAGGGATTAGCCTTGTTGGGTGTTTATATGCAAACACATCTGTATTCATCCTTACCTATTCATCTGAATATTTCATATTGCTTTTTACCCACTTTTTTTTTTATGTTAGTAATACAACATATGTAGTAATTCCATGCTGTCATCCTACACATTCTGGATCCTGCCACCTTTCCTTATAATTTCTAAAGTAATTTTTTTTTTTTTTTTGCAATTTCAAGGTGTACTAGACATCTAATTCCTGGAACTGGATTGTTGCAAAGGATTGAGAGAGTTGCCTTCATCCAAATGCATTTGGATCCAAGGATATTCAGGACTTGAGTGCTTGATCTAAACCTTGGTGGGAGAGGAGTGGCCAGTCCCAGATTTACCAGAGCTCTCTGATTTTAGACAGGGAATTTTATTCTGGGTCTCACAGTGAAATGCTGGATTTTACCTCCTAGAGCCACCAAGAAATCATACCACAATCATTCTCCCATCTTTGCATAGCTGCTTCAATACATGGAAATTTCCTGTATCAGGCAGGTAAGCCAAGCTTATGGCAGTCCAGCATCAAAATATCCTTTATCTTTCTCTTTTCTGCTGAGCAAAGGCATTAGCTTTAGATGAGCCTGAAAATACTTGATACTCTTTGAAGACTGACCTGTTCTGCCTATAAGTGAGCACAGCTCCAAGGGATGGTAAAGTGGAAGGAAGTCCTATTACAAATCCTCTTACAGAGAATCATTCTTACAGTACCACGTAAAAGGAGAATATAACAGCAGAGCTCTCCTTGGGCATTGCACACTGCATGACTAGAGGCTGAGGGAGCAAGCTTCCCCTAAAGTCTCAGTTATAAAATTAACAAGGTGCAAAAGCAGGAAAATGATGGATTTACACCGCAGCTCAGTGACTGAACCAGAGACAATCCCATCCCCGTAATAGCCAGCTTAATCACAGAGGTTAATCCTGCCCTGATCTAGCCAGGATAGGAAGAGTGGGCCAGCCTGTGTAACCCTGACTGCACCAGCTAAAAGGGGAGCATCAGTCAGGCTGGTTGGCATTGCTGGTGGAGCTGTGCCCACTATCCCCGAAGGCTCTGCCTCATAGAGCAGCCGGGTTGTTCTCTGCCTGTGCAGCTCCCTCCAGCACTGATGGATTAAGAAGCAAACTCCAGGGACTCTCTCCAGCAGTCCTAATCTTTAGGGATTAGGCATGACCACTTTCCTGTAGGCTTATGAACAATCTGCATTCCTTCTAATCTGCTTCCCACAAGTGTTGAGAAGCCCTGTTGTTAAGGATACGGAATTGTAAGGATGTGGAAGCACCAGCAGAACAAATGCAAAACATGCAGAGGATTTTTCTTCCTCTACATTTCCTACCCAAGCAGTGATACCTACTCACCAATATAAATTATTTGCTGTGCTATGGTGTTAGAAAATGTATCTGCTTTGAACATTTGTGCTGCTATTACTACATATGCACACACTCTCTTAAGAGTTATTCCAAATCACTTGATAGCAAATAACTGCATTAACTGTATCTACGAGCCAGCGGATAATCCCCGAATAAGCTTCTTCAGAACCGACTCTCGTGTTGCTGGTGAATGCATCCTGCACTAAATAAGATGAACAGTGAAAGGGGTGCACCAGTGGAAAACTGATGAGCACCATCTTCTTTAGAAGCAGCTGAGTATGTGTATGTGTACAGACACATGCACACTCTCACAAGCACTGCAAGAAACAGTGCCAGCGTTCTGCGTGATCCTGGCATTTAGACATTTATGCTAATTACACTGATATTATTTAATGGCAGCTTTATACTTTAAATATTTAATTGGATTACCAAAATATGTCCAGCATTAAAATGCATCAGCTATGGGAGCCACAGTCAGTTTTGTTTTTCAGAGAGGCAGACACTAATTTCTTCTGGTTGTAAAAACGTTCACAGTGCCTCAGCAGGCAAAGGTTACCAGGGAAGCACACTGAAGAAGATGACTTTATCAGATAGCACACTTACAATATAGAAATAAATTTTATAAAGGGGTCAGGTTTTAAATTAATTTTGGATGTAGTTGACCATAATTTAACTTTCTTCCCAGCTATTGCACAAAAACCACTGAGGTGTGGTGCGCATTTCACTTCATTTCACCATTGCCTTTTCCATTCAGAAAAATCTGATGGGATTTTTGCTTGACAGGTTTTCTCACAGAATTACAGTGCAGCATCCCATCTCCCCCGGCCTGCATTCCCTGCACCAAGAGAGACTGAGCACGGACACCTCGCACTCCATTTGCTTGCCCGCTGAAACTCACCCCTTCTGTCCCTGAAGGAGCGGCAATGCAGAAGCCAAGGAGTGTTCCCGTAGCCAAAAGATGATAGAGATCTCGGGGAAAATTAACATAACCATTGATAGTCCCTGAGAGCTCACTAAATAGCAGCTTGGAAGCATCCTCCCCTCCGGAGAGCGAGGGTAGCAGAAACAGACACCAGCAGATAATGCTCCAACAGACTCTACTATGCTTTAATCTTCAAAAGCTACCATTAGTAAGCCAGAGAAGTATATTTACCCACCAAACAAACACCACAAGTTCAGTAGGCTACTCTCCATTAAGCACTGAAATAACTCCTCTTTCTTTTCACTTCCTACGGAGAATGAGGCGAAGCACCGCAGCCCGCCCGGCTCTCCCGCCGCTGCCCCCGCTCTCTGGGAGGGCTGGGGGGGACACAGTGCAAAAGGAGCAAGTGTGGCGGGGGCTGGTGCCGGGGGTGGCACGGAGGAGAAGCGGGGAGGGTCGGGTCCCGGGCACCCTGTCCCCAGCGGCCCTGCGAGCGCTGCTTTCTCCCCGGGAAAGCAGCCGGCTCCGTCCCTGCGGGGTGATGGATGGAGGGAGGTGGGCGTCGCTTTGGGGCTCCGCTTTGTTGGGTTTCACCTCCTGATCCCTTTCGCTTCTGCTCTGCTGGGCTGCAATAGCCACCTCGGCTCCAGCTCCGCGGGTCCAGCTCCGAGTGACCTGCCGCGGAGGGGATGAACTGGGGACGGCCCAGGGAAAGGCGAGAGAGCATTATTTATCCACCACAACTTCTCATTGTCGCGGGGCAGTGCTCAAAAGATCCACAAGCAGTTGGCTTTAAATAAAGCAGGCATTGCTTCCCTTGTATTTCCCCTCAGCAGTCGCCTTAGTATTATTATTATACTTCTATAGCTTTTGCTTTCGGACCTTATAATTATGTCACACAGCAAGGGAAACCGCCAGCATCCCAGCATCTGGTGTGCGGTCGCAAACTTTTGTTTTAAGATTTGAACTATTTATAGAAGGAAAACTTTGTAGGATAGTAATTTCCTACGGTTTTGAGAAAAATATGGCTACGCTTATATTAAAAGGGTGTATTTATTTATTTATTACGACTCCTTCCTCCTGTATAAAAAAAATAATAACCACAAAAAAACCCCAACCAACCAAAGATAGCACGGCAAGCTTTTTTACAAGCTATCGGTCACCTACGCAGCAGACATATCCCTCCTGTGACCAGAAACAGGCAGCTCTGGTTGAATTAATCTAACGCGCTTCCAATAAATCTAAGCGCTTTTAAAAATCGGTGGCCAAGACATGTGCATTTCATTAAGAATTAAGAATGTAGAAATAGGCTTTTAGTTTCTTTTTATGGGCGTGTTTATTCCCACTTTTCTCCCATAGCAGTGGGAAATGTTTTTTCCATAGCCTACAGAAAACAGACGGACACACACACGGAGGAACACACGCACACGTGCTTGTTTATGTGCATGTGCTCCTGTGCCGCATACAGAGAAAAAAAACCCAAATATATACAAAACCACGTACAGTTCAGGGATAGGACCTCAAATTCGCATCCGTCAGGGCACAAAAAACTGAGGTCGGCTTGGGGGTAGGAGAGTAGAGAAATCCGTTCGGCCCCGGCAGCCGAGGTAAAAGCGGGGCCGGGGATGCCGAGACGGGGTTCCCCATCACCGACAGGGGTGAAACCCTCTGCCGCAGCCCCGGCAGCCTGGGTAGGCTCCGAACCGCCCCAGAGCTCCCCCGGGCCCGACCCCCGCGTTCCGGCACGGACACTCTTGCCCCGGGGCTGGGGGGATGCTCAGGGGGGGAAGAAGCCTCCCCGATTTTAAAGCGGCTCCCTCCGCCGGGTCCCTGCCGCAGCAGCGCCCTCCTCTCCGCACGGCTGCCCCGCGGCGCGGTCAGGTCTCCTCCGGAGTGCGGGAGAACAGAAGCCCTTGACGGGTCCCCGGCAGCCCCTCCGGACTCCGGCTGCGGTCCCGGACGGGCCCGGCTCCCCCACGGCCGGCGGGGGGACCCCGGCCCCCCACCCTCGCCACCCTAACGCGGCGGCTGGCGGGCACAGAGACCTGCCGGGGGACCTGCAGGAGAACGACGACGGACACTCTCTCCGCAGCCCTCACGGACTAGCCCAGCCGCTTCTTATCCACCGCAACGATA
>VXBC01005972.1:446973-465947 GCA_013399945.1 Ploceus nigricollis | reverse complement strand
AAAAAAAAAAAAGGCATAAAAAATCCCGCAAAGACAGGATCTTTAAAGAGTTTGTAGTTCGACAGGTAAGGACTCGGCTGGGGCTCAGGAATGTGGAAATTCAACTCAAGTCAGCCTACTGCGACGAGCAATATTAATAAGGGCATACAGGCACTGGGGGGAGAGACAGAGGGAAAGAGGGCGAAACTTGGCAACCAAAATAACCGCATGCACTCGATTGCGGTGATCAAACACCGAGGAGCAAACAGGGGGCTCCCCGGGAGCCCCCGCCGCACCCTCCAGGGCCCCGGGCCGGTCCCTTCGCCTGAGCCCGCTTGGCTTCCCGGGAGCACCAGAGCAGAGGTAGCCGGACCAGTTGTCAAGTTAATTTCAACACGTCCGTGTGATGGATAGAAACGCAAATTGTGTCTAGGCCTGCATAAACCAAATCCCTGAGCGCAGGTTCAGAGCAGGGATTCCCCTCCTCCCGCCCCTTTCGCCTAATACCTCAGCTCTGCTCTATTGTCCCAGCAGCAGCGCCTGAGTTAACTCTGTCAGGCTGCCTTTTCTTTTTATTTTTTTTTTTTTCCTCTGAGGGTACTGTAAGCCAGAGATAATATTTAAGTTCGCTTAAGCAGTACAAAATAAAAGGATCCGTCATCGCCCGCGACCGGCTCCCTGCAGGCTCGGGGCGGGCGGAGCGCCCCGCCGCCGGGCATGGCCCGGGACCGGGGGAGACGGCCGTACTTCGGGGGGCTGCCGGCGCTTGGACCCCCGGAGGCTGAGAGAGAAATAATCACATCTTTTCTTTTCCTTTTTTTTTTTTTTCTTTTTTCCTCCTCTGCAGTATTTTGCTCCCAACTCCGCACTAACGTGACCCAAAAGCCGAGGAGATTTGTCGCGCAGAAGGACTTACCCTAATTTGACATAGATGACTCCAAAGCATAGAAACACGTAGAAAATCCACTTCCGAAAGTTTCTGTGCATGATCTAGAAAATGGACTGAGCCATAAAAATTGCACAAAAAGCCGAACTGATCTTGTCGATTAAATCCCAGTCAAGAGCATTGCTGAAGCTACCCAGGAGCAAAGCCGGCCGAGCTGTAAAAAGTCAACTCCGCGCAGATAGGCAGCTCTTCCCAGAGCCATGGTGACCGAAACCGGCTTCGATATTAAAGCTAAAGAGGAAGAAAAAACGGAAAGGGCTGCTCAAAACAGTAAAACAAAACCCCAAGACAGACAGTCTGAGGGAGAGAATGAGCAAGCACTGATCTTGATCAACTGCCTCATAGAGCCCTGAAGTTCAATCTGTTTTTACTTGTTCTGACTTCCTCAGGTAACACTACGTATCTTGCAATCTATGGCTCCAGGTAGGAGGATCTCTCTTTCTCTTTCTCTCTCTCTCTCTCTCTCTCTCCCTCTCTCTCTCTCTCTCCCGCTCTTCCCTCCACCCCGCATGTGTCAGGATCTAATACATATCTTATCTGTGTGTGCGTGTGCGAGCTGTGCGTGTGTTTGTGTTTCAAAAGGCATGTCCTTAAGCCGGAGTGTTGGGGAAAACACATGAAACGTATCCAATAAGGGAAATAAAGGACTCGTCCTCTCAAACCGAAGCATTTTTTCATTTCCTTTAGTATGGTAACGCGGCTGGATTTGCAATGTACAGACTTTACAAAAGGAACTGTTAAACTTTTCTAATTTTTTTCTTCTTTTTTTTTTCTGTGTGGTTTTTTTTTTTTTTTTTTTTTTTTCTAAACAAACAGCGGCAGGCGTTAATCCCCACTTGCTGGCAGCTGTATCCTAAAAAGCAACATGTGTCCAGACTATTTCTTCGGCCATTTGACCCTGCTGGACACCAATGCCTGCCACCAAATTTGATATCATTTTCCGCAGTAAGAGAATACACTTCATCCTTTGAGAAACAGATATGCTTAGCTTGTAACACTAGCTTAGGATAGTCAGTTTGCTGCTCCTAGAGAGATTAATCGGTGGGACAAAACCTCACTTTGTGTTCAGACACTAACAATGAAGCAAGGCTTCCTTCTCTTTCTGGTTTTTTGGGGTTTTTTTTTCTTTCATTTCTTTCTCTCTGTTTTTTCTATTTTTCTTCCTCACTGATTTCTGAGCTGCTCCGTTTTTTCCTGCATTCTGTGGAATTATCTGTTCCAGTCTACTACACAATGTGTGCCTGTCCGGAGGCACAGATCTGCATGCATATGCACGCTTAAATAGCACTCCGATACAAGTCTGTGGGCTGCAGGGAGTTACACAGATACGGAAAAACTCGTGCACCTCTGCCCTCTCCTACACATACATTCATATACGTGTAGCAACAGTCAGCACAGATGGCTCTAGGCATCTCTCAAAGAGAATCGGCTAAACACACACCAGGAAAGCCTGAAAGGAAAGCAGGCAGTGACAAGCAAGCAAAAGAGGCTGAACACAGAACTTCATCGTAAAGTATCTATCCTGACGGAAAAAACAAAGGATTTTTTAAAGGCCAGCCAGGCTGCCGTGGTTGAAGAGGTGCAGTGTGAAATCGCAGGTCATGTTCAGACTCCCACAGTAAAGGCTGCCCGCACCTTGTCATCACCCACTCAGCCCACAAGAACAGGGTCCTCTCCTGGCACCATGCAGAGACCCCAAGCCAGTCCCTGTGAGGGGAAGGGGAAGCGAAGCGGGACAGAGAAGGGCCGTGCTGGGGAAGGGGGGCTCAGAGCAAGTCCTCCAGTAGCGACGAAGGCGGCCGAAACTTCCCACTCCACCGGCAGCTCCGATTGCTCTGCTGTGGATCGGTTTGGCTCTTTTCCCCCGCATTCCTCAGTTTCATTCTTTAATAATCAGCACTCTGGTTCTCGGAGGCAGCCAGCTCTCCTCCAGTCCACTCAGCTACACTGTCACCAATACTCAACTACAGACAATTTGTCCTTAAAAAAATGCCGAGTCCTCCCTTCACACTCATTTCCTTGTATTTAAATATCATTTATTCTTTTTTTTTTTCCCTGACCCAACATAAGGGCTATTTTGTTCTTCACTCCCATTATTTTTTAAGCAATTTTTTGTAAGATGAGGCCGTGTTTCACAGAATCACAGGAATCCCAGGCACATGGTGCGACTTTTGGGGCTGTCCTGTGCAGGTCCGTGGGTTGGACCTTGAGGATCCTTGTGGGGCCCTTCCAACTCAGAATATGCCATGACACTTCGATTCTATGTTTCGCTTTTGCAGAACCATGTCTCCAATAGCCTCGTAACTTTACCCACAGCTGCCTCCCAAACTCTTCGACCAACACCGAAAAGTCATTCACAACACAGCCCCACCACCTCCCGCCACCTGTGAATCTTTTTTCCGGTTTTTGAAACTTTTTGGAAACGAAGTGTCATGTGTCCCGACCAGAGTCGCGGGGATGCGGTGGCGGGAGGAGCGGGGTACACAAAGGTCTTCCCTGCGGGGCGGGACGAGGCGGGCGGCAGGGCCGGGCGATGCCGAGGGCGGCGGCGGACCCGAACTGCGGCAGGGGGCGGGTGCCGTGGGGATGCGCCCTGGGGATGTGCCCGGGNGGGATCCCTGATAACATCTGCTTGTCAATGGGCTGGGATGCGCTCAGCAGCCCCGGCGCTGCCGGGACGTACAGACCGGCCAGCCGCTGGTTCCCAGGAGCGCCGCACCTGGGAGCTGCCCGTGCACTGCTTCTCTTTGCCCCCGCACCCGAGCACGAACCCGAGCGTGGGTGCGGAACCGGCGTGGAGGGGCAGGCTGCCTCCCCCGCGTGTGAGGCCATGAGCAGGAACTGGGCATTCACTGGCCAGGGAGAAGAGGAGGAGCGACGGGCTCCGCATCACAACTATTTGTTGTCACAGGTCTCCTCTACAGACCCCTCGTGCCTGCTTTGTCACAAACCCCATGGGTATGGGAATACAACTCACATTGTCTCCGTCTCCTCAGTGACTGTCAGGCTAGCACATCCCACTCGCTTCTGCGAACTAGAGAGTATTCTTCATGCAAATCCAAGAAGTTTCAACAACAGAAACTAGACCAGGTTATAGCATCGTTGAGAGGGCAAAAATGTTCTGTATTTTTGACCATTACTCCGCTGTTGTCTACAGCTAATTGATTTGAAGGTCCTGGACTGGGGGAAAATGATATATTTTCTTACCTTCAAATATCATTTTGACTATTCCTGAAAACTTAGGCTGAGGATAAGAAGATTTAATGAAGCTTAATAATTCTGTGATTTAAGAAAAAAACTCGGTAGAATATTAAAATGCTTAATTCTCACATTAGTATTCAGAGATTCACCTGATTACTTTATGTGCAAAATATATAAAGCCCATTGAATTACTTTAAACAAATACCAGCTTAATAATGCTGAAAGACTTTCTGGATGCAAGGTTATATTCCTAAATAGAAAAGCATTGGTAGATGTGGGTTGAACTCATTTGCTGAATGGTCTTCTAGTACACAATTCTTATTTATTACTCATCCAAAACAATTGGCATAGCAGAGGATATAGTCAATGAAAAATTCAGTAATTCAGTTTCTCCCACACTGACCTTCTGCTGACAAAGCTCAACATTCACACCTCCAAAACCTGCCAAAGGAAGGTCACATACACACACTGCTGCTGGTCCCTACACCTCTCCCACACCTCCCCACAGCCTTTTGATAAAGTGGCTCCTGTGGTAAAATATTGCAAAGCCTTATTGAGCTTCAGCTTTCTCAATCCATCACAAATGCATTTACCCCCACTCCAACTGGAGAGCCTTTTCCTTCACCTAGGGAGGAGAATCCAAGTGACCTTCAGAAGCCATCTGTCAGGCTGTGAAAGCTTAGCCAACAGGAGGTAACTATCAGGTGCAGGTACTCAAGGGCAACTTAGGTGTGCATCTCTTTAAAAAATGAAGATGATGGGAATCAGAGTCACTGGCCAAGGCATGGGTCCCAGTTATTCCAGGATGTGCCACAAGGGACACAGTGCTGTTTGTCTGACCTGGTGCTTATAGGGTTTCATGAACAGGGAACGCTGCCCAAGCAGGAGGAGCAATCTCCACAGTATGGGAACAGCTTGCAGCCTGTACAGCTCTGTAAATGGAAGTATGAGCAAGCAGGACCAAAGGGGAAAGGAACTGCTGGTCAGAGCTCACATCATCTTCCCTAGCATTTTTCCAAGAATAGTGCTCAAAATCAGAGTAAATCACATGAAATTTCTAGGGAATGCAGACAACAGAGATAATTACTCTGTGACAGGCCACTTTACATGCCTTTCTCTTCTTTCTGTACTGCTCAGATCAACCACTGGGCCAGGAGCTGGACTTTGATGATCCTTGTGGTTCCCTTCCAGCTCAGCATATTCTATGATTCTGTGTGTGCTTGTTATAAGTCCCAAAGGCTTAAGTACAAGGCAAATCCAGCTGCATTTATCCCAGCCAGCCACTCTCTGGCACTGTTGCTCCACGCAGTTGTAAATGAAGGCCTCATCTATCACTAACAAAACAATTACACAAAAACATTTCTTAGAGGAAACACCCAGAGCATATGGGGCTAAAAAAGAAAGAGAGGAAAAGAACTAAAAGAAGAAAAATGAAAAAAAAAAGAAGCACATAAAGATAGGTATCTTGCATCTGATCCGGATCTTACACACAATTCATGCATGTGCTTTACAAATGTATACATTAAGCATATGCACATACTTTAATATTTTGTACATGTGTTACCATGCTTTTGCACATGAAGTATTTTCTTAAACCACACTACTGCATTTACCCACCTGCTTCTTATGTCTAAGATGTCCCTTCTTTCTAAGAGACTACCAAACCCACTCTCTGATGCCAGAGTTTTTTTCAGGTTTGGGATGTCCTTCAGTGAGCTTCTGATGCTGAGATGTGTTCTCAATCATCTGGTCTTTGAGCTTTGATTCAGCAGAAGGGTACCAAACTGGTAAGAGATCATGCTTTTGGCAGGTGCATCTGGCATGGTAACGACTTAATGGCAATAGCATGACTTAATGGCAATAAAACCTGCACCACAGTCAAGGTCTGAATCTGGTCTTACCTAGTAACTGACCTGTCCACTGCTCTCTTAGTTCTTCTCTCCCTTGGTATTATGCAAAACAGCATCTGCTCACATCTTTGATCACCACTGTCTTTCATCTCAGTTCCTTCCCTGTTCCTCTCCCTCTTTTCCTTTCCTCTCTTTGACATCTCATTACCTGGAATATGTTCCACTTTCTCAAGCTATCAGTCTTCTTGTAATTCCCAAGCCTGTTAAGCCTCCATCCATTAGCAGACAACTAATTCAATTAACAAGTACCACAGTTGTCCGTGCTCGGTTGTTTCAGGTGTTTCATATTTACAGGTAAATGCTGGTTTGAAAATTTCTGTTTACTTGTCTCATCCATGCTGAGAGTCAGTGTTCAAGCAGAGGCACAGTACACATCTTTATAGCAGCATGAAATGGAATTTACAGACTTTTTCACAAACTCCTCCCTTGATCACTGAAGCTTTACTGGCTTTGTTGCACTGGACCTAATATAATTTTAGATTCTTTCTTCTGTTCTTCATGAACTGATTTCTTACTTTGTTGAGTGCAGAAGAAGGTTGGGCAGTTAAAAAGGAATGTGAGTCAGCAATAACATGTGGCTGCAAAGAAAAATACTGTGAATAAACAGGCATGTTGTATGGGAATGAACATAACGTTGTGTTACTCTGCAGCAGTAGGAAGTCCAGACTCAGGTATGAAATTGTCTTCTGAGCAGTGAACTTCAGTTAGTACATAGACCAGCTAGAGATGACCCAGAGGTGAACAAAAGGAAGATGATCCACTACAACAATGAAATACATGATCCACGAGAAAAGGTTGTGTTGCTTTATTTCACAGAAACACAAACTGAGCAGGGAGAGTGTAATAGTCTTCAAATGTGCAAAATCACATTGCAAAGACAGCAAGGTAATGGATTGTTGTACTTGTGATAAATGGACTTGAGCAGCATTTAGACAAAATTAGTTTAATGCAAATATTGCCAAGATTTAAGATCAGGTTAAATAATCATCTACAGAAATTTAGTAGTACAGGATCCTACCACAGGCTACAAACATCCAGGATCCTTTTACACATGAGGCCTATGATTCTGGGGCTCTGCTTTCAATCACTGTGCTGTCAAAATTCCTTTCACCTTCATAAAGCATGGTGAGAGGCTTCCTGACTTCTTCTGAAAGTGTTTCAGAAAGCATCTAGCTTGCCCGGAGGAGATGGAGTTTGCATCCAGGAATTTAGAGGAACACCCAGAGCCATTATCTCTAGGCTGTATTTCTTGAAGCAAGCCCTTTCATCCTATCTTGCAGAAACAAACGCCCTCCCCGGTCCTCATGAAGCAAATGTCTCATGAAAGGAGCCTCATTTCTAATCAGTGCAGCAATTCAGAGACTTAAGATTTGAGATTGTAGATTCTGAAGTTCTGTGAACAACTTTTCTTCCATGCTTCAGATAATACAGTGAGACATCATCATTGAACCCAAGTCCATGACTTGCCTAAGGTAGCCCTACTAAAGAAGCCTTATACCAAATGAATGCAAACTAAATACTGAGTATAGCAAGATTTCTACTGGAATCAAGATAAAATAATTTTAGACTAGTAATTTAATCTATAATCAGCAAGTCTCTAAGCCCTACAACTACAAATGATGCAACAAAGGGAAAATCGGGACTCAGAAGTGATTTTTGCTGTGATTTACATGCTCATTCCTATTTTCTTATTATATTCTCAGACACGTCTAGATGGGCAAACACATTTTTAGCTATCTATGGTTTTGAAAGATGACTACAAAAGATACCATGGTGGGGTTAGATTACACTTAACCTTTAAAATCATCTTTCAAAAGCTAAGGGACTGAATAGTTTTATGTGATATACTAATTTTGTTTTGCCTGCCTATTGAGTGCTGCAATTTTTGTAAATACTATAAGGGAAGCTGCACATTGTTAAGCAGTTTTTTCTTCCTAACTGATCTTCTCTACTGTAACCTTACTCCATCTAGTGCAAAATGCCTTTTAGCTTCTGAGTTGCAAACCAATAAGCATTGATATTCAGCTTGAGAAGACTAAAGCTCTTCTGTGTGTTCGGCCTGATGTTCTGTCCCAGTGAAATTGCCTCACTGTAGATTTCAAACACAACTAAGAATTACAGTTTGCATCACAGGGAGAAACCTTAAAATCTCTTTGAAGCAAGCAACATATTCCCCTTGGTTCAGACACAGCGAGACCCACAGTTTGTCACCAGGGCAGCATCCCAATGTAAGGCCAAAGTGGCCACAGTGCCAAATTTGGAGATGAGCTTGCAGGATAGGGAGCATGGCACTCTTCTATCAATGCTTCTATCAAGGGAAGATTGCTTCTTAGCAGAAGAATTTCTTAGCAGAAGGTTTCTTATGACAGAAACCTTCCTACCCTTTAATTGCCAAAGAGAAAAGTCTGCCAGGTCCTGCTGTAGGTTTTTCACCACTGCAGCTGTCCCCTTAGCCGATATTGGTTTTATCCCTATTGTATGTAGAGAGATTGTGAGTCTAGAGTTGCAGGGTCCTTTGGAGTCCTTCCTCAGGTAACCCTCCAGAGATGCACTTTTCATTGTAAGAAGACAGGGAGCCTTAGTAAGAGTAAACAAGAGAAATATAAGGGGGAAGATCATTAATTGACAAATAAAATGTGACAATGGTTCTCTCTTCCAGTCTAGTCAGACATCAACATTTGGAGCTCTAAGATATCATGAGGTTTCCACTTACCTTGCCTCATCTCCATCCATCCATGTTCTGGCTTCATTGCCACAAAGTGAGAGAAAATGTACTTGTTTCTAATTTGAGCTGTGTGGAAATTACTCACTTCCCACTGGCTTGACCACGACATGGATGAGCTTGCCTCTTTTTTCATTTGTCAATACATCACTGGTGATACAGCTTAATCATGTGAATCTCCTTTAGCAATTCATCTTACTGCTTTCAAAGGTATTGCTTATAACCTCTCAGATAAATGCTTAAATGCATTTCTGTCACCAGAAGAAATGTGATTGTCCCCAGACCAGAACAGCATCACTGCATGTAACCACACAAAAATCTTGCATTTTCACTAACTGCAAATACAAAATCTTGTAGCTTCATTAACTGCAAAACCAAAAACTTTGTCATTTCAATAATTGCAGATAACCATCTATAAAAGAGAAAAAAACCCTGGGTTTTTTTTTTTTTTTTTCTTTCTTTCTGATTTCTAAACTACACTTCCCAGAAATCTCAGGTCTAGAGTCAAAGTGCCTATTTGGGTCTTGCTACCAGGTGCAGTCTCCTGTCAGGGAAACATCCTGAAAGGCAAATAGTGCAGATGTAAGAGTATATTTTTTCCCTCTCATATCAAGAAAATATTCAATTTATTTCAGCAACCAGTAAGAAACTCCATAATTGCAGACCTAGGTTTAGGTCATATTCGTTATCTTGTAATTGAGCCTTTAAACATTCATTTTTCTCCTAAGAATAACTCATTAACAGACTTGATAACCATCTCTTCATAAAAATACAGGACTTTACAGGCTTTATTCATATTGAAATTATTAATTTGTTTTATTGTATACTGCTCACTATTTTGAGATAAATCTGTGTGAATATGAACACTCCTGTTTAGAATAAAAATATCATCTCTCAATTTTGTGCATGGTTGTTTTTAAAAATTACTCTGATGATCTGTATTTATGTACATTTGACAGTACATTATTTCTAGATTTCAAAAGCTAATCACATGCCTTCCAATGCTTGATGTTTTAAAAAGACAAATGAAAACCTCTGGATTATTTTATTTCATACATGTGAGATGCCAAGAAAAACTCCTAAATGTGATTTTTTTTTTCCCTGATCACAGAAACTATGGCCTTCTAAGAAAAACAAACATATCTAGAATTGCAATATTTAAAATCATCCTGATTTTTAGAGTAAATCTAATAATGGAAGTGGGGGGAGGGAGAGTCCAGACATTATTTTTGAAAGTACAGGATTGATGATATTAATGCTGCCAACCTAAACATGAGAACATTGGTTTGTTTAGCTTGCTATCTTTTCCACCAGCCATTATTTTAAAACATCTACTGCTCTTACCAAGTAGAGTCTGCAATCTATTTACAGCGACGGTAAAGCCAATGGAAATAAATGCCCATTCATAGGCTACTACTTAGGAGTTAGAAATATTTCTAGTTTCTTAAATCAAAAATAAATGCCCCATTAAAGAGGTTTTCAGGTGAAGATGACCTCTAGTGAGTAGTTTTATAAGGATGTGCCCAACAAAGTTTACTCTTCATTCATCCTTCATCTGTTTTCCAGACCATTTGTCTCTTTTACATGGATATTTTAATCATTGCCTCTGTGTATCAGGGTTTGGCTCACCTAGCTGTGTTGTCATGCTGCAGTTCTATGACAAAGCAGAACTGGATATTTAACTTTTTTTGGATTTTATTGGATATTTAACTTTTATACATATATATATATGTAATGGCCAGACTTTGGAAATTATCTAAAAAGGTTTGCCACTCTTCCCTTTACAGCTTTCAATGGCTCATCAAATAATGTCGTTTGCATCATGTCCTCCCCCAGGTCACTGACTTAAAATGGTCACTTATCTACAAATCTCCTACATTTTCTTTCTATTACAATAAGCCTCTCTTTCATCAGGATTATCAGCAAAAGCTGCAGGATATTTTACCTGGCTGCAATTCAGCTTCATGTGAGGGTGCTCACATGCACCCTGCGGTATTTTGTGCCGTTACAAGCAATTTATGAAATGTTTAAAAGTGCATACTTCACTTTACAGATTTAACTCTTTGCTTGACTCCAGTGTCTCCTTAAACTCAGTACAAGATATCTGTAGAGACCAGGGTTTAAACCTCACGTGGTGTTGACAGCCTCTACTTTTCATCACCTCCTTTGGAGCTGAAGGTTCTCTGCAGATTGTTTGGATGCAGCCCTAACATGCCTCATGTGCATTATAAAAATCATTAAAAAATTCTTTCCAAACCAAGCACAGGTGGGATTCCACACACAGGCTCCCTGAGCAAGGCCACAAAAGAGTAGGAGATTCCCCATTAAGCCTTTCTGGCATGAAACTTGCACTCCTGCTCTGAGGTTGGGCTAGGTTACTTTTAAAGGTCCCTCTAATCCAAACTATTCTACGATCCTATGTTTATCTGAACTCATTGTGTGGCCACCATAGTGCTTGCCTCTCCCCACACCGAGTATCTCCCTGAAAGCTGCCAGGATGTGGACAGTCACCTAAGGAAGCAGCCCAAACCAATCCTGGAAGACACTGGGCTGGCAGGTGCTGGCTCCTGCCATACCCACCACTCCTGAGAGCAAAACAAGTCAAGCACAGAGCCAAGGCCAGTTATTTAGTGTCTTCAGCCATGGCCTTGCCATAGCAAGTCTTCAGTTCTCTGTGGTTTCTAGAATCAATTTATCTTTCTGCTTTTTTTAAAAGAAGGGGGGAACTGAGAATAGGTGCCACTGTGCTTGTACCTGCACACCCCTACCTGTGCTTTCAGAAAAGAGAAGAATTGAAGAATCTTTAAGGAAGTACAAACAGTTCCTGTAGGATGAACATGTTTCACCCCAGGGTATTAATTAAATTCTTTCATTCTTTGGGTGCAGACAATGACTTTTTGCTACAAGTTCGTATGAGGGTTAGCAAATTGGAGCCTAGCTTTTTGAGCTTCACATGACTGAATGCAGAATTTCTGATTACTGAATGTAAATGATTAATCCCCAACATCCTTCCAAATCCAGAGCATAGCTCCAACCCAGTATCACTCTTGGGAATGTTTCTCACTACTTCGCATTGTCCGTGGGTTCCCTGGATGCGGGGGAATTTTATACTGAACAAATTATTTTATACTGAGTTAATAATTCCCTCTAAAGTGACCAAAAGCTTTATTCACAGAATCATTCTGGACTTGTTCATGTGCATGCCACAGCTAATACAGTCTTTTGCCCTTTGCTATTTGGGACCTTTCAAACTCCAGTTGATTGTTATGAATTGTCTACTGAGCCTCCGAGAGCCATAAAGTGAGAACATATTTATTGCCTTGATTAAATACAGTCTCTTGGCTAACTATCTTTTTATTGTATCTTTTCACTACATTTCTTCTTCTTTTAAAAAGTCTTAGCTTGGATTGATTCTAAAGGCAATGGCCCATGGGCAGCATCTTCCACAATCATGAGACATAAATGTAGGGAGAAAACCCCTCTTTTGGCTGACAGCTGTAGGCCTCCCCTTACTGTTGGCAATTAAGAAGAAAGAAAAGCAATTATCTAGAAGTTTCCTTCCAACTACCATATTGCTGTATGGGTACTTTTCCTTTGTAATGTGAAAATCAAAACTTGTCTTTTTTAGAACTGCACTGTGTCAGGTCTTGCAAAGCTTGCCCTGTTAAAAAATCTTACTTTTCTTCCTGTCATAACACAAAGCAATCTATTTTCTATATTTTGGAAGAATCTGATTTAGGACAATAAATATTTAGAGGGCTTTAAGGGTGGCTATTACTTCTGCTTACATATTGACCAAAAAACAGAGTCTGCAAGAGAACAGAAAATGGAAGGTAGAATTGAAGAACAGTGATATAAGAGAAAATGGTGTGCAGAAGAGAATCACCAAATAGAGGAAAAGAGGACTGAAGGAAATAGGAGTTAACTGAAATAGGATTAAAGGGAAGAAAGATTCTGGAACCAAAAAAAGCAAGCACTTTGATAAAATGAATCATTGTATTAAAAATATACAGGAAATACAGCATGTCTTTGGTATTTCTAAGAATTTGTTGTAAATCAACAACTATATTTTGAAAATAAAAATTAAATCTGGGTTCAAGAGTGTAATCTGACGGAAAATGTAGTATTTCTAGAATCCACAAGATGCTGTTTCTTTTACAATTTCCATGGCTAGAGGTCCCTTTTTGAAATTAGAATGGTACTCTCCTTCAACCAGCTTCTGTGGTCTTCCTTTTAGATGCTGACAGACCAATGCATTTCAGCTCCAGCTCAGCCATTTTAAGTGTATTACATTGTTAGTCTGTCAAGTCATACTGCTGATAATGCAGTAAAATAATACAACCATAGATCAAGCAACAGGCAAGTGGGTGCCTTCTGCCTTTTGATTCTTTGTCACAGATTACTTCAGCTCATCATTGTTCCTGTGGTTTGTCATGACTTCAGGAAGCCTGAGGATGCTGAATTTGACATGCCTGAGTGCTAGTGTGCACTGAATCACTGCCTTACTGAATGACTGCGAGTCACTTCCACCACGGTGCCTCCTGCCTCAGCAAGGAGACGAGGACTTTCCTGCCAGTTCCCTCTCTACAGGTTTTACTATCTACCCAGAATCAGAGCTGGAAAAGACAGCAGGGATATCAATAGTGGGGGAAAGCTAAACAGGTGGTAGTAGGTTCGGCTGATATGAAAGAAGTGATAACAAAGCCAAAGGATATAAATATTCCACAGTCTTTGGATGTGTGAGCTAGTTTTGCCAAACACCAAACCAGTGACCTAGGCCTTTGCATTCATGGCTTGCAAAAAGCAACATCAATGTTTTGATCTTATTACTGAGAAAATTGTTAACACTTTTCTACATAAAGGGCAGGGTATAGGTCACTTTAGCACAATTTGTAATGAAGGCACTCCTACAGAAAGAATCTGTGAATGCCAGTGACTGCATCAGTTGTTGCTCGTTTCAGGCAATTAAGCTGTTGATATTCTCACCTAAGAGGTCTTCCATAAATTATCTGTTTAATTACTAATACGGATGAAACAAGGGAAAATTACCACTTCCTCCCACGGGGAGAAACCAGTCAGGAGATCAGGCTTACCTTATTGAAGACACCACATGCATTTTATGAGATCTCCTGATACTCTCTGAATCACTCTTGGTTTGTTCAGGGAGCTTTTTGGAAGTACAAGGACTCTGATTTTTGTGGCTACTTCTACTCCCTTAAGATACTAAAAACATTATTTACCTATCGTTCCTAAAAGCATTGTCGTTTCCAAAGACACTGGAAAACCCTTCCTAGAGAGATGATCAATGATCCAAGTCAGACCTTAAGACATTTGGACAATGATAACATGTTTTAACTTCTGGCCAGCCCTGAAGTGGTCAGGTAGTTAGACCAGATGATTGTTGTGTCTCCTCTCCAATTGCAAATATTCTATTCTATTCTATTCTATTCCTCAGTTTGCAAACAGTTTGGATGAAAAAAATAATTTTCTTTCCCAATTGCTTAGAGAAAATGCATTATAGTCAATTCAAACAAGATAATGGTGATACTGGCATGTAGACATATACTGAAGGAAAGAATTCAGGATGACAAAAGCATAGCATTGGTGCAGAAACAGTTTTCGCACTTCTGCCAAAAGACCCACTGTGTGTTTGTTGCACTAAGCACAAAAAAGTAAAAAAACATATATATAAAAACAAGCTTCCTTAGACCTTAACATATACAGAGAATCTCTCATTTTACTCAATTCCAAATCAGTGCTTTAAGAGTAAACCTTTATTCACAAGTAAGAGCAAGGAACTGGACACACAGTGTCAAAACACACTCAGGTTTATGGACCATTCTGGGTTTTGGTGGTGGGTTGTTTGAGCATGAATGATTAAACAACAACTTCACACACAGTAAGAATTCTCATGGCTTAAGACATATCTTCACCTATGCAAACCTCAAGGACTCATTTAAAGGAGCTCCCTTGTATTTCTTTTGACAGGTCTATGACTTTCTATTTCTGTTCTTCCAATTCTTATTGTTTTACCACTCTTTATGTCCTGCATCTGGGTCTACTAGATGCTACTGACCACACATAATTTAATATCCTGTCTTTGGTTTCCTACCAAACCACCAGACCATATATCCTATTTATTTTCTCATTTTTCTTTCTTTTTTTTCTTTTATGTAATTCTCAGTCTCATATGAACAAGCCCAACTCTCTCTGTTGCTGCACTAATGTTACTGAAACTCAGATATACCTCTTAGAAATTGACACTCACTTTCTTCTATTGACACCAATAATACTTTTTCCATAAACTTCCTAATTATCCCATTATTGTTTAATGTTACAGCAGAGTATTATTCTAATCCAGTCATTTTCAACCAATCTAATATAGCCCCAAAGTGGATTAGCCAGCAGGCATTTGTAGGCTGCACATCCATCAGTTGACAGCTATAAAATCCCAGGATAATTAAATACAGAGAGATATCCAGAAAGGAAAGGGAAAATTACTTTGCCTCCTACTTTTCCATCTGTTGCTGTTCACGCTATACAATTGAGGATCAGCTCCTTGCCCTTTCTTCTTCCATCCACCCAAAGCTGGAAGTGTCAAACAGTGCTTTGAGAAACTGAACGAAGGGCAATGACGGGATGTCTGATCCCCCCACCCACTCCTGTCTCTAGGCAGGAAGTTTCTGCAGCAGTCCCATCAACACTACTGTACCTACAGAGGGTTTGCACCATGCTGGCTACGTCAGTGTCAGTACAGTGAAACATCCAAGCCCGTGGCTGGCCTGTCCTGAGGGTGAGCGCTCTGTAAACCACCTGTAAACTACCCTGAGAGCTGGACATTGTATGATACCTTACTGTTACAGGGAAGTAAATCGAGCATCATAATCCCATTATTAAGCGCTGGTGCTTGTGTCCTCTGTGTGCCTGGGCTTTTTCTCCATGTTCACATTTCATCAGGGGACAAAATAAGGGGTGAATCAGATTCTTTTTGGTGAGTTTAATTTATCTCTTTCTCTCTGCCCACCTTTTTCTTCCTTAAGTACATGTCACCAGAACATGCAAGTTTGCATATTCTATAGTCATGACTTCTTTTATTCATGTTCCTTTTCTCAGCATTTTTTTTTCTTACACTGCAGAACTTATCTTCAGAACAAAGAAGGAGCTTGAACTTTTATGTTTTGTTCAGAACAGGGTGTCTTCCTTCAAGCTGGCTAAACGCCACTATCCCAATGCTAATGCCAATACTGATTAGTATGAGCACTACTATTTCCATTCTTTGAGAAAGTTATTTATATTTGTAAGGACTAAATTTATATTTGCTATAAATATATTCTGTAGCATTTTCCATGTAATTAATTGCACTGTGATATTCATCTAACTGAATGTAACTGGTTATCAAGCATGCAGACTTTTCCCCTGCTGTATCAGCATCCCCCACCCCATCTTTTCCTCCTGACATCATCACAGCCACTACACTGCTGCTGCTTAACTACCACTCTCATCAGTGGTAGTTAATCTCTCTCAAAACTTCAAAAAAAGTAAGAGGTCCATTTCTCCTTTTGGCTATCTGCCAGCAGTGTAGTTGGTGGGGATTAGTGTTTGAGGCTTTTTTTCCTCCTGCTTTAAGGAGTGGCTATTGAAAGAAGCTTGAGGAAACTACTTTGGCAGGGAGAAACGAAAAGGTTTTGTTAGTTGCTGTGTGTGCATGAGGTGGACACTGTAGTGCATTTTTGTCAGTCTGAAATAAAATTGCCTTTTTAATGGTGTGGACTCCTCCCTGCTGCCCAGAAGGTGCCTCAAACGATTGCAATGGAATGGGAGTTCTGGGAAGGGAGGAAGACGAAATGAGTCATGAAGCACCCAAAAGACTCAGGCTGCCCCATTCCACAGACCTTTAACTCTTGTCCTAACATTTTAAAATATTCCTCTGATATATAAAAAACCCTCTAATTTTCTTCTCCTTGGACAATGAATAAGATAATTCTCCTTGGACAACGAAGAAGATAACATTAGTCCTTACTTCTATGGATCCAGCTGTTTTGACAGAGGTATACAACATCCCCTTTCTCCAACACCAAAAAAGCCTTGTGTAGGGTATGGCTATATTTCCATAACTGATCAAAAGGGACTTGTAATTAAGCAGCATCCAAAGCAGGCCAATCCACAAATCTTGGCTTTCTCACTTGACATGCCTTAAAGCCAGAAGCACTGAAGTGATGAACAGTTTGTAAGAGACCCTTGAAACATGTACTGGCCCCCTCCCACCACTCCCTGCCCTAAACCTCACTATCTTCAGGGACTTATGCTCAGCTTCACAATGGAATATATGAGTCTGAAGGGCTGGGAGAAGGTCTTTCATAACAAATTATAATCCCACTGAAATCAGTCATACTGAAGACACAATGCCGTTTTTATATCTGGAAAGTATACGAGTATACCCATCAGCTTTAAATAAGGGATTGCTAATTGAAGCATCTAAGTGTGATTACAGCTGCAAAAATATTTAGAAACGTAACAAGTCCTCACTGATGGTGCACTTCTATGGTACTTTTGACAGCATCATTTATTAAATGATGCAGAGCAGTGTTTATGCACAGAAGTTGAGCTTCTCCATCTTATGGTCTGCCACTGTTGGATTTCTGTGCTTTGGCAGCTGTGGATGCAGCACCTTCTTGGAGAAGACAGACCCCTGAGGGCACCAAATCCCACCCCTGATAGAGGCCAGTCAGTTTGACAAAATGGTGGAATTCATGGTCTTCCCTTTTCCTCTTACTTACACTTCTTTCCAATCTGAAACATCATCTGACCTCCCCGCTTCATGGCACACTCTGCAGAACGTCTTTTTGTACACACCACTGAGGGGAAGAGTTCTTGTTCTTTAGCTGGAGGAGACTGAGGCCAGGCCTCACCATGGTCTGCAGCTTCCTCCCAAGGGACAATAGAGGAACAGCTCCGATCTCTGCTCTCTGGGACCAGGGACAGGACCCGAGGGAACGGCTGGAGCTGGGTCAGGGGAGGGTCAGACTGGATATCAGGGGAAGGTTCTTCCCCCAGAGGGTGTCGGGCACTGGCCAGGCTCCCCAGGGAATGGCCACGGCCCAAGGCTGCCAGAGCTCCGGGAGCGTTTGGACAACGCTCTCAAGGATGCACAGGGTGGGATTGTCGGGGTGTTTGTGCACGGCCAGGGGTTGGACTCGATGATCCTTTTGGAATATTCCTTTCAACTTGGAATATTCTATGATTCTGTGAGAAGAAAGGAGATGATGAACACTTGGTCCTGAGGAGGGAGATCATTCTCTCTTGCAGGATAGCAAGATGTATGGCAAGCATCGTGTTCCTTACCTTATGCAAGGCACAAAATCATCCCTACCCCTTTTACTTCCATGAAATCCCAAACTGCTATCATACCTTACAGGAGTATTTCAGTGCACAAGCCCACTGTCAGCAACACTGTACATAGTATCAGCTAATCTGCTTTTTAAAAGTAAATGTAGAATAAAACCTTGATTACCTGCATAATTAATCCCTGTTCACAGTAATTTGCATGCCTGAATAATTAAAGAATTAGGTTCTAAAAATTAAAAGCGAGCAAATCCTACAATTTTGTACTTGAAAAGCTGCAGCAGCAATCATGATAATTCATAGCACATAAATAATTCAAACTGAGCTTCCTTGCCTTTATTTTTTTTCCTTGCAGAAATCCTCTTAGCACTTCCTAATTAAATGAAAATATTTTATAAGCCATCACTTTCTGACATCACAAGAATATTTTAAACTCCAGATTAGACAAACCAGATTTACATTTTCAGTATTTGCGATCTGATATTCAGGGCCATTTAAAGGAACCATAAACTACCATAAAGGGGTGATTAAATGGGCACGTACTTTTAAAGGAAAAAAAAAAGGGAAAAAAAACTGCATTGCACTGGTCAGCTGAGTTTAACTCAACATTCATTTTACTTGGCAGCTCTGCACTTTCAATTTACACTGCTAAATTAAAAAATTGACAAAATCCTGACACAAATTACACACTCAGCAGGTGGCCGGGGGGGCGGTGGGGAGCATGCGAGGGGAGGCGTACGTGCTGCGGGCTGCTAAGCCAGCGTTAAAAGATGACGATTTCCCCACAGAATTACTATTTTTCACGCGTTTAACTGTCCCGGCGCCCCTGAGGGCCATGACCGCTGCGTGAGGGCAGCAGGGGGCGGGCTCCGCC
>VXBC01005972.1:391055-441070 GCA_013399945.1 Ploceus nigricollis | reverse complement strand
TTTTTTTTTTTTTTTTTTTTCCTGAAGTCTTTTCCCTTTTAGTATTTAAGTCGTGTTGAAGAAGACATTTCTCCTCCGTGCTCGTTTATGCTATCCCTCCCTTGGAAACTCCAGACAGGAGGGAAACAGGCGTGCATGATCTGGGAGGTTTTGCTGTTTTTTAAAAACGTTTGTTATGCTGCAACTATTATTCCAAGGATCCTGCGAGGTTTTCATTCACCGGCTTTCAGGGCTCCTTTCTTCATATTGCAGCCGGCCCAACTTGAGACTCCGGAGAAAAAATGAAAAACAAGTAAAAAGAATAAGAATAAAAATAGAAAGCAACCTCCCTCCTTTCCTCCCCGTCGCCCCAAAACTAAGCTGCACCCCAAGCCACGCTTCGCTTGGGGGATCAAATTACCTCTCTTCCCATGAGGACACTTAAGAGTCATTTTATCTGCCTGAACTTTAGGACAAAGGTGTTTTCCAGAGGAAATTTCCACTCCTGCTGCCGCCTCACACCAGAGGGCGCCAGGAGCCTTCCCAGGCTTTGCTACCTCAAGTGCTGCTGGAAATTAACTTTTTGGGCGCTCTCCCTGAATGTTTTTCTAACCTTTCCCTTTTAAAATATACAGCTGGATTCCAACTTTTTTTTTTTTCCCCTATAAAATGCGTGTTGGTTTGTTCTGGTTTGGGTTTGTAAGGTTTTTTTCCCCTGTCCTTGTAGTACCCTTTCCCAGCTCTTCCAGGCCTTCACCCTACTGCAGCAGTCACCTGGGACTCTCAGCAGACGTACAGCTTTACTCTGTCTCTGCTAACTTGATCCTAATTAAGTCACTAGATCATGTTTGCGTGACATTACCGTGTTGTCCCTCATAGACTTCTGGGATGAAACTTGTCTGGCTATGTTTAAGCTTAAAGGGTCACTTAGGGCTCTTCAAGCAGAGCAGCAAGGCGTGGCACCAGAGGGGACACAGTGTGGAGAGGCCCTGGCACAGGTTGCCCAGGGAAGTTGTGGCTGCCCCATCCCTGGAAGTGTTCAAAGCCAGGTGGGACAGGACTTAGAGCAACCAGGACTAGTGAAGGGTGTCCCAGCCCACATATGCACAGTATAAGGTCTCCAACAGAGCTTATAATTCTAAATAAATTACTAAAAATGAAGAGAAATAATAAGAAAGAGCAGAAGAAAGAATAATCTAAATATTAGGATATGTCATTTCCACATTTCCTGTAAACTTTTATCAAGGAGCTAGATATGATTTTGCTATTCACATCTGAGGATCAACAGAAATGCAAAATGCATTATCCAAATAGTTATTTAAAAAATCTGAGCATAAAACATAAAAACCAACAAAGAAAGACATTTGCTTTCTGGAGGCTGGTGGGAAAACTCAGTTGAAGATAAATATTTGTCCTTGTGTTATTTAAATTGAAATATGGATATAAAAAAATTATGGGCCTGTTTGTTCATTTATATAATTTAATTTAGCATCTATCAATCATTAAAAAAGAAAATTAATCAAAGGTTGCTGACTTTACTCAAACTCTAATCCCTTTAAAAGATCAGACTGTATTACTTACTTGTCAGTGTTGGTTTTTATCTTTGATGTGTGTGCATAAGATGAGAATCTTTGTCTCAGAGCAAATGGGACGGTGTGTTGGATATTGTGAGCAAATATTTTAAAAGGCAACAGATGCCTTCCAATCCTAAACTTGGAAATACACGGTGTTTCTCTGTGCCTGACATACTGTGTGTGGTAGAACTCTGACATTCAGAGGTCTCGATGGATGTTCATGTCTGGCCATGGCAGTGATGGATGCTTGATAACTTGCTTGGGTTTTTTTAGTTCTTTTTTTTAAGGAGTAGACTTCTTGGAGAGACTTCTTGACTCTTGGAACAAAACAGAAAAAAAATCATGTTAAATTCATCTTGGCCCTTATGCCACTTTCATTGAAGCTGACAGTAACCCCCTCTTTGACTTTACTGGGAATGGGACTGAGCCATTTAAAACGCTATTTTGTAATAGAAATCTTTTTAGTCTTAAATATTTCCATACAGTGGAGCAAAGGAGTCTCCAACGTCATCAGAAAGACTGCTTCTTGTTAGGTTGCTACAATGTGCCATTTCTGTTCAAATAACGTTTACAAATAAGAGAGACAAATACATTTGTACAATTTGGCAGTCTGACACTACAGTTGGGTGTTTGCAGCTTTTATACATTATGGTATTTCTGACAATAATTTTAACTCTTTGGGTGCATAAAACAAAGCCCAGATGTTTCTCAGCAGCAGCATTTCCTCATCAGGTCTCTTAGCTGAGCCTTACTGGAGTGTAGGGTTTGGTTACAGCTAAGCTCAAAATCTAATTCTTCCAAAAGTATGGAGGGACCACGTGGCAAGGCAGGGGTAGGAAGAGGGAAGAGGGACACAGAAGGAGGAAACAGTCTTCTTCTCCAAATGTGCCAAGTCCACACCGGTGGGATCTTGGAGAACTGTTAAGTTCTTGCATTTGGAACTTCTTCCCTCCTTGGCAGTGGCTTTAAAAAGGATTAAGTGAGAGAACAGTTGCAGAAAAAGCCCTCAAAATACCACACTTTTGGAAGGTCAGAGAGGCTGCCTTCTCCATATCTACAGGGGCTCCAGGGTTCAAATCTGAATCCTGAGCTGCAGTGATATCTTGCCCAGGACCACGTCTTCTCATTCAGGAATACAACTTCCATGGGTTAGTTGTTTGTTTTCCCTTAGCATTAGCTTGCCTGGGTAAGTACAACTGAGCAGCATTCATGTAGTCATACACACCTTACCAGGGATCTCCTAACAGGGGGGTATTGTCCAAGTGAAAATTTACCTGATTTTCTGCCAAATACCACTGCAAGTCTCAGTTTTCTTTCTTTTTCTGGGTGTGTCGTGTCCAACTGTGATATAGTAAGCTTTTCGAGGGAAGAACTGTCTTTATCACTGATGTCTTTATAGCATCTTGTGTAGTGGCCCAGGCTTACAATTACTGAGTGATAAGATGCCCTCATCTGAAGAAAGACAGACTGCTCTTTTAAATCCATATTTTGAAGTAGATGATGATTAACAAAGAGAAAAAAAAAAAAGGGGTGAGGGTGCATATACACTGTGGTGAGAAGTGAGACTTTTGTTGTCTCTGCACTTTCCTTGTCTCAGGAAATACCTGTGGCTCCTTGTAAGATGCACACAGCATAAAAATATTTTAATGTTTAAAGGTGTACTGCAAGGGGAATAAAAGCCAAAAATGTCAAGCTATAAACCCATTGGAAGGAAATATATCTTTGGGGGAGAGCTTTAAAATGTGGTCTTTTCAGAGAGGGAAAAATAGAAATACTACCAACAAAGTCATGATAAAAGAAGAGATAACAGAAAATAGTTCTACAATGGTACTTGCACATTTCATAACAGTTGAATAACCTTTCCTTCATGCTTTGGGCCTGATCTTGAAGAACATCTTAACCAGATATCCCTGAGAACCATAGTGGTATCACATAGATCAGATCCATGTGTTTGGGTCAAAAGTAGCCCCAGCTGTTAGAGGATAACTATCAGCAGAAACTCCAGCTCCTTTAAGCCAATAGCAGCAGAGGAGTGAAAATGCTCTGTAATTATGTCCTGAAAGTGTTTAGTGAAATTTGCCTTTAATCACTGAAAGCAGTTCGTTCTGTTGTGCCGCTGATTCGGAGACTTGCAAGCAGATCTAAAACCAGCTTCACATCAAAACACTGGGAAAACACAGAGATGGACATGGTGAATACCAGAGTAGCTCCCAGGGTTACAGCTCTGCACAGAAATGCAAGCAGGAAAGTGCTGACACATAAAGCAGCAGAGCTCATTGGGCATTTTCTAACTGCACTAAGGAAGAATTATTGTAGTTATTCTTCAAATTAGTGCAATATGGCCCATTTTGACTCTAATATCTTCCTTGAAATAACAAGTGATTCTCTCTGTGGTTAGAGTGAGTAGGATGAAAATAGAGACCTCAGTGGGATTTTTGGGTAGGGAAGCAGGGTCTGTACACACACAGTGGCATCAGCAGAGTCTCTGTGCCTATTTCATTATTGCTTTTGTTTAGTTGCCCATCTGACCATGTTTGTGTTTGCTTTGTGGAACCCCAAAGCACTGTCAAGTAACACATGTGCAGTAGGAGACTCAATACAATAAACTTTACATGTAACCTGTTTTTCACCCAATATACCTCTAAGATTCCTCTTTTCACTAGTTCACTGTGGCAAAGCCCACTTATTTAATGTCAGTCTTATATTCCATTTTATTGTTGGTTTATGGCAAATTTATTTCGGATTAAACTTACAAGCACAAATGCCACCACTTAACAATGGTCCTCTGTCTACATTTGTGATACCTTCCAGTGCACTCTAGAGAAGCAAAACATAAAAGATATGGTAAAACAGCCTCTTGTTTTGATGAAAAATTGCTAGCAGTCATAATGTAATTAACTTAACCAACAAGGTAATAAAAATTAAGCGCCCAGTTTATAAGTGATCCCATAGTAAGGCTAAATTTCCTAGAAGTTATACAGTGAAACATTTTCCATTAGGACATTCATAAAATTTTGTATTCAACAACATCATTTCCTTGGGTCTTTCAGAATCCAACAAGAGGGTTGTGGTTGAGAGAGAAGCAGTGATATACATGACCAAAAGGTTGTGTTCCATCAGTGGGAAAGCTTAGGGAAAATGACAAAAGTGTTATATATTATATTTTTTTCTGACCAGGCTTTATTTGAATGCTCAAATGATAGGGTCATTATTTTTTGCATTTCTGAGGAAGTAATATTTTTGCTACTTGTAAGTGACTGTTTGTAATTTTTGCTGTAATAATAAGTACCTATCCAATCAATCTTGATTTTTAAATCTCTTTTAGTCTCTTGAACAAATATGTTTACAAGAAAAGTCCAGTTTGCTTAGAATCATGCAATGATTTAGATTGCAAGGGACTTTGGAGGTCATCTGGTCCAACCTCCTACTCAAAGCAGACCTAACCTATTAAGATGAGTTGGTTTTCTTTCTTTCTTCCTTCCTTTTTTCTTTTTTTCTTTTTTTAAATTTTTTTTATTTTATTTTGTAATAACTTCAATGGTAGTATTTTGTGGCAGTAGTTCTTGCTGAAGAGCTTGTTCTAAACCACTTTCCATTTACTGAATTTCCTTTTTTGTCTTCTCTGCTATGATCATTCCCTGTGGTTACCTTTGGAATCAACAATCCCTGTTCATGACTTATTTTGCTCTTGTCTGTTGCATTGGAAAAGAACCGAGACTAATCTGAGTATCTAGGGTGAAATATAGTTTGGAAAATATTCCTTCTCCCATGTTAAAAAGATTATAAAACCATATTCTGAAGTATGACCATACTTCAAGATTATTGCCTTGAATCTAAAGGTAATTAAACCATTCTTACGTTTTTAGGTCCAAAAGAAAATTAATTTGTTTTCTATATATTTCCAGAGATGATGAGCTGCTGATTTATGATTCTTCTTAAATTATAGGAGAGCTGAACAAAATATGAAACCTAAAGGCCTGGCTTTACTCTCATCTGTTCTGGTATAATTCAAGCTCAGCTTCTCCAGTGTTGATGAATTTATTCCAGTTCTACACTGCTGTGACCAAACCAGAATTTATTGTAGAGTTTACATGAAAGAATTGGACCTTCTTCCTGTGATCTTAGGTTATGAGTTTTCTTTTAGTTGGTCTGTAATATCTCTTTCCCACCTTTTCCCTATTTTATAATTTAAAAAAATGTTTCTTTTCAAAAGAAAATGCCAAACTCTACCTGAAAAACTGTATTACACGCACACACACACACACACACTCTTGCAAACTGTTGTTTTTTAAAGGGAAGCTCTTTGGAGACCATGAAACTTGGGAAGGATCCTGTGGAGGATTTGGTCATGTTTAGAAACCATCCAGAGTAGCTATGACAACTTCATATCCGGGGGCCAAGACTGTGTCCACATACCAAATATGTGACACTATCCAAGATCCTTATCCAATGTGAAGAGGAAACTGTAAAACTATAATTGCCTAAAACAACCCCTAGAGAGAATATTGCTGGTTCTTAAGAAGATTTTTTGACATCTTAAATACAGCTTTTTCTGAAGAGGTCTGAAACAGGAAACTCGTGAAAGAAAAGAAAACAGTGAAATGAATAAGGTATCTATAACTCTGGAAAAACAGATTTCCATCTAGGCCCCTACTTTGTTACTTGCTGTGATTTCTCAATGAACATTTAGTTAAATGAACTTGGAGTGTTCTATAAGTCCCTGAAATATATCAATATCATTTGCTTTGGTTTATATTTTAAGTGGGAGTGGTATCCAGTTTGGGTTTCAGCTCCCTCTAATCTGGATCAGGTGGGATTAATGCTAAATGCAGTTGAGGAAGGAGCACTGAGGGATGCTGATTGTAGCAAAAGTGGCTGGTCAAGGTCCATTCAATCACCTGGTCCAGGCGATTCAGATGCTGACTGTGGTTTTTTGGTATTACACATGGAAGTGAAGCTTCTAAGGGATAAAAATCTGCATTTCTATGCAATGAATATGTTGGCTTCAGCACCTTCAGCCCATTCTTTTTGGTAGAAGCCAGGCTATGTGATATTTCTCTTAGTTACTGATCGTTAATATAGTTTCTTCTTCCTGTCTCTGCACAGCAGTGAGATTTTTACATCCTGCTGTATTTAATCCCTTTCTATTTTTCTGGATGTGGCAGGGTTCTGCAACACAGGTTTTTCTAAAGGAGGAGAGTCCTGGAAAATGCATTACTAAAGGTACTGATCTAAAAAAACAGGTGAATAAAGGGTGTTTTGGTTTTGGCAGCCAAGATAAGGTTTTGCATATTGGTTCAGGTAGAATCAAACTCAAACATTTCAATAATGACACATTAACATAACTGTCTTTGGCAAAATATTTCTGGCTACTTTTCATGAAAGTAAAAAGACACTGATATAGCTGGATAAATAGGAGCAGATGGTAATTTTCATCATTCTTCCTTTTCCCTGCTTTTACTAGCAGCCCAGTGAGGGAGAACTAAAAGACAAAAATTCCTCTTAAGAGAATTTGGAACAGAAACTACAAAATAGATATCCCAACTTATGACTTAACCTTTGCCCTGTGGGGTCGTGCTCTTGAATGCTCTTCATCTACTTGATTAATAAAGCCAAAGGATTTTCATCACTGAAAAAAAATGTTCAGATGTGTTTGCCAGATTTTACATGAGTTAAGGGCTGCTTTGATTTGTGAAAACTGCATTTTGGGTGAATACGTTCTTATTCAGTAAAAGCTCTCCATCGTGATAATGGTTATCTGCAAGTCAGTGTTAACTTGGCAACCTTCATGGTTTGGCAGCAGATTTTAGCTTTACATAACACTGAGTTATTATTAATGTATCATATTGCAGCTTTTATGAAGTAATCAAGTTTTCAAACGTTGGGGGTTTTTTAAGTCAGGAAATGCAACAGGCTTTTTACAGGCATGTGACTTTATGCTCTATGTATCCTGTACAGTTCATTATATTTAATTTGAAATACAAATCAGGTCAATGCAAATATCTAGTAATCAAAGATATCTATTATGCCATCTGAGTACAAAGAGTCTCATTTTATGTTTCAAGATCTTTTTCATTTTCCACATTTATAAAATACCCAGTGTTAATATTGCACTGGCATATTGTTAATATTGTATTGGGGTTTTATATGTTTGACACAAGACTGAGGATGTCAGACTGATCTTGATTCAAGGTATCTGTAATATGAGAGACAGAATTTCTCTCAGTAAAGATGCTTTGTTTTTAAATCAAGTTAATCAGAAAAAAATTACCTGTACAAGGCTAAAAGGTCCTTAAGGGTAGTGGAAGATGCACTTGGTGACAACAGTTCACACAAAGTGAGACCTCCAGCTTACATTGGATCTTCATACAAAGAGGTTTTTTTTATTTAGCAAGGCTAATGAGGTCCTATAGCAAAAAGATACACAGTATTACACAAGTAAACAGCTAATCTGGCATAAATGCTTGATGTCTTGATTCCTTTCTAAATGCATATTAATTTTGTGTTACTTTCCCGTCCCTGTACTGCAATTGAAAGTATGACATCTGTAAGCCCAGTAATTAAACCTTTATTAAAAGAAAACAACAACAACTTTGCATGGCAGTGGTCCTGTTTCTGTTTTCCAAAGGTGAAGTTGATTCTGCTCTAATGTGTATCTTGATGCTATGTCTCTCACTTACCAGCAGTAACAAGAAGATTCACCAATTGCCTTGTTAGTGCAGAAATCAGATGCTTCTGTCACAGGAAAACTCATAAGCATTTCTGACATTCCTGTGATCCATCAGCATCACCAGTTTTCCCACTTCCTTTTTTGGAGGACACAAATTAAGTGGTTTTGTAGTTGGAGTTGACAAGCTGGCTCATTGTTATGTGCAGAGGCAGCTTTTAGATCAGAGATGTTTCTTACAGGCCTGCATTAGAAACTTCAGCTCATGCTGATGTTAGCTTGGATCTCAAAATAAAATAAATCCCACCTGCCTAGTGGAGCTCAGCCAGCAAAGTTCCTGGTGTGGACACAGCTGTGCTGCCAGGAAAAGGCTGCTGCCAGATTAACCTGTTGGGTGTAGAGCCTGGTGTAACTATGATGGCATAAAACCTCTTTCAGCTGGCAAAACTTGGACCTCTGCTGCAGAGGTTGCTGTTGTGGCTCTGCAATGCTCACAGGGACTGTACCTGCAGACACAGCCCTGGTGTGAGAGCAAAGGGGAGACAAAGACACCAAGAGTCATTGCCAGGTCTGCTGGTAGGTGTCCCTTTGGACTGTGGGAGCCCCTTTCAAAACTTCCCACTCCATAAATCCATCTTTTCCCCCTGGGAGATACATTTCCTGTGTGTGCCAGTTCCTGCCACTGGGTGCAGGAACATCTGCTGATGTGACTAGATTTTCTTTGCCTCAAAAACACTGAGTATTTATTGCCCTTGCACTGGCAGCTAAGTGCTAAATAATCTGACCCAGGAGGATTGCTGTGTGTAGTAGAAAGGAGTGGGGTCTTCAGCCAGGTCCTAGTGGGACTGTAAATGCCTCTGGTTCTTAGCAGATACTACAGTAAGAACTCTCTGCCTGCTTCATAGTCACAGCAAGAGGACTCCACAAAACCATAACCCAGCACTATATCAAGTTCAAAGTGTTTCTTCTGTCATCACATGCATCTGCCTTAGGTTATCAGAAAACCACAGAGAATTACAGCAGTGAGGAAATATTCAAAGGTCAGCCCAGGATCGGTCTGAGTGACAGGTGATGACTGTGTTTTTACTGAGATTTCTGTCTCTGATACCTGTTGATGTAGCAATGGTTGAGTTCATGGGGGCCAGCAGCTTCAGGACCCTGTAGTGTATGTGGACTTGTTTGATTACTCTTTCTTCCTCAGATGAATATGAGAAAGCTTGGGTGGGTTGCAGCAGTGGCAGACAAAGAAACGTGACTGTGATGGTCTTTGACAAAAATTAATTGTCCAAAGCCCTTTAGCATGGAAAAAACATCACTGGACAATGACACAATAGGAATTAGTGGAGTGAAGAAGCTGAAGAGGGAGTGATTGTTCACTTTTTTCCGCAGTATGAGAAGTAGAGGGCATCAAATAGAGTTTAAATTACTCAGTACTTGGAAAATATCTCTGGTTCCTGAGTAGAGGTGTTTGGAGGCTGGATGAGACAAGTACCAGAGCACTGATCTTAAACACTTGGCCTTTGTATGCCAGCTGTTTCTACTGTTCTTTTCCCCTCACCAGGAATGCCTGAATGCCCTCCTTCTCTGCCCCAAGAGGAAGCTGACAAAAAGCTGCTCTGAAGAGAAGGAGGTGAGGCTGCAGATAGGGGGGATACCAAGAATGGGAAGAGGGGACGACTGCTTCCAGAATTCAGGAGGAACTGTAGCTGCAGCCTAGCACATGTGGAGTCTACATGCACCCATTTTCCCTTGTATTGAAATATTAAACATATTTTTGGTTGAATATTAGGAACTAGTCATGCTAGTTATTGTTATCAAACAGATTTGATAAGGTGGCTATTTAAAATCCATATAAATGTGAAGTTCTGACATTATTGAAATGAAAGTGTTAGTGAGTCAGAGTAATTTTGATGAACTGTATGCTACAGCAAGCTTCCAGTTTCCTATTCCAATTGAAGAAAAAATTAAAGCAATCTCTGTATCAGAACTTCTAAATTAACCTTCTGAAAAATCAGTTGCTTCAAAACAATATCAAAATCATAATATACAGCAATCAAACAGAATATTTTAGTGATTCTCTTATTGGGAGCAACCTGTTTGTTGGCCAGACACTGACAGGCCAGCAAATATGCCTTTGCCTCACACTGGTGCTTGGAAATGGCCAGGGAACAAAGGCCTGCTGCCTCACACCATGCCTTTCCTACCATGGAGGGAATGGTCTAGCACCAGTCTGGATACAATAGCAGGTCCTAGAAGCTCAGAGGTGGAAGAGTGAACCACAACAGAACATGAAACAGTTTTCCAAACCAGAAAAGCCTTTGCCCCAAGTATTTTTAATCCACGTATTTCAGAGCATGTCAGACAATTGATTAGCAATCTGTTGCTGAACTGATGTATTTATCTGATGCATGGTTTCACTTAGCAGCTACAACACGTACAGCAAAGAGTTGGAAAAAAAAAAGAACTGGAACTCTATACAACATCTTTTATTCAAAACAGATGTATTACTTGGTATATGTTTAACATTCTCCTCATAATCCCAACTTGATCCTTAACCATCATGCATTAGAATGTTGCTTTTAAAGAAGATGAAAATGGGCTGCTAAAATGCTGCCCATATAATCTGAATTATTTTCAGCCCTGTTGTTAAAGCTTAGAGATAAAATTCTCTTTTGAACTAAGGTTGAAGGCATTGTGTTTGATATATTGGTATAATTCCTGCAATATAAATACTCATAAATTAAGTTAGTGGTATGGTATGATTTCCTGTAATCTGTTTCCAGAATCAATATTTTATTGAATGAACTTCTTATTTTAACTTCTCATTTACTGACCCAGCGGTGCAGCTGTAATGTGTGCTTGATCGCTCACTCTCCTTTATTTTTTTTTAAAACAGACCCGACTCTGCAGCAGTGTAGATGGGGCAGGTTGTTAGAAGTATTGCACTTAATACTGTGTGGCAAGAGATTGAAAATAACACTATCGTGCCCTAATGTAGAGGCTCCCATCTTAACATCCTGTAGTAATTTAGAAAACGGCTATGTAATGTTACCCCCATTCTATGGGCAGGAAGACTGGAGCCATGATTAGTTCCTGCTTAAAGGATGCTTAACTTTAAGCACCTCCTATTATATTTACTTTTCTAAATGTGGATTTTATTTTAAAAATCCTTTCTACATAGCAATTTTCATTTCGTTAACTACCTAAGATTTATTGCAAGCTTCTGCCAATGAGTGTGTGACCTCATGCACAGCAAAAGATTGTTTATTCTGAGCAGGTAGAATTATCTCACCTTTGGGGAATGTGCTAATGAAGATGCTCAGCAGTAGCTTTTGTGGCTGGGGTCCATTGGCACGTGATAACTCAGCCTTCTGCTCTGGGTTTTAGCCCTCGTGACTTCCTGGGCAAGCCAAATTTCTATCAGTGGGATTGCCATGTGCTGCTCTGGTTTTAGCCTCTTTCACTTTGCATTACAGTAGCAATGAATTATTTATTATTAGTAATCATATTAGTAGGGTTAACCCTTTTGCTGTATATTCTCCCCAGCAGGCAGTCTTTGATCTGCTTCTGAGGCAGAGGTAGTGACAAAGACAGATGGCAATTTGAAATTGTTCTCTCGGTTGACTTTTGACAAAACTATGACTGCAGAAAAGCAGATTTGTGCGATTTCTTCCCGTCACTTGTACGTAATTATACAATTCCCATACAGCTCTCCACAAATCAACTGTTTCCTAGAGGCACCTGCCCTTCCTCAGTAAAACCCAGAGAGGAATCAGCTTTCTGCTTAAAAATATAGAGAGGAGGAAACAATGGCATGCATTTCAGTAACATTTTAGAGGTTGGCTAAAACAAAATACAATAAAAATTGAAAACCCTACAATGAACACTTGAAAAAAGCAACCAAAAAATATTCAGTGTTTTTGGTCCTTATGCTCTTACATTTGATGGTTTTCTGCATATCCTGTGAATGAAACCTTGTTCTGAAAGCAGAATTGCAGCTTTTATCACGTAACCATTCCTGATAATAGAGAGAAGCTGGAAATATGAAATCTAACATCTGAAAAAAGACTGCATTAAAAAATCCCAACACTTTAAAAAAAAAAACCTCAAAGTTTCAAATATTATTTTTCCTTCCAGAAAAGCCTGTGATTTTTGTAAATTCTTAGGATTAGAATAGTGAAATACATATTTTTAATGATATTGACAACTTGACAACTTATTTAATAAATTCTTATATATAGAATATTTATATAAAGTAACAATACCTCGATCAGCTCGGTGGCAATGCAGAGTTCCTGTGCTGTATCCTTTTCAAGAACACAAAACTTAGCAGTAATCAGCATCATTCCACACAGACCTTCAGGTACTCCAGGTCTGCTGGGAACTGTGGGTTACTGCAGCAAAACCTGTTGCTGTGTCTCTGAGCTGCAGAGCCAATGATTTTATGATTTCCCTCTCCTCAAACAGATCCTCACTCCCTTTTTTCTTTGCTGTTGCTTGTTCTGTGTCTGTGCTTTATAAACTACACCATATTTAAGAATGCATTGATCCCACTGTGGGTTTTGGGGGTGGAGGGGGGAATGCAGTGGAAGTACTAACAGAAAAATTGCTCTGTGGTGGCCAGAACAACTGTATTAGACAAAACTGCTTTTTTAAAAATAAATTAGCATTTTAAAAGTATTTTCTGATGTGGTAAAATCTGTTGTATAGATGGAGTTCAAGAAGGTGGAGGGTATGTGAAAGCACATATTATAAAAGGAAAACTGGATTGTTTCATAGTTAGGGGTTCTGTAGCTAAAATATCCCTACAGAATAAATTTCCAATTCTTTTGTTCTCGGACATTTTGTTCCAGATGGGCAAACTGAGAATTAGCAAGTTGAAGCAGCCTGAATACTCTAACTTGCACATTCTGGTCTGTAGGTTTATAGGGGGATAATGCTGCCATAAAACTCCAAGACAGCACAGATATTCTGCCAGCCTATTTGTAGTCCTGATCCTGAGAAATCCTCTGAAAACAGTGAATACTGACCTCATATGAGGAAGATATGAACCTCATCCCTAGTCTCAGTTTCCTTCGTAGACTTGTCCAGCATCACTCTTGATGTTTCCAAAGAATGTAAACTCCATGAAGACTGGTGTAATTCTCCAGTGGAGATTAAAATGGCATTTGTGAGATCTGGTGTTCCAGAGGGCAGCCATGTAGTGCTATAGCAGGAAGGAAACCAGCCTCCAAAAGATACCACTGTAAGAAAAAAGCAATGAATAGCCCAGTCCTGGAAACAAAACACAACCAAGAAGTGTGGAAGTCTGGTGAAACAGTGATTTGGAGCTGAATAATATGATATCAGTTCTGTATGCTTTTAATAAATAGTTGGAAAGTCTTCCATGAGAAGTTTCTGTTCAGTTTTATCTCAGGGATAGAAGTTGCTCTTTCCCTCCATAAAGAGCTGAGCACATGTTGGAAGATTTTTTACACTGGCATAGGAAGCTTTTTTTTTTTTTTTTTTGGTAAAACACTTCACATTTATGTTCTCACTTCAAACAGAATTGAAGGCATAGGCCCTGCTCCAGAGCCCTCTGAAGACACTGAGGTCTGCACCCTGACCTCTACAAGTCTTAGAGCACGTTCTTTTTTTGTGCCCCTTTTGTTTTAATTAATTGCCACCTATATAAAACAGAGTCAAAAATTCAGGGGACTCACCACACACAAAGAATATGCAGTTCAGGATGGAAAGGGAAGGATACTGTGTCCAGCAAAACCAACCTCTGTCTTCCCTGCTCCTTGCTGAGCAAGCATGAGCAGAGTTTTCCAGCTCTGCCCTGACCGAGTGCGAGTGACAGCTCACTGCCGGGCTCCTGCTGCTCCTGGTAAACCACTATTCATCTCCTCTCCAATCTACAGAATAAAGGAACCAGATAATCAATGACACTCTCCTCTGTCCATATTTAAACATTTATGGGAGAGATGTTGACAGATGATCTCATCATCTAAACTCCCTTTGTAGTTGATGGAGGGACAAAGACACTTCTGTCTCATGTTTTTCTATATGCATTTGCAAGTAAACAAATGGGTATACACATATACACAAATGTAAAGGTTACTTTAAATGGTGTCCTGACAAATCTTGAAGAATAGAATTAGGTGCTCTTTCCTGGCCTTGTTTTTCTTCACTTCTGTTTTGCCAGTGCAAAGTGAAGTCGGTGGGTTTTGTGTAGCCAGAAGAATGAATCTTTTGAAACTCCAGCAAAAAATATGTACAGCAGATACAAATAAAATTCAGGGTTGGTGGCACCTTTCTGGGCTTTGTGTGACTGGATATTCTGTTTACAACTAGCTGTTATATTAAGGATGTAGAAATATCTACAGTTAACAGAGCTGAAACTTTGTTTTGGCCACATTAATGAGGTGTTTGGTGTTCTGCTTCTCTTCTGGGCTTTTGCATCACTGACTCAAAAGCTGCACTGCTGTTAATGCAGAGAGGCTTTTTTATCCTGTGTCCAGTTGATCAACTTTCCCCTATGCCCCATCCTGCAGTCTCCCTCTGAAGGAGAGCTGCAACCTGAGAGTCACAGAACCCAAGGAGTGCTTAGTTTACTGAGAAGAGATAAAACTGCTGCTGTGTTTGTACAAAACCATTTCTCTCAGTATAAAATCGGTATCTTGTTCAGCCCTAGGGACTTTTCTGACAAGGCTTAACTGAAGTCTCAGCCCTCCTTCAACACATATGATTTTGTCCATCATGAAGGTTGCAAAAACATCTGTCCTGGCACACAGGGATCCCTGTCTGGGATCACAAGGAGAATGATTAAAAACCTGGAAGACAGACATTTCCCAGTCTGAGCTTTCTGCCATGGAAACAGGCACTATAATGCAAACCTGACTGATCTGCTGCAGGGAAAGAAAAAAAAACAACTAGAAAATATCTTTGTAGACAGTTGCTGTTCCCTAGTTGTTCCTGACCCAATGGAGCCCTCTCATGTTTCATTAATGCAATCAGTAAGTTGTCACTGTAAGCTGGCAAGGCAGGCAGAGATTTGGGGGAGCCCTTGAAGGCAGACAGAAGGAAGTGTTATGTACTTGGGAGATCTGTGTTTGTCTGATAACAGCCTAGGCCAATTTGTAGGCCTGTGGCACATCTACCAGCGCTGAAGTGCCACGAAGGCTTTTTTCTTGTGACCTTGATTGCTTTGGTTGAGTGAGCTCCCAGAGAGGGGGAATAGGCTTAGGAGCCTCCTGGGCTGGAACAAGCAGAACCAACTGGCCAGTTCCTGCAGGATGCAGTGTCTCTGGGGGTGCAGCTGGTTCTGCTGCTGCCCATGGTGCTCCTCCCCTGGGCAAGGGTGATGGGAGGATCTCTGCATCCCACAGTTTCACTGCACATCTCCTGGTGGCACACCAAGTTTCCAAGGAATTCTCTCCTCTCCCTCATGTGGTGATATGAAAAAGATTTCACCAGTCCTCTCAAAGAATAAAAACTCATTGGCATAATTAAAAACTACTAATTTAATACAAAAGTCTTGTATTACAGCAAACTGGCTGTTTTATCCACAAAAAGCCTTTGTCCCATTACTGATGTGTTCATATCTGTGCTACATTTACATAAAGTTTACTGACAAAGTATATCTTTCCTCTTGTATATTTGTGCTTCATGGTTGAGCACATCTGTGGAATTGTTTAGATAGCAACAAAACGAATGCAACACAAAAACTCTGACCTCACCGTGGCTTTCTCTCATAATATCTCTGGATATTATGCTTCAATTATTCCTAAAGGTGGGTTTCAGCTCCAGGCTGTTCCCTGCTCTGCTCCCTCATGGGGAGAGGACTGACCTGATGAGGACGTTTGGGATGTCTTCATCGTGAGGATGACATTTAGGTGTGTCCTGGTCAGCTGCAGGAACCAGTAAATCTGCAAACAGGAGGTGGGCAACCTGTTGAGCCCTGCAATTGACACATCCTCATGGAGCTTTATCTTCACAGGAATGCAGAATCTCCTTTGTAGAGCTTGCAGGGCACTGGAAGCGGATGGTTGGATAATTGACATTGATCCTCCTGTGCCTCTGAAAAGTCTGATGGAGAAAGGCATTTTTCTCTATCTTAGCAGCCAGTTCTTTCATCACATTTTCTCACACTTTCTGGCTCTGTGAGAACATCATGTTCATACATGAGGGAGGAATCTAACTCTGAATGGCCCTGGGTGTCATCAGTTTCATGATACTGTTCAGATAAGGAAAGAAATGCTACATGATGGTGCTTATCCATGCTTGTGACAAACCTGTATCACACCAGCTGTTGTACAAGATTCCGTGGAAAATTTATCTACAGAGTAGCTTTCATCTTCATAACTGCACGCTGGAGATTGGTTAGATTAGTGCAAGCCCTCAAAAAAAAAAAAAAAAGTGCTGGATCATGCAACTAATTAGTTTTTAAATCTTCACAGGTGGAGAAGGCACAAGTTGATCAGGACAAAATGTCATATGTGAACCAGCTGAATTGGGGAAAAAAATAAAAGGCTCAATATATAGCAGCTGATCAAAGGTGCTTGGGAGCCTCCTGGAACAGCCAACATCTACATTAGTAAACTCCAGGTCTGTAAACCAGAATGTTTGCATGCAAATTGTCAGGTGTTTGAGCTGCCAGACTGTGGCCAGGATATATTTGGAAGAGTTTTAGCTGGCCCAGGCTAAGCAGTGCCAGTGAATGTGGTCATGGCACAGTCAGTCCTGTCCCAGGGCACGCACACGGTTCAGGCACTGAATTTATTCACCTGTGTGAATGTACAAATATCCATGGGCCCTTGGTTCTTAGACATGCCAAAGCCATGGCCTCACTCATGGCCCTCAGCCACTGCTGCACTGCTGGTGGCCTCTCTGGAGAGATAAAGCCCCACTTCTTTACCAGAAGGCCATGGACAGGGCTGGACTGAGAGGCTGTGCAGCCTCCATGCTCAGAAGCTTTCAGGACCCAGCTGGGTGAAGCCCTGAGCAAGCTGGTCTGACCACACAGCTGTCCCCACATGGAGCAGGAGGCTGGACTTGGGTTCCTTCCAACCTGAATTATTCTCTGGAACAGGGCTGATCCTCTGTGACTCACTGAGCTACCCCCACCGAAAGACAACTGCGTGCTGGGGCCGTGGCAGTGTCAGTGAGGTGACTGATGTGTTACAGCACCAGCCACAAAGAATGGCTATGAATTGATAGGAAATCTGGGCAGATTTTAAATGGAAAAAACACAAGTATAATAAATATCTCATTTTATGTCAGTGAGTTAATGCTGAGAAGGTAAAAATGAATATCAGATGTTCTTCCCCCCAGCCAAAGCCTAGTTAACTTCACAGACAGAGATTATCACAGAAGCAGTTTATGAATAACCTTTTCCAACAACAGGATTTGTGGCTTGCATATCATTGTGGTAACACTACTGCAGCTGCTCTTTCAGCAGTTTGGCTTGCACCTATGACCTTCACCCAGCAATTAAAATGCATGTCCTGAGTAGTGTGGTGCTTCAACATGCAGAATTTCCTGGGCAGGCTGCAAATCCTTAAGTATATATTTTTGCAAGTCATTGATGTTTCTGAACCTTTTTGCATAATTGTAGTTCTTACTCTCCTTTCTATCCTACAATGTCTCATCATAGTGTGTTTTTTAGAAAGCCAAGGGGCAGGTGGAGTTCCCTGGGAAAAAGAACAACTAAAAATACTTCTACTCTGTATTCATTCAGTGGCATTGTCCAATACTATATTACACAAGATTAATGATCTAATGTAGCTTGACATGTTACAAGAACATGAAGAATCAGTCAAAAACTGTCATAAGATGTGACACCAGACCTAGAAAGCACTGTAGAGTGATAACAGGCCAATTAGTTGTGTCTGCTTTTGTTACTGGCAGGCAATGAAAGGCAGCCATTTCCTCCTCCCCTCCACATTCACCATCTGAACCTGTCATGAATGAGAGACCAAAACTGTGACTTACTCAGCCTGTTTGTCAACAGCAGCAGGGGCCAAATTCTGTCCCTTACCCAGCACGAGTCATTATTTATGGACTTAGCAGGAGCTTCTGGACAACCCAGTGTATTCTAATCAGCCTGGTGTCTTCTGAAAATAGTTGCCACTATTCCCATTTTGAGACTGTAGTGCTGATGAAAGGCAGCAATGCTCCTCTGGAGTGGCTATGTAGTTATTAAGAAGTGGCCTAAATGTAAAAGATAAACCCTGGCAACAAGTTTTAATCACCAGCAGCCTGGGCTAAATATGAAAGATGAGCCTAAAGTTAAAATACCATCCATTTCATAGGCCACCTGTCTTTCCTACTTATTTAAACACTGGTTTGTGTTCATTATTTTTTGGGTTTTCCATTCAATATGGACAGTTTGCCTCCTTTTCCCAGCTTCTGACCCCACAGTTTCCTGAAGAGATGTGGTGTGACCCAGCTGTGCCAGGGCCCTGGAGGTGTCAGGGTTGAGTGGGATGAATTCTGCAGACTCTGATCATGGATTTGCTCTCGTGCAAAATTCACCTGTGACAGGTTGCCCATGACTCTTGCTACCATGATTCTCTGGTTTTGGTGCAGCCATGTGCTTGAGTACAAATTGATAGGCCACTTGGACCTGATCTAGCTTTTGGTTTTCCTACTTGTCCCCTTTTCCTGTACTAGGAAATTTAAAAGTACTTACTTAAATCATAGTATGGAAGGATGCAAATAGAGGTAACCTGACAGTGATAGCTGACTGGCCCCATCTAGTTATTAAAAAAGAGGGGAAAAAAGTATCATAATTCAGTATATCTTTTGTTTCTCTTCCACATTGTTTCATCATACATCATATTTCTTGTATCTACTAGCTTTTCAGTAAGAAAAAATAGATTTATCTTCATTGACATTAATCTAACTTAATCACAGGAAAACTAGAGTGCTAAATTAGGTGTACACTTGGGATTTCTGTATCAAAACCTCTGTAATAATAAATCCTTTTCCACACAGGGTTGCCCTTTCAAAACCAGGTACAACTCATGTAGGCACCTGATCCTTGTGTCCTTTTAGACCACCTCCTGTATAATTACACCGAGGCACACAGCTTTAGTTCCTCCCTCGCTGAAGTCAGGAGCAAAATCTCTGCTGTCTGTAATAGAGAAGGAGCCAGTGCTACTTAAAAGTACATAGAATTTCTTTGTCTGGTTTTAGAAAATGCTGGAATAAGCCCCTATCCTCCCCCTGACACACTTTGAGCTTTCACCACAGACATTTCCCTGCAGCTGATGTTCAGTTTACACTGGTTGTGATGTTCTAAATCTTTATTGCTGATTACACAGAGTAGCCTTGCCAGATGAAGAGGCAAAGGAAATGTGGGTGTCTGCTTTTCAGTCCTTCCTCTCAGGATTAAATTAAATATCTTTCTAGTAAAAGAAGGCTTGACCCAAATGCTGCTGAAAGAGGTGGAAAGGCATCCACTGAGAAGGGTTTCTAGTGGGGTCCACCACTCTGAAGACAGGTGACTCACACACAGCCATTCCTTCCTGATAGATATTTGCAGCTGGGGCTAATAATAATCTTTAATGTTCTTCCTAATAAATCTCCTGTCATATGTTTAGTATGTCCACTGTTAACTTACATTTCAAGCACTAAATTTGTTTATCTCTATTGGGAGTTATCAGATGTAAACACATCAAAATGCTGTGACTATTTAACCCTTGCAAACTAAGACAATTCTGTAGAATTCAACTCTCTGGATAGAAATATTTCCCCTTTCAGCATCTTTTGATGGAAAAAAGTTTATACTGGCCTTTTAAAATGGTCTTTATCAGGTTCTCTAAGAGACACTATCATTCTAGTTCTTTGCTTTTGCTTTTTTTTTTTCTCCTAGAGCACCTCTATATATCATATTATCTGCCAAAATCACATGTAAATGGGAGTTCTGAACATGTACTGCATATTTTACAATGCAAATTTTCCTTAAAAGTAAATTTCTGAGTAAGTTTTCCATTTTGCAGGCTCACTTCCTATATTCCTCTTGTCTCTCTGTTTCTGACACAAGCAAAATCCCACTGGTGACTGAGGGACAGCACACAGGGAAGAGGAGGTGGATATGTCTCTAGAATCTCTTCCTCCTCCTCCTTTTCCTCCTTGTAACAAGTTTTGCAAAACTGGTGTCAGCTGTGAAAGCAGAATAGGTTTTCTTTCAAAGACTCACTGAAGTTTTGAACTGAGGGAGGGGTTTAATCCTGGCCCTCTCCCAGGCAGGAACACTTTCTGAAAGTCGAACTAAGAGTTTCTCTCTGAAAAGCGCGTTAGCGTTAGCGAGCACTCTCCTGTCACTGTGGGATGCAGCACTTTAAATCAGCTATTTCAGGATGGAATTTTCCTCCCCTTCCTCAGAGGCTGTGAACTGTTCAAGCTAAGTCAAGCAGAGCATTGGCAATGCTCGTAGTCCACTTGGCAGGCAAGCAGCAAATGACTCTGGGCTGGGATTCTGTCCCAGAACAACTATCCCCATTGAAAACCTTAGCTAAGATGAGAAGCACCACATCTGTAACCTATGCCTTTATTCTGCAGACCTCCTAAAATAAGGACAGATAAATATAGAAACCTGGTGGGCCCAGCACATGGGGGAAAAAAACCTTTTCTTTGAAGGGGGAAGAACACACAGATGGCAATGTCTGGGTTTGAGGTGAATCCCAGCCCTGCTGCCAGTCTGCTGTGCAAGCATAGGTGGCATTTGCACCTTGATAGCTTTTCCAAGTTCCTCTGGGAGGGCTACCATAGTGGGGAAGGAATGACACTAGTGTGGCACTTAGGAAGGATATGTCTGTGTCAGTGCTGTCTATTTTGGTTCATTACCACATCTCACTGCTGAGGAGCTCACAACACTAAGAGGGAATCTAGGCACTGGAAGTTAATTTTTGTGAAGACCAGAGTCCTGCTTCTGCCACATCCCTTGTTTGTGGTTGTAGGAAAGTTACTTCTCCATCTGGTATCTCCCTCTCCTCGGTTCACTGGCCAGTTAGGTGGAGCAGGGGGAGACACACAACATGCTGCAGCAAGTCTCCACCTCTGTAATCCCATAAAATATCCTACATTAATCTGCAGGAAATGATCTGCTGGAGCAGCTCTGGGCAGCATGTGCTGCCCAGGATGGATCACATGCTCAGGCAGTGCTGTTGGATGCAACCTGCTTTACTGATGGAGAGAGCAGATGAGAAACACATTCACTTGAACAGCAAAGCAGCCTGGCCCCTACTCAGCTACAGGCACTGATGGGATAGAGCTAACAGAAGGGAACATCCATGCTTGTCTTTTCATTCCTGTCCTCAACTGCAGCATCAGCCCTCAGATAACTTGACCACAATACCAGTGTCAGCATCAGAAAGTAGCAGGAAACCCAGCTGGCCACCTTGCTCTGAAGTATGAACATTTCCATAGCCTGGAACGTGGCTTTTTGCAACAGGAAAAATCACTCCAAGGAGCTCCCAAAACACCCAGTGACTCTGCATCAAGCATGAATTGTCTCCTTCATCCAGGCAAGTGATAGAAAAAAAATCTGCATCAGCATGAATACTTGTAACATGAGGATAAGTAATGCTTTCTGCAGGGTGAGTGCATGTGTGAGCCCTTGTGAGCCCTCTGCAACTCCAGAGGGAAGGCACAGCACAAGTACAGCACATTACCATGTGAAAAACCAGGAGCTGAACAGATAAAATCCTGGAGACAAGGGAACCCTGGGTGTGCAGTATGGCAACTCTAATCTGCTAAACTGAGACTTGGCACTTGCAGAGATAATCACTGGAGCTGCAGCAGGGTTAAATGTTGAATTAATATACATGATAGGTCATCATCCTTTCGTCTTTCCTTCTCGGAGGAAGTAAATAAATCTGTCAGCTTAATCTAGCACATTAACCTTAATCCTACAATTTACTTACTAGGGGATTTGTATAATCTACCCGATAAATAAGGACAGTAATTATTCCTGCTACAGAGGCCTGGGAGAAATATTTGCCATGAAGCTTGAAGCTGGATTTAAAAACCCTTTTGGTTTTATTAGAAACACAAAACTCTGGCCAGGTTTCCTGGAAAATTCCACGGGGCCCAATGCAGGTAGAAGCTAATTTTCTCTATGTGTATGTGTTTGCTTAGCCAAAGTGTAGATTCAGGGCTGTATGTGGTCCTGAATATGGGGGAGGAAGGACTTCTAGGAATTATGTTTGCAGGAGCACACTGGAGGAACAGCCTTGTGCTTCACAGAGGCCCAGCCACTGCGTGGTGCCACCAAGAAGTCTCATGGTGGAGAACAGCAACACAGCCCCGTCCAGCCCCTATCTGCTAGCAGGCCTTACTGCCTTTTCCACACCTCCCTGGATGCCCACCTGTTGTATCAAAGCTATTCCTTTAACCCCCCTGTTGGGAGGTGAACTTAAAACATGACTCGAGTGATCAGAAATCTAATCAATACAATTAGCAGGACTGCAGGGGAAAGTCCTGGAGGACTTCAGTGGCTCCCTTGAAGAGAAAGCCCTGTTCTTCTCACTGCAATGAGTGATTTTCCATTTCTTCCTGGAACAGAAAAATGCTTTTCAGAGTTTAGCACAGTGCTCTTTGAGGGCTCAGGAGATCAAGAGCACCCTTGGCATTCCCCAAAACTCCTGTTTTCCTGGATTATATGGCAAGGGAAAACTCTTCACTCTTTCCTGAACACTGGATTTCATGGGCATTGACCAGCACCTGCCTCACTGCAAACACAGTCAAGATTAGAAATTGAAAATAAACCAGTCCTACTTCCTGAATAAACTTTTTTTTTGCTATTTCTCATTGCCAAAGGTGCATTGGTAGATATGAAAGAGACAGAAAAGTCAGGTTTCATATCTGCCATTATCCCTAAATGCACTCACACACAAAGCTCGATTTAGGCACTTGGGGTGAAGGGACATTTGGACAATTCCCATCATTGATGTTGCTCCAAGTGTCTGCACTGAGCACACAAAGGTGGGGGGCCCTGGCTGCCCACATCCGTCTGTCCATCTGCTCCCATGGCAGGGTGCCCACACTGACACTGCTGGACTCTGGTCCCAGGACACAGGCATTCTGCAGCAGGGGGGTCACTGAAGCCACACTTTAAACAGTGTTAACACCACCTCTTCAGCAGCACAACCTTCCTGGTGGGTAATTAATTGAGTTTCTGGCAGCATCTGTTTGCAACACACCGGTTTGCCTGACTAAGCAGCCACGGTGACACTGCTCTTGTTTCCTCTGGGGTGTCAGGGTGGGGATTTGGCTGTATGCAAGATGATTATGTAGGAACAAGGCTTTTGAGTGCTCAGTTCTGTACCTACATATGAGGCAGACAATAAGGGGCAGAAGCTTTGAGCTGGCTTTTACAGAGACAGGGCACCCAGCCTAGCTCAGCTTGGAATTGAAGAAATCTTAGCACAGAACAGAATCAAAAAGGTTTAAAGATCTAAATTCATTCACAGCAAGAAAATTGCTGCAGCTGTTTCCAAAAGTCCATGCAGCAGGGGAATCTTTTGAGGGACTGTGGTAGAGTGTAGGGGCTGTTTTAGGGGGTTGTCCCATATCACCCTATTCCAGAGGGGTCCTTTCAGGAGGGATCACCTAACCCTGCTCAGTTAACTGTGGTTCACAAACTTCTATGAGTAATGTGGTAACTCATACACAGTCTACTACATCTAGAAATGAGGCATCAATGCTTTTAATAATATCTCCTCAGAGTGCATGCTATTTTTACTGTTTATTTAAATACTTCAGTAGCTTCCTCAGCACTTACAGCACCTCACAGACATTTTCTAATCACACCATGAAAAGAACCCCAAGCCCAAATCCTGGAGTGCTCTCTGAAGCACGGAAGAGGGATAGCTGTCTTTGGATGGATGGGAAGCTGCCTGTAATACTGCTCTAAAGCACCTATTAATTGTATCTTTTTTGAAGCAAAGACAACTTTGTTACTCCAGCTAATTTAGAAGCCCTTTCAGGACTGTTTCTATAGCTGGAATATAGAAACCTTTCTATAAGGTTTCCCACCTTTAAGAAGCCCAAGCAGAGGGCTGGGACCTGGCTCTCCTTCACAAATGAATGCCCATGAGGCACACAAGGTTGTTGCCTCCACCTCCACTCATGTGCCATGTCAGAGCAGCTGCTTTAGCCATGCTGGAACCAAGGGCACTGCATGCCCTGAGCAGGCACACTGGGGCCTCCAGCTGTGCAAACCCCACCTACTGCTCCAGGAGCCCTGTTTAGGCTCAGCTTGAGGGCTTCATGTCTCTCATGCAGAAAACCCACTGTGCTGGCTTTCTGCTCTGGCTCCTGCTGCCCCAGTTTCCTGAGTGACCTTTCTGCATGGACCCTAAAGCTGTGCTCCAGGTACCTCTGTGCCCAGGCCTGTCTCTGATCATTTTTCCTGCCTGGAGAAGTTGTTATAGGTAGCTTTGGTTCCAGGCTTGTTTCCTGCAGTTGCTGATGGTGCTCTCTGGAGCCCTGTACAACTCATCATCTGTCCTGGCCTGAGACTGTGGGTGGCTCTGGGCACTGCCCCAGCCCTGCTCACTGCCCAAGGATGGCCTGTGCTGGGGTCACCCTCAGCAGGTGACTTGCTCCCCTGGGAGTCCTGCTGTGGCTGGAACCTGGGTTTCCATGACTCATGTTGCTAAGGACAGCAGGACAGCATGGAGGTGTTCTGTGTTTGGCTTTTTTTGGGTGGAATGAGACATGTGGCACCCTTTTGTTTCTTGCAGGGAAGAGAGAAGAGTGTTTCTTGTTAATCGTGTCAATAGACAATCACAGTTTGTGGAGAGGCACAACAGAAAAAAAGGACATCATTCAGCATCTTCCCGGATTTATAGAGTGTTTCTGAATGAACTATTTAACAATAGTTTTTGTTCCTATAACACCCTTTAAGTACAGATGGCTGATTTACTTCCCTGATGTTCCCATTGGGATGCAGACCCAAGCCGTGCGCGGCAGGGGGGTTATGGCTCCTGCTGGGTGGCTGAAGTCACTGCTGCTGTGGCCTCTTGCTGCCACCTGAGGCACGTGGCAGTCACCCAGCCACCTGTCAGCTCCTCTTGCTCAGCTGTGTGTCCTGTAGCCCTGTCAGAAGTGGCTTTGAGTTACTGGCAGGAAGGTGACCTGGGACAGGGGAGTCCAGCCCGGGGCGCAGAGCGCGGCGTCGGTGGCACAGCACACGCAGCACTCCCGGTGTGCTGCCTGGGTTTAATTATCATCAATTGATTTCCTAATTACAATTAGGTGAGAGGGCCACCAGCAATTACTCCCTTGATCTTCTCAAGGGGTGAAGAGAATGACCAGATATGCAATCACAGAATCATTTAGGTTATAAAGACCTCCAAGACCATCGAGTCCAGCCTGTGACTGATTCCCACCTTATCAACCAGACCAGAGCACTGAGTGCTTGGACACCTCCAGGGGTGGGGACTTCACCACCTCCCTGGGCAGCCCCTTCTAATGCCTGACCACTCTTTCAGTGAAGAAATTCTTCCTGCTGTCCAACTGAACCTCCCCTGGCACAGCTTGAGGCTGTGTCCTCCTGCCCTGTCAGATCACTTAAACCCAGGTGTAACTTAGGATTTCTTGTCAGAAGTGCCCTGTGCAGCCTTGCCCCATCAGAACTGTCCCTGTCTCAAAGATGAGCTGCAGGAAGGTGGTTGTGGCTGTGTGAAGGCACCTATAAAGGATCAGAGACACATTTTGGTAACATGTCCTTGTAGGTTGTCTCTGTTGATGTGATTGTATTAAGTCTGAACAGCAGCAGCCTCAGGGGGTGCCAGGGGATGTGATGGAGAAGTTGTTCCACAGGTGAAACAATCTAATGGAACTCTGAAGCCAGATAGGAAAAGTACCAAAAAGCCAACTTAACTTTTAGAAAAAAAGTTGGCTATTATTGCAATGCCCTGAAGCCTTTGACATAAAGGGAAGTGCAAGTGACAAGTTCCATAATGATCATTGTAATTATTACTTCGAAATGGACAGTGATGGTGGTCAGCCTCTGGGGTTATTGCAGTTGGGGATTTCTGTGCCTCTGCTGGCAGGTTAAAGACAGTGGTAACTCCATTTCACTGTGCTCATGAATTTGGTGGCAGAGGAGCAAGATAAAATCAGTTGTAAAATGCTACTTTGGCTACTACTAGGGGGTTCACTGCAAGGGAACAGTTTCTTTTTACTTTGTTATTACTCTGTTACTACTGGTGAAGAGAAAAATTAGCAAATTCATTTTGCTGGTTTTCATTGGGGTGATTGCAGACCTTTTTTAACCTGTGTTTCTGATGGACCTTACCAAACCTGCATATTGTGATTTGGGGCTGAGGTGGGCAGAATCATGTGTTTAATATTTTGAAAAAGTGGATTCTTAATACCCAGGTATGAAGTGTTTCTGTTAGTGGCATTGTGCTGGTATTTAAGTAACTCTTACCAAGCAGTTAAGGTATTGTGGCACTGGGGGATGGGAGAAGTATTGGGTTTGACAAGAGACCACTAAAATGTCAGTATGGAATGACTCCTTTTGACATTTTGGATGTTTTGAATTGCAAGATATAGGAAAGATTGTGCACCAATTTTAAGAAACGTGTTCAAAAGCCCTGAAGACTTAACATGAATGATGTGACAGTTTTTTTAAGATACTTTTAAGTCATGCACTTGTATGGTTTGTTTGCATTCATTTTGAAAGCGAGGTGATGTATTTGGAAGGGGAACAAGCAGCACAGATTATTTTTTTATATATTCTTTACATTGTTCCCAGAAGGGAAAAGACTTTTCTTTCAGACTTTCATTCTTCTGAACTTGTGCAATGTGAGCATGACAAATTAACCAACCTGGGATCTGGTAACAGTGCAATACAGCTGGCTTTCCTAACTCCCTATGATCTTGAAAACATAATACTTAATAGACAAGAGATTGTTGCTCTGGCCTAGAGAAGGCTTTACTAATACTTTATTTAGAGTAAGGACAGACTCGTAGCCTACAGCTCTGTCCTTGTGGCTTTTTCTGTCCCTGAGATGCCAAACTTGCCTAAGGCAACTGCTCTTTTTAAAATTTATTAAATGAAGAAGCTCTTGAGGCATATTTGAGTCTGAGACCTCACTTACCTGACCAAGTAAACAATGTCATGTGTCCCTTCCCCCCAGCAAAGGGGGGGAACTTCCCCTGCTGCTGTGTTAGAACCTCTCTGGCTCCTTCCTGTGGCATGGAAGGTTGCACAGATTTTCCTTCCAGGAAGGTCTCTTTCACTGCACAGCTGGGCTCTGTGCAGTGACCAGAGGTACCTCCTCCTGATGGAGCTCCAGCCTCTCCATGTTTGACCCCCATGTCTTCCTCTTTCCTCTGGGCTGAATAAATCTGAAAGCTTTCGTTTCAATGGAATAATCTTCTTAAATTGCATATTTTAAAAAAGCCTTTTTAAAGAGAGGTTCTTTTTTTCTGGTTTTGCATGAGATGCTACAGAGTAACATCCAGTTTAGGATATTGTTGCTATTTTATTTCAATATAAATGCCTAGATCCCACAGAAGGGGAAGAGGGTAAAGGGAAGATAATTGTACTTACAGTACTTTGAGGTATGTGGCCTGTTTAGTTCAAATCCCATAGTCTAAAAGCAGAGGTGTCCATGCAGAGGCATGGCTAAATTACAGTAGGAAAAATGCCTGACCTTAGATCTTTATGTGAAAAGGCAGCATTTTCATTTAAACTGAGGAAAATCCTTTCTATTGGGGTCATATTTCTGGGTGCATATATTTTATTTTTCCCTTGCTATTGTAGTGTCCAAATATTTCTCCATAAAATATTTTTTACACATTTTTTTTTTTACATAAAACATTTTTACTGCACTGTGTTGCTTAGGTAAGGAAGTGCACTTAGCTGTGCAGTTCTTGTCCATGCAGTCTCACTACTCCTAGAAAGGAAAATCCTTCCCAGATTAGAGCCTGGATTGGTTAAAAATGTGATTAGAAGTCATCCAAGCTACTGCTCACAGTAAAAGGAAATCTGCCTTGCTGTCTTAATATCTTCAGAAAAAAATTGACTTGGAGATCATGCCACTGAATTTCTTACATAATAAACTCCATGCCCTCCTCTTTAGGAGAGTTATTTGAAGTAGCCTTTCATTTCAGGCTGTATGCCTAGAGCCTGGTTTTTCTCTCACTCCTCTTCCCCTTCGCTCACAGCTAGTAGACACCTATTGACAGTCCTGCATCCACGTCCAGCCTGCAGCTTTGCTGAAACTTTAACATATGAAAAGTGCCATACTGAAGTACAATGTATGACAGCTGCGGTTGTGAGGAAGTTATGAAGTACCTTTTTATAGCAGAGTGTATTTCACCTGAAAAGCCTCCTGCAAAGTGCTTCCCACTTAACTGCTCAGGTTCTCTGTGCTTGTAGCTGACTCAGTTTGCTGTCTCTAACAGGTAGAGGGAGATGTGCTTGCTGTAGGAAGGCAGCAACCTTTAGATCCTTTCAAGATAAGTCTTTATGGTAGTGGATTTTTTTTTAATTGACATCATCCATAGAGAAGTTAAATTCTTTCAGAACTTGGGAGGCCCTGATCAGTGTGAAGGTCAATACAAAGTAAAAATAGAACTGCTGGTATAGAAGGAAACAAAGGTCTCCATTTCTCAGCAAAATTTAGTTGTGCAATAAGTTGCCTTCAAGAATCCTTGCAGAATGGAAGTGTCATGGCAGAAGAATGCAAATATTGAGGTGGGTTATTTTCTTATTCAGATTTAGGCTAGTAGTTCAGTGTGCAGACTTTATCCATCTCTCAGGGAATGGTGCAGCAGCTAGAACATGGATGTTACTGCTGAAGTAAAGGAATAATGCTGGGGAGATTGACCTCCTCAATTTCTGTGGGCAGCACGTGCAGTTGGATTGCTTTAGCATTAGTGTAACTCCACAGGATTTCCTGCTTAAGCAGTATTAGATGGCAAACTTATCTAAACTCCTCAGTCACTTAATTAGTATGGATCAAAGCAAACTACTTTCTTAATACTTTTCCCCTCCCTGTCCTCAGTACCCCAAAGTGCAGCACTGGGCATATCAGGTGGCAACTTTACTGTGCATGGTGAGGAAAGCTAAGGGCAGTCTTGGTTATTTTGCCCAAAAGTTCATTTGGTAGCATGGCATCAAAATGCAAAGTATCACGGAATAAAAAACTTGCTGGGTGTGTTCTGGTTCAGCTGGGAGTTTCTGAGTTCCAGGCATGAGCAGTTACCACCTGGAAAATTCCTGTGAATTCTCCTTTGCTAGGCTTGTCCTGGTCACCAGTGTTCAGGCACCAGCAGAGATTCCTTGTGTAGAAAGTCAAAACTGTACCTTGTTCTTGAGCTGGTTACTTCTGTTTGAGGAAGTACAAGTTCCACCAGAGTTGAGTCTTGGTGGTTCACAGCAGAGCTTTATCCTGGAGCAGGGAGCAAGATCCAAGTATCCCCAGACTGTGCACAAATACATAAACTCTGTCTTTTCTGGTAGATCTTTCTGGCAAGAACAGAAGTGGAAAACAGACTTTAATTTTCAAAGAAGGTATTTTCACAAGGAATTTTCAATGCCATTTTTTTCTCTAGATTTTTCTGATATTTTCTAGTGAAGATGCTCATTGACTAGATCAGTGAATAATTCACTCTCAACATTTGGCCAGAAGCTATGGGAATTTGTATGATATTATTATGTTAGACTTATCACACTCTAATTTTCTTCCCACTGCTTCCAGAAGCAAGGTTTCCAATCAATAAAATATGAACTAGTAAGTTTACAAATCAGGATTCATGCTGTGCTGTGCTACCACATGTTTGTTCCCATAGTTCCAAACATTGTTAATGTGATTTTCCAATACATTTATGTAACTGTGGACTAAAGACCCAGGCAGCAAAACAGGAAAGTGTTTTAATAGAAAACCAAGATTTAATAAAAATTCCCCCTTCCTGCCTCCTAGATTTCTAGTCCTGCATGTGCAGCCCACATAAGAGAATAGGAAGGGTTTTTTATGGATAAGGTTCAGATTTTCATGGACTCACAACCATATATGTTTCAGGTATACCCAATGATTCTGACAACTCTCTAAATCCTGGTTTGCTTTGTGGTAGTTTTTTCTATTTTTTTTTTTCAAATGGTGCTTGAAACCTAAATTGGTGTTAGTGGCTACAGAGATTTATATTTTTCTTCAGATGTTCAGAAAATGAGCATCCATTTTTTTCTTGTAAGAAAACTTCTTAATCTGAACCCTTTGTATGTGCAAATTTTTATGAAATCTCTTCTCATCAAAATATTCCAAAAGAAAAAGGGAAAGAAAATTTTTTCTATTCAGAAGAGTAAGGACTGAATTTTAGAAATCAAAGATAGAAGTTGGCACCAAAAGTTCATAATATTTTGGGATTACTCCACGAATACATTCATATTCTAATAATACTGCATTTAGGTTTTCTTTCAATTTTGTCCTTTTTTTTTTCCTTATTGTTGGAGAGAAGCCCCTAAAAGTTAAAGGAGAGGAAGGAGCACACCAAATAGTAAAAACCACTCTGAACAGAACCTCTGTGATTTTTTTTGTGCCAAAAAGCCCATTACAGCTCTGGAATTCGTTGTGAAATAACAATTTATGCTGTTACTTCACTATTCTCATGCAGCCACTAAAATTCTTGTTCATTTTAAGAGCTTAGCACCTGCTCCACCTTCCATGAGCTTCCAAGATGGTTTGCCAGACACGTCTGCTCAAGCAGAGGCAAGGATGGACTGAACTGACTGGAGTCAGTTTCATTTCATGAAGTCTTCATGAAATGCCTTTCCTGTCATTCTCCCTGCACAAATTCCTTGTCAAACAACTCCAGGTTTGTGGCAACTTGTGCTGTGTTTGTGCAGCTGGATAGGTCACCACATGAAAGACAGGAGGGGGAAGGACTGAGGAGGTTCAGAGTTAACTGAGAGCAGTTCTTGTGGACACAGATATATAAAGTTCGGCTCCCACGTTGGTTTTGATCAGATTTGGTGAATGCCTGCTGAATTTGTCAAAAATTGTCATTACTTAGTATATTTGAAAAATCTGCCTATGCTTTGATGGCTCAGGCTGCTGAAAGGAGCTCTGAGGCTCCCTGGAAACAGGGCTGTGCTCCTGCTTTTGTGTGCAGGTGAAGTGTGGAGTATGGAATGCAGTGTCAAACTGGATTATGGACACCTTGCAAAGAGGGAGCAGGAATTAAGTCACCTGTTTGATCCCACATGTATCAGGGGTGAACACTGTGAGGGGGTGTCCCATAAACATCATTAACAGAGTATTGCTGTCACTGATTTTACTCAGCCTCCTGTTCAGTGCTAGATGAAACAAAGTGGAAGTGGAATGATTTGCAGCTGGAAACTGGATGTACACAGGGATGTGGTGCCACAGCAGCAGTTCCTGTGGTGGGATGTAGGTGTCCTGGGGTGTATGGCATTGACATTTGCCAGTGTGAATTCACATTTGGCTTGACAACTATCAACCAACTGCACGAGGTGTCTTGACATTGTTTTCTTGGGAAAAAAAAATTATATAGAGGAGTGTAAGGTAGAGGAACTTAACTGGCTAAAATACAGAATAAGCTAATGAGTCATACCAGTGATTTAAACAATGTACCAGTACTTCTGGGAAAAGCACAGAAGGCCTTAAATAGTCATTGGAAAAGCTGAGGTTGGAAAATACCCAGTAGTATAAACATATTGCTCCTATGAATCTGAAGACATGCCACCTTTGAAACCTGGTAGCTCAAGGTGGATGCTGAACTTAGCCTCGATTTAGGAATAAGAATTGCTGATCAAACCCAAGGGAAAAAATATTGTTATTAAAAAGATGTCAGGATTTTTATTTTAAGCAGACTTCGGTAGAAGGGGATGAACAAAGCTGTTTTGTTCTGATGGGTGTTTCTTGAAATAAAATGTAGGTGGCAATCAGGTAATGCATCTTAAGGGACGGTGACCTCATGACTTGCTTTTGGAAACTGTGAAGTGTCAGTGACTTCAGCTTAAAGATTGGAATCTCCAGTTTGTTCAAAATGAATAAATGAATCCTCATTAACACAATGCCATCTTAAGAACAAATCTTAAACCAGGAGAGGCAATTGTTCCCATTAGTTCAGATGTGTTCTCCCCCTGCTCAAGAAAACTTCTTCAGACGCCCACGATGATGCACACAGACTGCTACAAAGTGAAGTATTTCTTAAAAGGAGGGGAACACAGAAGTGACCCTCCATCTCCACTGGTGTCCTGGCTGCCTTAGGGAAGACTAAGTGCTGCCATGAAGTGGGGTATGAACAGTTTGAGAAGAGTACAAAACTCACTGGGTAGTTGAGTAGTTATGAGAATTATTTACTGGAATGATGGAGTCTCTTTTTTTTTTCCTATTGCAAATGGGATATTTCTGTGCTGACACTCATTCCAGGACAGGCCCCTCTTAAGGATTCTTGGTAAAATGGACAGTTAAAAGCTTTTATTCATGCTACAGGATTAATAATGGCTGTACTTGACCATGTGTGCTGTAATTCTTTTAATAGCTTCATTCCATTATCAACTATTTATTAAAAAGATTTCACCACAGATATGGGCTTTATGGAGATTACTGTGCACTATACTTAATTACCAGATGTTCAGTATGTTTACAGTATATCTGGTATTCAAGTAAACTTCTCCGTGTGAAAACCATCTAAAATGAACAGTTAAAATACCTCTGTAAAGCTTTGTATTATAATAACTGGAAATGGAAATTCCAGCTGGGCAGTGTTATGAAACTAAAACTACAAATTTTCAGTCCTACTCCAAAACAACACTATTAAACTCCAGGAAAAATGTGTTTCGCTGTCTGAATTTACCTTATGAATTCAGTCCATCAGATAAAACATGACCCATGTGTTTTTCATATTCTTTTAGTTAGTTTATTGCTTTCTTTCATCAAAACTATACAAACTCAACTGTATGCTCAACTTTGAAACCAAACTTTGGAGTTTTATGGTTAGGAAGTTCTAAAATTAAGACATGCTGAAGTCCAGGACAAGTGCTTTGCATTGTCTCACTGTATTCATGTAGCTTTCTTAAAATTCTGTTTTCCAGGCAATTTTTTATTACTCATTAACTCTGATCTCTTTCAATTTTCCCCTTTTAGAAACATATAACTAGTGAAGTTATCTAAGCCTAAGGCCAGGCTGATATAAGCTCAACTCACCACCTTGAAAGCAGAAATGCTTTTTGTGTCTCAAGAAGTTGGCTGATCCAGAATCTTTCTGATTGTGAGTCTCCTTTAATTCCTACTTTACATCACTCTGTACTGAGCTGACATTGTTTTTCCACTTAAATAATCCTTCTCCTTCCCTATTATTGATTTTGGGCAATTGTAATATTTTAGACTCCCTGTTGAGTCTTATTTAATCCTAAGCTAAGTAAGTCAAGCTGTTTTCCAGTCTTTCTATTCCTCTGGTAACATGTTTTCTGGTTTTCATTTTTCTATGACCAGAACAGCACACAGATATTCTCATGCACAAAGTCTCATGAGTACCCTTGTAATAAATTTCATAATTCTTTTTCAGGGAAACATTAATGAATTTCAATACATCTTTCCATAGCTGCATCATATCAGCAATTCATTGTCAACTTGTGGTCAATTAAAGAAACCAGATGACTCTGTCCTCCTCACTTCTACCTTAAGAACCCCTAGTTTGAATCCAAAATACTTGTCCCTACACTCTCTGTAGATGACAGCACTCTGCATTTCACTGTATTTTCACCAAACACAGCTTTGATTTCTCCCCTCCCAAACGTGCTGTTGTGTCACATTAAATTGTTAACATTAAATTAAGTCTTTCTGCAATTGCCTTTCTGTTACGCTTGCACTGCTCAGCAAAGCCAGCTCTGAAGTTCCAGTGATTTCATGGCAAACACTCTTGTGCTGGGATAACTGAAATATCTCCAGTGCTGGTGCTTTCCTCCTATTTTTATCTGCTGCAGAAAGAGCTGGAATGACCCAATTATTAATACAACCTAATTCTGTAATAACAGTACTATGTATCACTGCTGTCATTCAGCTCTGTGTTTCTGTCTCTGTGTGCTCCTGGCAAGAACAGAGAGATCCATCCTGCTGCTCCAGTGAAACTTTTCAGTCTGAACCTCAACTGGTTTGCTTTTAAACTTCCTCCAAGCCCAACACAGGAGCAGTGACCAGTGCTACCTAACACCTCTTTACTTTAATTTCTGTAAACTTAGGCCTGGATCTGCTCTCAGTGGCACATAGGGAAGTTTTAGTGTTGGCATTAAAGAGAATGGAACCAGGACCCAGGTGAGCACTGACCCATGACTGATACCCCAACACAATCCCTTCAGCCCCAGGTCTGATTAGTCCTTCAAGGGCTGCATAATAAGGACATGAGGGTGAGATTTCATCCTCTTCCTGTCAGCTCCTCATCCACAGAACAGGCTTCTTCCCTTGCCACACTTTATTAAAAGGGATATCACCCTAGACAGAGCATCTAAAGGGATTATCACATAGTAAATGCAATTACCTATTTCTCAGCATGTTGCCATTATCTGCAAGTGAAACATGATAGGTTTAATCCCAGTGTTGAGTGTCCTCCACTGTGATGGCTACAAATTTCAAAGGTCTCAAATCATCTGACATAGAAAATGATAAACAAATCAAGGTATAGAGGCTCAGCTAAATTCTTGGTAGCTTGTGTTTCAAATGTTTTAGCTTAAGGACTTCTATTTGCTTTCCAATGGATGTGGAAGCAGTGTAACCATGCTTTGGAGGAATTATTTGTCTATATCCCAGCAGGATAACTTTTGGTTGTACATGATTTGTATCAGAATAATTATATCAGTAGTGATGCAATAAAGAAGAACAAAACCACTATGCACTCCCACCAAAGCTGTTCCATTCAGTTCTTGCCACTAATAAGTGCTTGAGACTAACTTGGCACTTCAGTCTTTTGAAGCAGCGGAATCCAAAGTTTTCACTCCCCTTTTTTAAAATGAAAATGGTGGATCTCATACTCACAGAATTGTTCCTCTAAACTCTGGGGCACTGTTTAACCCCAGTTTAAAGTACGGTGCAAAATATCAAAGACAGGTGACAGTATTGTGGTTGTCAGCATTTGTACTTACTCTGTTGGCAGAACTCAGGTTCTATCCCAACAGAATAAAAAAGCAATTTCTATTTCTGAATTATAATCTTTTTAGTTATTTTTTCATATTAGTATTGGCAATGCCAATAAACACTGTACGGAGAAAATTAATTGCATTTTAAATTAACAAATAAAAGCATTCTAATGCTTCTGTTTTGGAGGGAGTGAAAAATTCAAGATGAGGCTCAAGAAAACCCAGGGCAAAACAAAAAAAAGGGTTCTACAATGGCTTTTTGTTTGTTTTCTGGAAAACCTCTCTATTCCAAGCTACTCTGAGGGTTGCTTAATGTCTAGGATTGGCAAGTGCTGTTTGTGAAAGGATGCAGGTGAGCTGCTTGCTGTTGAGAAATGAGGTAGTGTGCTTCTCTTGACAGGGGGGCCAGGCAGGGTGGTGTGGGTATGAAATGATTGGGACACTGGCAGGAGCAGTAAGTAGAAGCAGTGTTTTGAGAAGTTAGCCAGGACGTTGTGAGAAACTTGGAAGCCCTTCTGGAGGGGAGGGATGGAGCCTCATGTACATGCTGGAGGAGGGGAAGAGGAAGAAGCAAGCTAGAGAACATGACAAGGCACAAAAGGAAGACAGGGAAGAAACTGAGGAGAGGAAATTGTGAAGGGGAGCTGTCAGGAGATGCATGACTGAGGGGAGAAGAGCATAAGAGAAGTGAACTGTGCAGCTGCTGATTGAGACTGACCAGGCAGGGGGAGGGCAAACAGTGATACCCAACCCTCAGCCCTGAAAGGCTGAAGTGCAGGAGGGTTATATTCACCCAAGTTATGGCAGCCAGCTGTGTGAATTGATGTGTCACAGAAACACCTTGGGGTTTGCCTTGTAGAGTCCCTCTTTGCAGTGCTCTCTCTTGCACACTGTGAAACATTTTACCCAGGGCAGGAGCTTTTCAAACCAAGAATCTCTGTGACTGGTTCACCTGGAAAGAGACTCCTCTGGGAGGCACCGTCCTCCTTGCCTCACTGAGAAACAGTGTGAGACTTGCCCACCTCTGTGCAGGCTGAGAGTGCTGTGGTGACTCATGTGACACCCAAAGCCAAGCTCCATGTGGCACAAAGAGCAGCAGAACAGGCCCTGGAGTGTTTTGGGCTTCACGAGCTGCGAGAGCCCTGACAGTTCTGTCCAAGGGTAATTCAGCCTTTGGTTTCCTTCCAAGCTGTCAAGTCTGCACTTGTATCTACAACTCTCTGTTTCCAAGGCTTACAGTGGGGTGTTTGAGTTGTATGGCTGCATGGAATAGCAGTTCTTGTGCCTCAGTGGTGCCTTGTGGTTAGTTTTTTCCCACCTATATCTCTTGTCTCAGCGTGCTCTGGTTGTCACTCTGAAGATCTGAGACTCAGCTGTGGTGATGTAGCCTCTAAGAGAAACCATGCAGGTTTTGATTCAGGCTTGTGAGCACGTGCTTTAACTAAGCTGGATGTATGAACACACTTATCTGGTCATGTTCACTGTCCTTAAGCCCTCACTCAAAGCCAGAGTGTCCAGGAACAAGGATGCCCATTTCCATTCTGCTCCGTTTTGCAGTCTCTTTTTGGCATTGTATCAGGGCAAACTAACCTGAGTCATGCTTGTCTCTTTTGGCCTCTTTCCACCACTGCTGAGTGTGAAGGAGCAGTGAGAGCAGAAGGCAGTCTGCACTGGTGTAGGTAAAAATGCAGGATACCAACCTTTTCCTAGACTTTTCCCATTTGCTTTCCACAAAGGAAATCTTATTTTTTCATCGTTATTTCACTCCTTCAGAAAAACAAGCCAACAAGAATAGGGGCTGGATTGTATTTGCTGATGGTTTGGTGGGGTTTTTCTTTGGAACTTCTGTCATCTTCCTGTGTTTCCAAGCACAAGCTGTCCAGAACAGTGTATTTAGGAGCCTTGTACTCAGAGCTGACCTCTGTAGTGCCACCTCTGCTTGCCTGTCAGGTGACAGAGGTGTTTCTGTTCCGTGCTCAGTGTAATGGGCTCAGCCAGTGCAGAGCTGCCTCTGCCATGGCAGAGCACATCGTGTTTTGTTCAGAGTTTCCCATGAAATGTCTACTGCTGAAGCCCTGCCTTACATTTGTAAAACATTGAAAAAGTGATGTCCAGCTCTTATTGCTACAATCTATTTCCTGTCAAGCACCTCACGTAAAAAACCCCAAAAAACCCGAGCGTTTGAGAGTAGAAATGATAGGTATGAAACCCTGAATTCACTGAAACCAATGGAAAAACTGCCTCTGACTCCTGCAGTTAGGCTCTTGCATCAAATATGTGGTAACAATTAGGAGCAACTGTCCTCTGCCACTTTACAGTTCTGCTTTTCAAGAGGATATCTCAAACTGCTGTCTAACAAATTTCAGTCTAATGCTAGTCTCATTTAAAATGTTATTGAATTATACTGAGCTTTAAAAAGCCTTCAGGATCCAGTTTTTGTCTTGGATTTAGATACTAACAAACTCTATTTCTACTTTTTCCCTGTAGCCTGGAAAGGACAAAGCTTCCAGTTACCTTGATAGGCTTGCATATTGAGCAACTCAGTTATTTATATAAAGAAATTTCTCCAAAAGGAAATTGTATAAGCTCTGGAACTACTTTTCCACCCTGTGTACAATAAATCTTCCAATTATTCAGTAACTTAAAGGTGTTATTCCTATAGGAATACAAAATGCCCATGATCTAATAAAGTGTAGCAAATAAATCTGATTTATCCAGTGACACAGTTTTTGGAAATATTTTCCTTTTTGTTTTATAATGGAAGATGAAAGAAAACTATGCTAGTAGGTGCCCTGTAAACAGAATTGTTCATGAACATAGTTTAAATGCCTCAAATCCATGCACACATTCAACTCATCAGTCAAGTGTCAAAACAGCTTAATTGCTTTTTTCACAGCTTTGATCATACTTGTGTTTTATTGGACTGTTCACATTTTCTGTTATAATCACTTGTTATCTTTCCATACAGTTCTAACAAGTACTGTCTTCATCAAGATTTTTGTTGTTCAACTTCCCTATTTCATTTTTAATCTGCTAAATGAGCATTTCCTTTCTTTAGAAAAACAAATAAATCAAAAGGGTCAATTTGCTTTTGTGTCTTGAAACAAAGCTCTTTTTGTTTGATTTCTGCTTGGTCATTTATTATCCACAACATGTTTGATATTTGTGATGACGAATTTTACATGGAATAAATTACATGTGCATCCTGATGAATAAAGCCCCTGTTACTGTGCAGTTAATAATGCTGGTTGCAAACTTTGTTAATGTCTTACAAATATTTTTGGTAATAACACATCAGGCTTTATTTATACTTCCTAGGAGAAAGCTGTCCTTTAACAAACTCAGCAATTTATAAAGAGGCATGGCTGGTGTTATCCAAGGAGATTTTTAATCTTAAACCCTCCTGTTCTCAATTAAAAGGTATGACACAATTCTTTGTCCAGCTTGCCTCCTGTTTATGGCATTTCCATGAAATATGGCACATTATTTAAAGCAAACAGTATAATTGTGTGTGCTTCATCAGGTCAGAGCAACAATAATGCATGTGCAGTGCTCAAGACTCAATTTGCTCTCTAGATGCATTATAACCTATTTGGCATGATTTTTTCCCAGTGTATATATTAATGGCCAATAATGGCTCTGATCCAGAAAAGCTTTTAAGCATGCACCTACCCTTAAGTAGGTGATCAGATCCCTGAGACTTGCTGTTCTTTGCTGGTGTGTGTGTGCTCTAAACAAACAAACACTCCACTGTTCACTGCCCCAAGCCTTCTCATTCCTGATGTGATCCTTGTTGTAAGGATCAATTCCAGTAGCATTGCTCTTGTGTCCTGCTGTGTCACCTTTCAACCCACCCAGAGGAGGTTTGAGCCTCTCACAAGAACCAGGGCATGTGGATGTGAAGCAGAAAATGGCTTTCCTTGACCAGGCAGACCCCAGCAAACCCTCACCACCACATCTCCTGTGCTCATCTGCCCTATAATCTTGACCCCAAAGCTCCCACTGGCTCCCTGTCTGTCCCGGGCACAGCTCCTCACATTCCTGCTGCTCTCTCACGTACTGAGCAACTCCCCCTCCTCATCTTCCCAGCCTGTCCTTCCCGCAGAGCCTGCATCCAGCCAGGGCCACTCCTGTTTGAGCTGTCCCAACATGTCTCTGTGACCCCAGCGAGACTGTAGCCCTGCAATGGCACACAGACCTCCAGTTCCTGTGGTTCATTCCCAATGCTGCTCGTGGCAGTTCACAGGCAGCAGCCACAGACAGTCAACAGACACATTAAATACCTATAAATAAATGTATCCAGACATACAAAAAGATCTGTGGGGTGATTTATGAGGTGACACAAAGTTCCTGCAATCTGAATATGGCACTTGATAGGGTCTAGAGCCCAAACTAGAAATTTAAACTAAACTAGATCACTGAGGAAAATGAATCCAAGATACAATCCCTCAGTGAAGGCACTGCCACAATTGTTTACATTTGCACTGCTCCTTTTATTCTAGATGAAAATTAACCAAAGTTAAGCCAAGTGTGCCCAGCAAGTCCTGGTGTCATCTTCTTTTCGTATGAATATTCTCCAGTTTCCATCTTTTACATGTCCCATTGTAGTGAACTCTGTAAATTTTTCAGGCCAGAAGTTATGTTCTCAGGATGCTGGACTTGATGATCCTTATGGATCTCTTCCAGCTTGAGATTCTGATACACCCTTCTACGTTTTGTGTTAACTGTATAGAGACTGTTTATCTGTTCAGTGCTTTACAATTAAAAAAAAAAAATGTTATAGGCCTGATAATTTTCAACTTCCTTTTTTACTTTTTTCTTCCCCCCGAGTGGAAAATGGAGCTGTAATACCCATCACCTTTTCACTGTGCAGCAGAGGCAAGACTTGCAGCATATGATGGTCATGACCTGCTGCCCACCCCAGCTGTAAGCGACAAAGATCAACGATTAGGTGGTCACTTGATTCTTCCCCCTGATTTTCCTCAGTTTGTTCTCTGTTTCCTCAAAGTTCAGAGGTCACACCTATTTGAGGGAAGTTTTCTCTTTTTTGTAATTGCCTCTGTGTGCTTCTCTGTGGTTAAAGTGCCAAGTGGACAAAGGTGGGCGTGAGCCCACTTTGGCTACAGAGGGAGCCAAATAAGTTGTTCCATGTGAGAGAAATTCTGGAAAGAGAAGACAAGAGTGGATGACCAAAGTCAGAAAAGTTCAGATGCAGGATGCTCTTCTCTTTGATGTATCTTTGCATCATCAGACAATTTCACCTTTAAACTACTCAGATGGTCAGTGCAGGAATTCAGCTGGTTGGAGGCCAGGTTTGTAAGGTCAGTGTGATCTCAGGCTCAGTTCCCCGTCTGACAATCGAGTTATAAAAGAAACCCATCTTCCATGCTTTTAAATTGGGGCCCATGGTAAATACACTTTTAAAAATGATACTTACATCTGATCAAATCCTGCAGTTGGGTGTTTATAGCAGCACTGAAGACAGTCTCATGACTGTAATAAAACTAAGTGCCCATTTCAACAACCAGATGTGAGAGATATACAAGCACGTAAGGCCTCGAACCTTTCACATGGCAAGTGAAGTGAGAGCAGCCCATTGTTCACTCTGGGTTTGGGGGTTTTTTCCCTCTGGATTCCCAGCAGAAAGGGAAGTTAGCTTTATGGAGTATTTTTCTTGTACATTTGCTTGCTTTCATAATGGCAGGGTGCCTCAATCACTCCCCAAATATTAGAAATTACAACTTTGATTCCTTCTGCTCCTGGGTCTATAGGAAATAGGAAGGGTGTTCTCTCTAAGATCCTCTTTATTAGTATTCTGCCTCAGTCTGGAGGTTGTGCTTACACAGTGCCAGCCTGGGGCATTTGAAGTCTAAAAGTCTGAATTGCTGCAAATACAACTTCTGTGTTCTTTAGGGTAAAGGCTGATTTTATTTATTTTTTTAAAATTCTCTCTGAAAATACCTACAGTGCTGTAGTTTGAGCAGTGGAACAGGGAAGAACAGCTAGAGAGCATTTATTTGAAAGCTGGCATTTCACAAACGAGCTACACTTTACTTTTGGCCTTTTTTGCCAGACTGAAATAAACAGCTCAGCTAAAACAAATGTGGTGGGTTTGTCTGACTTGGGTTTTTCATGATTGAAGTGTATATAGTGGTATTTCAGCAGATTATATAAATGACAGTATAAGGATGTTACTGAGGCAAACTTTGTGCATTAAAATAATATCTTTTATTAAATCCCAATCAGTATAGTTGAAAAAAAACCCAACCAGAAACATTTTCAGACATACAAGTGCTTTTCCAGACCTGAGGACCTCTAAGAGCCCATATACCCTAAGCAGATGAAGATGGGTAATTAGCTGCTGTAAGTCATCCTGCAAGGTTGTATAACCTCTCTACAGGTAAGGACATACCCTGATTTTGGAAAAAATCCTGTTCTCTTCTGCTGAGGCAGCCACGTGGAGGCAGCAGTGGAAATTGCATCCCTCAGACGAACACACCAGGCCATAAAAGCAGGTGCTCTGGGCATTATGCCTTTAGCTACATTGTGCCTTCTGGTCCTGTCAGCTCCTCTGAAGCAAAGGCAGCGGCAACAGAATTAGTCAGTGTGCAAGATAATGATGATGTCAGTGGAACTAATCTATTTTAGTCTATTTAATTATTGTGTTTAGCAGTCATACAGCAAAGTCTCCCGGTATCAAAAACATAGATAAAGGCAGACTGACAATTAATTAAAGTCTACCTGCTTTGGATTATCGCTGTATTTATTTTTAGGTTCAGCAATTAAAGAAACTTGATACATAGACCATATAAAACATCCATATGCAGAAGCAAGAAGTCAAAGCCTAGAGTAAATCTGGGTTCACAAAAGCCTTTGTTCCAAGTAGTGAACAGACACACCGTAAAAAAACCCAAAATCAACTATTTCTTGACGATCTCTGCAGTACCTAATCCTGAAGAAAAAGAGCTAAACATAGACTTTTAATTTTGCTCTCCCTATCTCTTAGCTGTGGCAGCCCTTTATTTACATTATTGTAAGATTGGGTTATTAAAAATTCAAGCAGAGTTAAAATGACTAGAAGTGATTTATAGTGTCAGTCCAGAAGATTGTTGGTTGTTTTTTGTTTACCCACCTGTTTTCTGACTCCTTGAATAATTTCTCTTTCTTTAATTAAAAAAAAAAAAAAAAAAAGGCCAGTCTGCTGCTACTGAAACAAATAGGTACTGTAGGGCACTTGAGTCCCAGGCTTTGTTTTGCTGCCTGCATTAGGTGGGTTTAGGGGCCAGATGCACTGAACTTTGCAACAGACAGTGCTGGGACCATCTGTGCAGAGTTGGGGGGTGTCAAAGAAAGGCTGTTTGTGTAAGTCGTGGGAAACATAGTGGCCTGCCTGCCAGTGTGCTCCATGAATTGAACTAATTGAAGATTATACTCTAGAGCTTGCCGTAGCTCAGTGAGAGGATAATCCTTCATCAGCTGCAGTCGCAGCCAGTAATTGGTGCTTATTACAGGGAGGAGTTCCCCCGCAGTGCTGCAGAAACTGAGAGGCTTTAGTGTTTAATTACTGTCTTTCAATAGAGATGGGAGGAAGGGAAAAAAAAAAGGCCTGAGTAAGAAAGTCCGGGAATAAGGGGAGGGGCAGCAAGTGTAATGCAATTTCTGATAGTCTAGGCTAGACATTTAACAAGTGAGAGCGCCTTTTGTGTGAGAACACAACATTCTGGCATGGATAATGAACCTCTGTTGTTTGTAATTAACCCCCACGTCACCACAAAGCCTTTGTCTGGAATATTGTCTTAAACGGATTGTTTTCCACACCTCCAGCACAGCTGAAAAGACTTTAAAGGTCTGACTTGCCACATTCATGACAACCTCACTTTTGAAAAGGTGTTTTCGTGGGGTGGGTTTGGTTGGGTGGGTCTTATTTATTTATTTCTGTATAGTTTATTGCAGCCCTGCCTTGTAGGTGACACTCCCATTTGTCTCTGGCTCCATACTCATACTGGAAGGAGATAAAGAAGAACATATGGCCATACACATATACAGCTATGAAAAGGCTGTTGAATGATTCTGAACTTCTAGAAGTGAAAATGTTGATTTAGCTAAAAAGACATGCTGCTAGGGTTTTATTCTTGGGGTTTGGATTTTCATTATATAAAATTCTACCTTAGGTTAAAAGTGATGTAATATGATAGACCTGGAGTCCTCATATGTGCAGTTTCTTCCTTTCCAGGAACAGTTTTCTCTTACTCCAATTCCTTCAATATTGGTGTTAAATAGATGAGTCTTACTGGGGACCTAAGATGAGCCACTCTGGTCCATAATCATCCGAATTATGGTTTGTGTAAGAGTTTCTAAATGTTAATGGTGTTGAAAAATAAGGACGCAATTTAAGCAAGGTAACCTAAACCCATTTCCTCAGTTTAAAGGTTGGGGCCTCATGGGCAGCTCACAGGCTTATATGTGGTGATGCCAGTCTTCCAGACGCTGTGAAGAGCCTAGACTGGATCAGAGATGGAGCACAGCCTCAGCACCAGCATGGCCCAGAAATGCAAATCCTCACCAGAGAAAGTCTGGGGCAGAAAGCAAAGGGCCCATCCTTTGGACACTGCAGTGTCCTGCTCTGTGCTATTATTTGTTTGTCATGGCATCCTTGGAACAGGGCAAAACTGCTCACTCAATTCAGCACCAGCGTGGGGTTTTAAAGTTACCTCCATTTGCCTTTTGCTTGTGAAAATTGCACAAGTGGAAGTTTCACCTAAGTCTTCTAGGAAAAAATACAACAGGCTAGCATTGTTTGATGTTACAGAAGACAAAAAGCATGCCTGCTGCTAGAAAAGTCTTGCAAACCTCATTTTTATATGTTTGTCTGTCCCTTCTCTGCATATATGTCGAATGTAAGGAAGAAGGTATGTCACAAGAGGGTAAATTAGGAATTAAATGCAACTATTAAGTAAAAGCAATATCCCTGGTAAAATATATACATCTTTCCAGGGATTACATCTGACACTATGTATTTGAATCTGTTTAAGTTTTAAGCTTGCATGCTTTTTATAATTGTATTTTTTTTTCTACACACAGCCAAGTACTCAACTGTGCACTAAGTCCTATGGACTTTACTAGAATGTACAAGTATGCATTGGAATTCATTAGATCTCTACACAATCCATTATTTTCCTTGTGGCATCAGATAGTTAACAAATTAGTTATCTGATGATATAGCTATATCCTATAGCTATAAATAGCTGAGAAAAGTCACCATGCCATGAAAAAAAATCCCCACCTTTATTTTATAAATAGCCATAGGGAGGTATAAAAGCTGTCACAATAAGGAAATGGATCGAGAATTCAAAGTACAAATTTTTGTATCAGAAGCAGAAACACAAACAGCGACCTTTCTGAAAAGAAAGAAGCTCTTTATTTGTCTCTTGTTGCTGAATACAGGCAACAATAATGACCTAAATGAGACCTGCTGAGTGCAAACAGAAAACAAATGCATAGTGGGTTTCTAGCATCAGCCACTCTCAGATGCTTAATTGCAACTTGTTAAATACACAGAATTACCAATTTATTTTAACAAAATAGCATTCACAGACTCTTCACAGTTTCAGCCTTGGCACCTGTTGAGTAGCTCCTACCATCAAACAACTGCTTTGGCTTTGACACTGAGTAAATATCAGGGCTCAACCATTTTTGGTTAACTACAAACATCCAAACCCATCAGCATTTGGTACACAAGTGTGTTATTGGATATATCTGGGAGATGCTATTCCTTTAGTAGAGTAAGGTAGAAGGAAAGGAAAAGATTCCAGTACACTACGATCTGTTTCTCTTCAATCTTTTCCCCAAAGCTCCAGGAAAAACACTGTAACAGCTGCAGTTGTTCACTGTCCAGAAGTCTCTGTAGTGGCAATAATCATGTAAAGGTTGGAGGAAATGTGACTTCAAATTGATGCCACCAGGAGCCAAAAAAACCAAGCCAAACCAAACCAGAAAAATTTCCTGAGCAACCTGAATCAGTTTAGCCTGGGAAAAGCGAGTAGACAGATAAACTATAACACGGCAAAACTGGCTAGAAAGGATTAGCAAAAAGGAATCTGAGCTCTGCTCAAACCAAACAGGCTGGAGTGAGGCTGAGCAGGAACCTGCCTGGGTGTGCTGGGCAGCTGATGGCTCAGACAATCTCTCACCAGAGACAATCTCGACAGTTCATCCTCCATCTTTTTACCTTTTTCCTCAGGCCAGCCAAGAGAATCTCCAAATTTATATAGATATGTCTGTGTGTGTATGTGACATTTATATTTATAATACATAACTTCAATAGCTTGAGTTTTGGAAACAGTTTAATCTACAGCAATAATAAAGGCTGGGAAAATCAGTCTGTTCTCATACCTAAAAAGCATAAATGGTCCCTCAAAAGTATCTACAGATAGATAAAATAAGTACTTTTACAAGCTATTTAGAGAGTGTAAGCCTTTGGGAAAACAACCTGTTTTCAAATGTATTTATCCTGTTTAACAGAGATTTGCTTTGCAATTTTTAAATACCTAAATGTTTTTGTTCAAAATCCAGGAAACGTGTAATGGGCAGGTATTGTATAACTTGCAATGCCTTCTTAGGCTTCAAAGTTTTAAGAATTATAAGTTGATGGATGAAAAGAATATTCCAGTTATGAATTTTAAGTATAATAAAGAGTAGTAATGATTCTTGCCTTGCCTCCAGCAGGCCTCAGACCAGTCTTGTCGGAGCAGTTTGTTAAATCCATGGCAATTGCACTAATAAGCTGAGTTACATTCAGGTAAGAGCAAACATTAAATGAAGGGCATAATTACAGTTTGTTCCAGTAAAACTGACTGGAACAGGGCAGAGCTAGACAGATTAGCTCATGTAAGCTGCACGTTTGTCCCAGCCCTTCCACTGAAGTGATAAAAGGGGGGAATGCTGCCTCTTTAAACAATGTATTTTTAATTATGATTTCTAGTTTAGATGGTTGTAGAGAAAAAAGTTGTACCAAACTTTGACTTTTGTCTGAACATAGAGACCGTAATCAAAAAAGCATGTAAGATGTTTATTTTTGCAAATATAACTATTCTAAAGTCATCCTATTTTGAAGACTGACTGGTACTTTGGAGTACTTAGAGTTGGTAATGCCAGAAAGCTCTGAGGCCATGTGGAGCCACTTCAGCAGGTCAAAAACATGCATGCTATGATAATGTGTCATCCAGGAAGTTCAGTGCTTGGTAATTGGCTTCCTTGGCTTTCTCCCTCATTGTGAACCCTCGACGTAGCCCCAGAAGCAGATTCCTTTCTCTGGACACACTCTTGTTCCCTTGTCCATGTACTCACAACTCTCTAGCTGAGAATTGCATTAAATAGGGTTAATGTTACATGATTTGCTTCATCTTTTTTTCTTTTAATCCTTAAAACTGTCTACTGCATCTTCTTTCAGTGGCACCAAACCCGATGGGTGTTTTCATTCATTGTCAATCAATTCCCCTGCATTATGTCACACCGTACCTGGCTGTGAACTGCTACTGCTTAAGGGGCTTCCACAGCACACAAAAAGAAAGAGAAAATCCCTCAAACCTAGTTTAGAGGTTCATAAGAAGCGTAACTGCTCTTTGGTAATGCCCTTTGATTCACTTCAAAACTGCAAAAATGCAGTTTAACCTTTTACTGGCAATAGAGCCACAGTTCTGAGCAATTGACAAATGCAGGGCCTTGTGTGTAAAACCTTTCTATACCAAGGAGCCATGAGTAGTGTCCATCATTTACTATTTCTTAATGACCATCTCTTACTGGTCATAAACTCATTTTCTATATGAAGTCAGAAAACAAACAAACAGCACTGCCCCTAATGAAATGCTGATGTGTATGAGGGGAATCTGTTGCTACCAGTAAAGCAGCAGAGTATAGGATCAATCTACCCAAACTTATTAGCTGGTTTTAAAAGCTTCCTTCACCCTGAAATAATTACTAAAATTGCAAGGAAGTCACTGCTTTCTAATAAATATGTTTATTTTCTCATACATACATACATACATACATACATACATACATACATATATATATATATATACACACACAATTGAGACATAATATTTTAAATTAGTCTAGATAACTTAATTCTATAAATTTTCTTGGAACATTGCCCTAATCTTCACATTCCCTCTGGCTTACTGACCCCACAGTCAGAGATTTCTGTTTATAGTGACTGCCCTGTTAAAACAATATTCTACTGAGTTTTTGGCGTAATGGTATTTAACTGGGAAGGGTTAGTAAATTACTTTCACTAGTATAAAATATCAGAAAAAAAAAGAGAAAAAAGCTTTGGATAGCATTTCAGGTAGAAATGTTTAGAACTGAACTCTTAGTACAGATTCATCCACGAGGCAGAGAGATATTAATTTCAAGCAGGCTGAAGTCGCTGGCCATGAAGGTTTGGTTGGGCATGGATTCAGACTTTGGTTGCAGACTTCAGCCCAGCTATACAAAGGAAGGTTATACTGAACTTCAGAGGCTCACAGTTTTGATCTCATTGATTGTTTTGACTGGATAAAAGAATCAAGCATTTGGGATTAGAGCACTTAACTCTTTTAAGACTGGTTAAGAATTTACGGCTTATTAACCAATTAATGTTTCTTTAAGCTCTTAGTGCCTTAGAATGGCTGGGCTACTCTAAATTCCTAAGGAGACTTAAGCATCCACAGTGTCTTAGCATAGTTAAGATTTCTTCCCTCACTAAAAAGACTTAACCATGTTAAGGTTCCTTAAGCATTTAACAAAGTTTATATGCATTGTAGCTGTTGCCAATTTCCTTCTAACATCTAAAAAAGCAAAATCAGTGTAAAGAATTGTGCAATATCAATTTTAGAGATCAAGCTCTTACCTGAGACACTCAAGAAATGAAGTCAGCCTCCAAGTTAGCTCAGGCATGATGACTGATTGAGCATTTTCTTTGTGGAACACAAACCTTCATCAAGTGGTGCTGGCTATGCCACCACAGAGAATTCTTCTGCATTGATAAATCAGTAGTTCATTGAATTACTGAAGTGCATGACCATAGAGCCCCTAATTTTTAAACTTAGGATTTGTTTTTATTGTGTTCATACATATGTATCCTAAATTACTAAAGTATTCATTAGCTTATGAACATATTAATCCTATAGAGTTAAGCAAAAACTAACTTTTACACAGGTCAGTAAAGCTGTTGTATGAAAGAGATCTAAGTCAGGACAGAGTGCTCAATGGCACTGAGTCCTTTCTGCTCTACTTCAGTGTATTTTGTTAAGTCAATAAAAAATGTTTATTTCAAATTGTTCACATGCAAAAAAAAATAAGACTGTGCCATGCTTAAATTGTGCAGATCTTTCATGCACTGATGTGAGGAGAAAAAAGAATAAAATTAGATTGTTCATTTTGAGCTAGTTGAGCAGGAAAGAAAACCACTTAAACATATTGTTACCTAGTTTATGCTTAACTCTTCTTTTAAGCATCAAGATTGACATGACTGAGAATTGTGTTTGTTCAGATGAAAAACTCTAATTCTACTCCTAATGATTATAACACAAGTGCAGTAACCTGTATGATTCACTGACAGTTCTTCCAGATGAAAAGATAGGTGTATCTATCCACAATGCAAAGTAAAATTGGGATGACTTCCAAAGATGCTCTGATATGAAATGCTATTATTGCTGCCACAAACGATAAAAAACTCCACTCTTTCCATTGTATGCAGGGTAGCTTTTGAAGGAAGTGAGGACAAGTTATTTTTGAGGCAGCATTTCACGGAACAGGTAGTAAAATTGTTTTTCTCCTTTCTTCAGTTTATTATTCTGGCGTGGGTTTTGTGGTTGGGTTTTTTTGGGTTTTTTGTGATATATGCTGTTACTTTGAGAAGATAGTTTTTTGAAGGTGCTTTCATTCACTCACACAGTCTAACAGTTTCATATAAACCACAAATGCCCATTCTTGTACCCAACTAGGACAATGGGTGACAGTCACAGGTAACAACAGGTATCCCTCCTTTACAACAGCTGCCCCTCCATGGTCCTCCTTAATCAATATAGTGTTTTGTGGTTGGGTTTTTTTGGGCACAGGAATTACCTGGGGCTAAAAACATTCACAAATGTCAGAGGCTGAATTTAAGGTTCCTGAGCTTCAAGAGCTCATCACTTTATTACTGCACTTTATATGCCTAAGCTACAATTCCCAGTTACTGCAGCTCCAGCTGTGACAGCTCAGCAATCCCTCAGATGATGATCTTGAATGTCCAGTCAGAAAAGAAGCACACATGCTTATGTGTCTAGCTGTGGGAAAGATCATTATTTTTTTTTCCCCCACCATACAGAACCTCTACAGCAGAAGCAGATATAGTCCTTTATCCTCTAATTTCCATCACTTCCCCACAGTAAGTAAACTCTGTGGCTTTGCCCTGAACTCAAGGCCTACAAATTACCCCTCTCCATTCACAGTTTTCTTTTACCACAACACCCCAGACATCTTCAGTTTCTGAATCCTGTTGGTGATGGCAGCCAGATATCTCTGACACAGACAACAAAGGCTTTCCATCTGCACCAGAGGCCTTTGAAGGAGAACAGTAGTGCTCTGGACTCTGTTGGACTGGTTCTGACTGTATGTTGCCCCTGTGAAGACATCAGAGGCTGCTAAGCACAAAAGGGATTTAAAA
>VXBC01005972.1:355348-390885 GCA_013399945.1 Ploceus nigricollis | reverse complement strand
GAGCTAAACAGATGAATGGGGATACAATTCAGCATCAAAAAGTCACCCCAGGACAAAGCCATAAAGGCTGTGCCAGGACTATGTGGAATATGGGAGCAAAGCCAGCTAAAACACCAAAGAAACAGGAAGCAACTGCAACTTACACAATTCAAAAAACAAGTTCAGGTAAGCTGGAATTTTGTCCATTCTTCATGACTGACCCTGACACAAAGTTTGTTGCCCATCATGAATCTGGCAATTCTGCCCATTTTTTCTCTCATGGCTTATGAAGATGAATATCCCTGTACATTTGAAAGGCTGATGGCAGGACAGCCTTGCCTCTTGAAGTCCTTTGTGTATCTAAGTTGGAGATGCCACATGTGTGCTGCATGAGGTTTGTTGTGCATTGCAGTCTTCCCTTGTCCCTACAGACTCAAACACTACCAGACTAATCCAGGTTTCTCTTCCCATTGACTCCCTTTCTCTGTAGGCATTGCAGCTGCTGCTGCAGGGCTAGGTCTTGTTCTTCTGACCCCTGAATTAACAAACTTCCTCCAGTGTGTTGGTGGCAGCAGGTCACTAAAGTACTGGAGAGACAGATACCATGTCTTCTGTTTACAAACTCACCCTAGGAATGTTCAAGCCAGAAATGGAAATCTCAGTGTGGATGGAATTGCCAATGATTATTGGCTGCTGGAATTGCACTCCAGATTTGGGGCAAGAAGAATCTAACCCCACATCAAATTGCAAAGGGCCATTACCTTCCCCTGAAGTTTGTCTGGTCCTTAGGTCATCTTGAAATGCTATTTAATGACTCTGTTAGCAATTCCATCCCACCTCTTTCTCCAGCTTCTTCTGCTTCCTTCTTGCACTGAACTGGCCTAACGGGTTTCACCTCATGCTTCGTGTTTCCAGTGTAACAGAGCAAGACGAGCGTGTCTGGGGGCTTGCAGGAGCACATTCCAGGATTGTCTGTGGAGCTTTTGGGCCTGGGCATCTGCTGTACACATCAGAATTGCATGGGACTGATCTCAGCCCATGTTGCAGTAAATTCACATAGGCAGCCATTTTTCAAAGGCTTTTAAGTTGTTCATACTCAGCTGATTTTCACAGGGAAAGTAAAAAAAAAAAGTGTAATTCTAAACAAAATTATCCCTTCCTGCCAATTTCAGGGCTCTGCAGTGAGCCCAAGTGGGCTCTGCAGTGAAAATATCTCTTGATTGTTTTTCCCTTCTCTCCCTCCCCCCCGCCCAATAAAACAGAATGTTTTTCCCCAACACTCATTCTTGGAAATCGTTCTATTTATTTTAGATTAAATTTTCCAACACATCTCAGATTGAGACACAGACATGGCATGGAAAATTTCAGCCCAAGCATTTAGTGTTTGGCAAAGTTAGAAGCAACTGGGACTTAAAATGGGAAGAGTTTGGCAATTTAGGATGCACTAACAGCCTTCCTTCTAATGAACATTCTTGTTCAAAGGTTATTAATGGACTCAAGAACAAGTCTGAAATTCAGAATAGACCAAAAATAATGCTGAAGTTCAGTGTCCTGTCTGAACTTTCTAGTCTTTATGGTGAAGTACTTTGAAAAATCATTGGAAAGCAAAGCTGTGTGACTAAAGCCAGTATAAATCTAACTATAATTTTCTGGTAGGCTTAAGAGTTGAAATATTGTCTTTAGCTTCGGTGGTGATATTAACAAAATGCAGTGTAGCGCTAGAAAAGCTACAGAAAAGGAAATTGAGAATGATCTCCAGAGATAAAGGAATGTGCAAGATGGAGTGAAGTAATTTGCATTAAAATGTTAGATTGGTATTTAATTGAATTATATTGGATCTTATATTTTTTAGATAATATCAGTTTGAGTTACTATTGTAGGTTATTATAGACTAGTGTATTATTAAAAAATACATATTCTTGAAACAAGTTTTGACAATGTGCTTACCTGGTAAAGTCACCTGTTTAAAGCACTCATGCTTTCTAATGTAGTGAAATAGGATAGCACTAAATAAAACCTATTAAATTGGTGGTTTCCATCATTCTCATTACAGATCTCTCCCACAGGTGCCTGGATTATGTTTGCAGCAGATTCAGCCTTGTGCAGCAGGCCAAGGATGGTACAATTTGGTGAGTATTGTTGATTGATGCTGTATCATTATAGTACAGTCAGCCCTCCATGCCCCCATCCTTGTTGTTCAGCCATTAAAATAATACTTCCAAGTTAAAAATGCCACGTTTTTAAAGCTTATTGCATGTGAGTAACACTGTTGTGGCACGTTAAAATACCACAATGCTAAGAAGAGTGCTAAATAATTGAATAAATATTGCTGTGTTTGGACTGTTCCAGTTTGTGGAGAGAACTCAAAACCTGAAAGTACATTATTTGCCATAACATGATACAAAATGTGCTCTAGCAAATAAAAAGCACTGCTGACAACTGCTGTGATGACTGGTTTAAGCCGTGGTGTAGAAGAAAAACTGCCATTTTAATACCTATATGTGTATGTTTTTTATGTAAAATTTAAGCAATGTTCAATTTTTTAAATCTAGCTGAAATTTTTGATGTTCAATTCTCTAAGTAGTGATTTCATAATTTTCCTGTTCATTGGTGATTTCCTCAAGAACTGAAACTTGTACTTGAGTTGGACCTGTGAGATATAACATTATTAATTGAGACATTTCAATATGTGTGTGTGATGAACAACTACTGGCCAGTGGTCACTATATTACTGTCCTCTTGCATTAAAAATAAACCTGAAGACTGTATGTATGATTTTAGTCATACTCATGCCTGGTTTTAATCTGGCTCCCCTTGATTCCATAGCAGCACTAATGAAAATCATGCAGATCTTTCTAACTGATGCAGCAGTTAGAAAATCTGATGCTTTTGGCATATTTTTAATCTCAGCACTCCCAAATAGTGGGTCACAATATTCTGGTCCCTCCCATAACGTGTGGAATGCTGAAGTGTATCCCATTATCCTTGCTTTAGTGCTGACTGTTGTGAGTCAAGCCAGATATGTAAAAGTTGATGCCTGCAGCAGCCCCAGAACATTGATGCTTCTGATTTTTGTGGAAATCTAGTTTATGGTAAGTTCTTTTTAATGTTACTATTTACTTGTTTTCAATGGCAGGTGGTTTTTTAAAACAAAAATTTTCAGTTCTGATGTTGTCTCCAAGAATCTTGATATATTGTGGGCTCTACTGGGATATTTTACTGTGTGGTTCATCCACACCACCAACTTGGACAAAGGATTAAAAAATGGGGTTAATTATAAACCTCCCAAGATTTCAGATGGAGATTTGCTGTTATTTGCATTACTAGATTTCAAAGTGATGCAAGCCTGTGAGGATGAATGAAAGCAGTGCTGGAGAAGTCTAGGTAGTCAGGCTGGAGCTGTGACCCCCGGTCACGTAGACCTTCACAGTCTGCTGGAGCCTCTTGGTATTCCATGGGTTTTCTTCAGAGGGACAGAAATCCACCTGCTTGGCTCAGCTTGCCAATGGCCCTAAGAGAACAGCAAAGTGTACACATAGCTGGAAGAACTCTGAGGAAAGTTAAGAAATTGTATAAACAGGCTGCATTCTGTTCTGCTTGATCATTTTGGGGATTAGGAACTGATCCTTTCCAAAAATCGTAGGTGAGGATTCTGTTACTCCTCCAGAAACTGACAGCAACTCAGGAAAAAAGAGGCAGAAATTGAAAGAATTGTCTGAGCCATTTTGCAGTGTTGGGTGGCATCAGTCAAGTTCAGTACAAATGCAGAATTTGCCCTGATTGCTGCTTCAGAAATTTGCAGCATTCTGCTTGCTTAGTTTCCTTGGAAATGCTGGCGGATATGTAGGGAATCAGGGACTCTCTGGAGTAGAGACAGAAAACCCAAGACTGAGAATGACCTCTTACCATGGTGTTTAAGGCTCAGAGAGGGAGCTCTGTATTCCAGTTGGTGCTCAGAGAGCAGCTGCTTTTATTTTACATGAATATATGATAAAATAATTTCTCTTCAGGATGGAGTTTAAAAAGGTAAAACCTGTTTCTCTCTTAGCTTAGTCCACAGCACTTTCCTTTTTCTTTGAAAGAGAACATCGCTGCCCAGACTCAAACCGAGTTTGTGACTTTCCTGCTGCCAACTGTCTGGTGTCTAAATCCTGGGTTTATGCACCTCTCCAGTTAGTGTTTCTAACAGCAGCCAGGTAAACAAGTTCCTGTTCTCTTGTCCCATTCCAAGCAGTCCTGAATTGTGTAGAAACTTAGTTGCTCACCTACAGTCAGAGACTCTTGTGTAGCAAGGTGTCAGAAAAAGTCCAAATGAGCGGCAAATAGGCCAGAACTGCAATACATGATTCCCTGGAGGTGCTGATGTCTGCTTTCACACATTTGCTTTTAATCAACAAAAACTATGTGTCTGTGATGAGAAGCTAATCCTGTATGACGTGGAGCATCAGGTCTTATTGCTATCATCTATTTTAGCTTTCTATCTGTTGTTTGGATCTGAATTTTTTAATTTGAAGGAAAAAAAATTGGAAAATTATTATAAGCTACATTTACCTATGTAATTGTCCTTGCCTAAATTACTGCTTTTCAATAGCAAGCTTTCTTTAAGTATGGCAATGAAGTTTTGGCATGACACAATGCATAATTCTTATGTTTCTCCTTGTAAAGTTCCACTATGGTCATCATTTCCAGCTGATCCTCCAAAAATTTTGCTCTTGGCTCCTATTTTATAAGTACAATGAAGGCTGTGCCAATAGCTTGTGCTTATCTAGCTTGGTTACAGCAGTTACAGTCTGGTTTTCCAGCCTTAGGAAACAACTGAAACAATATTGATTTGGTTCAAGCCTGCCAGTTTAACTGGCACCATAATCAAGATTCCAGTAGCTTTCTAAGTTTGGGGTTTTTTTCCCAGTGTATCTGCCATGTATGCAACTTCATTAAAAATAAAGAAAAACTATGCTAGTTTAAGATTTTTTTTTAAAACATGATTTCAGACTGGAAGATTTGCTTCTGTCAGTGTCATGAGATTTTTCAATTAATTTTTTAAACAATGCTATCACATAAGTTTTTTGTGGGAACCTAACACTCTAGCATTGGTTAGGAAGCTACACTTTACTCAAAAAATTCTTTGCTAACTTGAGGTGGTATTTTCTTTCTTACTACATATTGAAAACATGTCCTGTTCATTGATCTAACTTTGAGATATAAAAATGCAAACCACTAATGTGCATGATTCAACTAAAGCTATACCAAACTTATTCTTACATTTGAAAAAAAAAAAACTAATAAATTCTTTACATGGGATATAAACACAGAAAAGGTCAAGCCTAAAGAAGCCTTAAAAAGTAGTGATGAAATGAGAAATAGAACTGAAATTTCATTTTAATCATATAGTTTTCTATTTGTTGCAATGCATGGATAAACATCTAGAACTGGTATAAAAAAAAGTAGCAAGAATGCGTGCTCACAGCTTAATATTTTAGTATGAAAATCCAACTACAGACTTTGTGTATAAGTAAGCAATTACTCAGCTAAGCCAAGTTTGAACACTCTACCCAATTCTTGCCAAAATAGATTGCACCTCATTATTGCAAGGGTGTTAGCAGAATTTTGTTGTTTACCATATTAATTTCTTCAAAAAAATGCCTAATATCTCATTTCTGCAGTCACGAAAAACCTTCCAAAGGCTTACATACATGCTACTTTCAACAGGTAGAAAGAAGTGGAGACAAACTTTGAATATATGAAAGAAGACACTTTTAAGAGTGATGATGAACATGACTTTAAAATAGCAGGCCTTTCCACACCACATGGCATAGCAAACATGGTTGGTATCTATGTTAAAAAGAGGCAGTGTGGAAATCACACTTATTTGACATTAATGCTTTCAAACTTCTTCTTTGGCAGGATAAGAGTCCTAAAATGTAACAATTGAGTATCTTAGTATCTTGAGTGTCTCATATATTTAGTATTTATTGAGTATCTTATTGATGTGCAAGGGGTGACTAATTCTTATTTTTTATTTATACACCTAATGTGCATGAACATCTAATCAGCTGAAAGTAAACATCTTTAGTATCTTTAACACAAAGCATTTCCAACACATTTATGATGGCTATAAAATTTCTATTATATTTATGCTTTAAAAATCTTTGTTTTTTCAGTATTTCCCAGTCAGAAGTGAAAGCTTTGCTTATACAGTTCTGCCCATATGCAGATACCTAAATCCACTTGAACACTTTTGCCTTGTGAATTGGGAATGAAATTTCCCCCGTACAATGAAGGGTTTTACTCCTAGCATATGATCACTCCAATATAGATACTGAGAACTTGAATTAATTACTTAATAAATTAAGTAGGAAATAACATAATTTAACTGAAAACAGAGGGTGAAGTTTGATTACTGAGGACACGAACTACATTTCACCCAGACCATAATGGTTTGGAATACTGGAGGGAGTTATAAGGATATCATACCAGCAAGATGCAACTGGGCCCCAATTTATGGACTGTAACCTCCACAGTCTTTTAAAGTTTGTTTTTCCTTTATTTTAACTAACTGGTTTCAGGTAAGTTCTTTTAGAAGTTTAGTGTATGTGAAAGATCACTAAAAAAAACCCCCAATTTGCTGTTTGAAAACTTTTTTCTCTTAGATTACCAAATTGATATTTTGAAAAATACTTTTTTTTTAAAAATTACTTTTAAGAATTGCTGTATGGTTTCATTCCAAATCCAAAGATCCTGACTCAAGTTTTTACAGTTTGTGGGGAAACTATTGATAGATGTGTTGGGTTGAAGATGCAAGGTGCATCACTTCGCCTCCTTGGGACTGGATGCAAAAGGTGATTGAAATGCACAATACTAAATATACTTGTATTAGTATAGTATTTGTCGAGCAAAATACTATTGCTTGACATCTTTACAGAGCTTTGAGTAATTTCATTAATCCTTTAATATGATGCACTGAGAACTGAGGTATCAAATAGTTTCTTGTCTTTTCTCTTTAATCCTGGTTTGGTTTTTTTTTCCAAGCTGTACCAGGGCTGCCTGACCAAACCACTCCACTCCAGCTGGCAGTGGGTGTCATTGTCGGGATGCCACCCCTTATATCCCGAAGCGGCTGTTCCCAGGAGGGGACGCGCTGAGCCGTGTGCGAGCACCTGGATCCTGGAAACACCTGGAGTCTGGGAGCGGCACCGCAGGACACAGTGCCCGAAGTCAGGGCCGCGCGTTGTAAACGGCTCTAGGAATAAAGGCGCTGCATAAACACACTGTCTTTTTAGATGAGTGTCATTGCTTTAATAGGAAATACACTAAAGAGGTTTCCGTAGCCTCTTCAGCGTGCAAAATACAAAGCAAAAAAAAAAAACGCAAACAAAACAAAACACCCAAACAAAACACGCAAACAAAACAAAACACCCAAACTATCCGAAAAGAAAAGAAAAGAAAAGAAAAGAAAAGAAAAACCCCCTTCAAGAACGAGCCCGGTGTTGCGGTGACTCTGCTCGTCCCCTCTCGCTCCCCCGAGGCCGCGGTGAGGGAGCCGCGCCGCTCGGGACGGCTCTGCCCTGCGCTGTTCGCCCCCCTCGGGCGGGATCCCGGCTCACCCCGGCCGCCGCAGCTGCCCGGCGCCGCTCGCTGCCGCCCTGCCAGGGCCGGGCTCGGGCTCAGCCCTGCCCGGGCACAAGCGCCCTCCCTCCGCAGGTGCGCGGGGCCNGCCCGCTCTCCCGGGAAGGCCATCGGGTGCCCGGGAAGGTGACTGGGCAAGGCTTCCCTGGTGCTGCTGTGAGGGTGTGAAGGAGCTAGCTGGCTGTGATGGTGTGTGGGTGATTGAGCCAGGTGATGGGGTAGAGGTGTGTCATCCTTTAGTGTGAAATTAGGGGTGATAAGGTTGATAGGCAGCATTCATTCTTTCCTTCTGGAGGTACCAGTTACCTGCTGTGTGAATAAATTAAGGTTATGTCCGCTGATCAGAAGTAGGACCTTCTATCTCAGCTTTAACTGGGCAGGGAGGAGAGGGAACAAGGAGATGAATTAATTGTCATTGATATTTCACTTTTTTCATAATCTCTCCCTCTTCAGGCAGCCCTTTGAATTAATAAATCTGAATACATTTGTAACTCTCTCAAGTAGCTGCCAGCAGCGTAGGAGTGGTTACTTTTTTGAGTCATTCATTCTTCTTTTTTCCTTTTTTTAAAAATTTCTTTACTGGGATTTCACCTTGCATTTTAAAGGCTGATTTTGATCTGTTCCTCCTCATAGAATAGGTTCAACAATAAAAAATACTCACTGGGGCTCAGTAGTGATATCTCCCCCTAGCTCCTGCTGACACCTGTGCTGAACTGGCTTTTATGGTTTCTATCCCTCTGTTTGACCAGTCTTTATTTACTCATGTGTAATGGAGAAATGGATGTGAAATTAGCACAGCTGAGTAGTTCATAAAACTTCATAAACTTCTGGATATTTGATTCCTTTGTAGAGTGCTGGTGAACTTCTGTTCATATTTACAGTAGTAGTAGTGATGTATATATGCCATGTACATACAGCTTTAAAATGGTTTTGTTGTAGTGCTAAATATTTAAAGGCCTTAAATGTGACTCAGAAGTAAGCTGAGGCAGCTTTGCACGTGTTTTCTGAATCTCATGGTCAAACATTGCTGGCTCAGTTAATTTCACTTTGTACACTATGACTTGGTCACATATAAGCACGTTACTGTCTATAAAGCCTTTAATTTGAGTTGACTGGCCCTGCTACAGCTGCCTCAGCAACGCCCACATCAGCTCTCCTTTCACAGAACACTGGCACAGGACAGTCTGAATGCTGACCCTCTACTTGTGGGGAGGTAGTTAAATGAAACCTTGTCTCCATGTAGGATTTTATGACAAAATGACTCTTAAAAAAGTCAAGTACATGTCAATGAAGGTAGACACTGGTGCTTGGGACTGAGACCTGCAGTAGCTGAGGGGCTTTAGCCATGCAGTGCTTCCCTCTCCCATGACAGCTTGGAGAACAGGGCTGCCTGTTTTGAAATCTCTATTTCAAAATATATTATATATATTTTCCAAAAGCAATAGGTAACATTGTAAAATTAAATGACCTGAAAATACCTAATGATTTTTAAAAATAAACTTGCCTGGTCATTATTCTTTTGACTAGACTTTCAGAATTTTCGTCATCATGGCTGATGCTTACTTTTAAATGCTCCAGTTTCCAGTGCATAAGTAAGGTAAAGTTCACAGAAGAAGTGGAAATCATCAGACTGATGCTGAGATTCCTTGTTCATAGAAAAAAACAAAGTCCAAATACACAGGGTATGCTGTATGCCTTTGCCTGCTACATGGTTAAGAGATCCCCTTAAAAAGTAAAAAAGTAACTTTTTTTTCTTTTTCTTTTTTCTTTTTTTTTTCTTTCTTTTTTTTTTTAAGAATGCAGGATAAGGATGGGATTGGGAGAAAATTGCTTGCGGAAGAGCTGTGGAAAATAAAATATAGGCCAATCAGAGAGTATAGTTAACTTCATATTCTGCATCAGAAATACATATTTAATTTTTTTTACGAAGTTAATGTGAGTCTTAAGGAAGATAAGTAACTTCATGCTAAATGTTCTGGTGGGCAGAGAGGAAGAAGAATCTACCTCTGTATAGAGTGAAACCTTGATAAATTCATAGCATGAAAAAGGACCTACAGTGTAACTCCAGAAGGGGCTTATTGCTGCATATACTTTTACTCTGTTAAGGTGGGGATATTTTCATTTCCCAATGGGAAGGATTCCCCATTACATAACCAGACATCTGAAAATGTACCACTCTGCATGGGAAACTTGGCACAGCCAGCCAGAACCTTTTTTCCGTTTCAATAAACTAAGCCAGATTTTAGTATGGATGGAGAGCACATTTTCAGATGCTTAATGATTTTTCTAATCCTGTGACCTGTGTGCCTTAGGGAAATCTTTCAGGAGTGCCCCATGAACCTACTGTGTGGCTATATTATACCACCTTTGGGATTTGGATGTTTACTTGGAAACAGCAATGGCTGGAGGAGAGACACATGATGTTTTCACTAGATCAGGGTAGAACAAAGTAAAGCAGTCTGAAACCTAAGTCTTCTGTAACTAGTGTTTGAATATCTGTGTGATTTCTGGCCCTGACTTACTTTATGCCTCTGTTATATGTAGGTAGGGAAGTTTTTTTATAAACTCTGAAAAACAGCATGGCCCTGGTGTCAGGCCTATCGAATTGTCTGACTTAACACAGATCTTTGCTGATGAAGTAGTGGATAGGGTAGATGAGTGTTTCTCAGACTTCTTGCAAATGTTAACAATTATCCTTCTCTTTTTATGCACTTCATAAGTAAACAAAGTTTTGTACTACTTTAATTGCTGGCAGTAGCTAAGTTCCTCGGGGTGCTGGGTGGAAAAGGGCACGAAAATCAGCTGCAGTGATCAGCTGTAGGTGTGAACACTCAGTGCATTGGCCAGGAGCAGCAGAGTGCTCCCAGCAGCTGAAGGGAGTGGTAGCTCCCTAGCCGGCGTAAATCCATGCAGCAGGTAATTACAGCTGGTGCTGACTCCCCTGGAGGAAATGAGCTGCTTCCAGCTGTAAATCAGGGCCGTTTGGTTTTATTGTTTTTCTTGTTACTTTTTAATAGCTTAATATTTTAATTAAGTTTTCCCCTACCTGTTTATGACTCCCACCCTTTGAATCTTCCTGTTAGTTCATTGAGAGGTGCACCTTAGGTGAGAGAAACACTGGTTTGTGTCCTTATTTTTTTTAGAAAAAGTCACTTGTTGTCAGATAACAGTGTTACCAGAACCTCCACTGTGGCTTGTTACTGTGATTTTACGAAATAATAGTTTGTCTTTCATAAAACAACTGATTCACAAGTCCATTTCTTTGGCTCAAATTTGATGAAGTGTATTACTACTAGCATAAGTTATTTCTGCTACGGTAGGGAGAAGATGTGTGCAGCTGAGCAAGATTGGAGGATTCTTTTTGTAAACAATTCTTAATTCTAAGCTGCTAATACTTCTAGTAAAATAAACCTTAAATTTTTGTCCAAGGCACTTTAAAGTGACGAGGGAAGAGGGAAACTTCTAACTTATAAATTAAATTTCAAAATGTGAACAGCTCACATAGTTGTTTCTCCTTTTATTCCTTAATATAATTTGCTGGTATTTTAACATATACACAGAAACTTTGGAGAAAAAAGCTGTCACTACTGAATATATTGGCATGTAACTAAAAGGAAGTTACCCAGTGCTGTGTATTTGTGAGCCCAAGACAGCAGCAGTCTGCCTCATGTCGGTGCCACCTGTACCTGCTGGCAGCCTGTGACGTGAGCACAGGCTTGGGGTAGGCTGAGACAATGGAATGTGCATCAAAGATCCAGCTGCTGGTTTGCTGGTCTGTTTATTAGTCAGATGCCTCCCTTTGTTGAGTTCTAAAGAAAGTGTCTGTCTTTGCATTAAGAACAAAACAGAGATTTTTCTAATAAATGAGGGAAAATCAGGCAAGTTTTGATTTTTCTGCACAGTACTTGTCAGTACCTTTGTTCAGAATGCAGCTGGATGCCAGTTTGTGTATTGGGACAAATGTAAAAGATTTCTTTTAAAATCCATGGAGTTTCCACTAAATATTTTCCATAGTGGAGGAAAGGAAGGTTCTCCCAGTGGAGCTTACCTTTGTGACATCGGGTATGGTCAAGCATTTTTTTGGCCACAGCTCTTTGGGGTACCATGCTTACCGACTGACCTCACTGTCAGTTTTGTTCTAGTTTGGTTTGGCTTTAACTTTGCTGGAGGCCCCCACCCTTGTACTCTGCAAACACAACTTCTGTGTGGCTGCTCCAGCCTGGTTGAATCAAAATTGTCTTGGTGAGCTTAAATGTTTTCAGTAAGACATTTTAAAAGACATAGTTTGCTGAGTCTTGCCATTATGAAGAGTCACAGCATCCTTCTTTTGCAGTACTTTGATAGTGAATGGTATTTTAATGTACATTTAAGCCTGAATCCTGTCGTGTATTAATTTATCACTGGTTTTCTTGTGCAACAACAAAATGATCCTGAAAGTGGAATTTAAACATGAATAGGAATGTATTGACACTTTTCAGGAGCTAGTTCAGCAAGCAAGCCTTGGCTGCACATGTTGGCAATCTGGAGCCTGTATGTGGCCATGATGTCGCATCATTATTAGCTCAGCTCCTCTATGTGCAGATACAAACAACAAATACTGCTTGGTTTCCACACAGTACACTAGAAAAAGATGTTCCTATGTTTCAGGATTAAGAGATGAAAAATTCTTCTAAACTCTTTGGAGTTGTCACTCTAATGAGTTTAAAGTAGTTGTTTTCATTGTATATCATGGCTCCATCAGTCTTTGTCCCATCCTTCTCAGCAGAAGTTGACTCCAGTTTCAGTGTTTTGGCTCTTCTCATTTGCTATAGTACCCTTAAATTAAAAAAATCCTTTCGGTAGGAATGTCATACCTGACAATGAACAATTGCTATACAGTATATACTGATAAAGTTCTGCTGTAATCCAGCTCTCAGCTGTCTTACTTATATAACATATTTCACTTTGGAGAAACAAGACAGCTCATGGAGGTTGTAAAAACATCATATTTGAATACTGTGCCAAGAGTGAAGGCTGCCCTCTGCTTGCATAGCTTGGACAGAAGTGGAGTTATCTATGCCCTTCTGGTGATACTGGGGAGAAGCATACGAAGAGAGATAAAGCAGGTACAGCTACTCCATCCCCAGGCGCCTTTTTTGCTTTGGAACCACAGAAGTGTTGAAGTGTTGAAATAGATATGGAAGCTGAGCGTGTGTTGGCTTCTTAGGAATACACTGTGAATACTGAAATACAGCTTCTCTGGTTTTGCTCTGATTCTGTAACCTTTCAGAAGTGTTAAAACAACTTTAAGATGCTGAAGTAGCAGATAGCACTGTTACTTATTTTGCTTGCAATTTAGGGGAAGTTAGAACTGTATTTTCTTTAACTGGGCTCTACCCACAAGCTAGTAGAATAATTAATGAAATAGATATGCAAAAGTTCCTGGAGGTGGCAAGAACGTCTTTTAGGAGCACATGCTGGGCACCAAATGCTGCATCAAAACATGCACTGTAGCTGTAGGGAATAATGTCTACATGTAAACTTTTTTGTCCACTTCCCTATGACAGTGAAGCGTGAAGGACAAAGGCAGGAAAATGTGAGACGCTTTGAGTGGCCTCTAATAAACATGGCACAGGCTTTCATCAGAAACTGCACACATTGCAATTCCAACAGTGCACTATAGTGTTTCTCAACATCTTCTATGGTATATTTTTTTGATGTCTGGAAAAGTGAGGGAGAGTTGAGAGATTTTTTTTTTCTCTCTTTAGTAAAAAACATGCTGAAATGCTATACTTTTAATTCCAGACACATGATTCGTGTAAGCTGGATTTAATGGCTTTGCCTTCTGAGCTGTGTGTTGGTCATTCCCCTGCATCCAACTCTTTCCCTATGAAATATTTGTATGTCAGTCCTAATTTTTTGCTTCTCCAGGAGTGATGTTTACAATGTATTGTACTTCTCCTAAAATAAATGAGAGGAAAATAATATGGTTATTTGTCCAATTGGAATGACCATCAGTTATAATACTGAATGTTTCACTTTCTCATTTGACTTCTGTATTGTTCAAATTTAAATTCCTGTTGTTGTTCCCCTAAGATTAATTCTGTACATAAAATGTTGGTGGTTGAGAAGACTGAAAAAGTTGGGTTTTTACCTAAGGGAAGATACTAGGTCTTTGTAGGATTTGCTAGAACATTTGATGCTTTTATGAGGTATGAAATGTAGTTGCTACCTTCTCTATTTTCTCTATAGTTGCTACATCTTCTAGTTCTCCAGTTTGTGCACAGTTTTAGTTGTATACATGTTTTATGATGCAGAAGTGATGCCTTAAGGAGTCCTCTGCTGTGCTGGATGGCATTCACCTTCATTTGTAGGTATGGACTCAAAAAGATGCTTAATTCTTTTTCCTCCACTAGAAGTGAGCTGCTCATGCATCCCCGTTAATATTCAACTGCAAATTTGGAAACCCACAGATGGGTTTTATGGGACAGAAAAGGCATTTGGAAAAGTTTCCTGACTATGGAGCCAGTGTGGTTATCCATTTTTAATTATACATAATGCATATTACCCTGAATAGGTAGTACTCAGTGGCACTCTAGGCTCTGATTTCTGTAGCACAGCCAAGCAGATTGTACGAGTTCTTTTGAAATTAATCAGTGCTGTCTCACAGAACAAGATTGCAGTCTTAAAAGAAATCCAATCAAGGCATTGTGACTATATATAATAGCACAAAACTATTGACTCAATATGAAAAGTATCTTAAAAACAGTGCACTGCTGCAGCTAACTAGCAGAATTAATGCTCTAATCCAAATATCAGGCACATTGCACTGGTACAGTTACTGTTTTGCACTTGTTACTGTGACCAGACTGATTTGTAAGTTTGGGGAAGGGAAAGAGAAAAAGAAAAATCTGTATACTCTCTGTGTATACAGAGAAATTACGTGTAACAGATAGAAAGTGCTTATTATTAATATACTTCTTAACTTAATCTTAGGAATCTATTGATCAGTGCTTTGAAAGTATTCTCCAAGGGCGAATATGAATCTAAATATTTGTAATTATCCAGACTCACTTGCATTTAAGGACAGCTTATTTCATTAAAATGTAGAAAAATAGGTAACCATTGCTTTAAAAACTTTGTTGTTGAATTTAACATGGCCTGCTTCATACTTAGCATTGAATCTTGCTGTATTTATGTAAAAGGTTTAAAAGAAAATCAAATTTTTCGATGCAGATCTCCTAGGCACTCATTTTTTAAATCAAGTCTAAAGCAATTTGCTTCGTTCTAAGTTATTTTACTAATTTTTCTTCAAAAGTGTTTGTGGAGGGCTTCAGTTATGAGACAGTTTTTTTCGGGGATTTATCACTTTTTCCATAAACATGTAGCCCTGATTATACATTGGTACTGTGGTTTCTGTCTGGGAGTGCTTTTTCCCTGTTGAAATAGTGAAAAGTAGGCTTTTTAAAATTACACAAAGAAGCCTTTCAGGCTAGAAGGCCTTAATTTAAGATTTTCTTGACTTTAAAAGTGGAGCAATTAAGCCGTATTAACATTTATTCTGTATTTTTAATATCATCCATTCAAACAGGAAGGTCAGGGACTAGTTCTGCAGGTCCACAAGTCCTAAGGATCCCTAGCTCTGATCAAGGTCAGAATAGACTGTGATCTCATGTGATCAGTATTTTTCTTGGAGTTCTACTTAAAGGAAAACTAAAACTGCAAAAAAGAATGGTTCACTCTTCTAAAGTCTAAAATGTACCAGTATTGTGGAATCTAAAGGGATTCCCTGCATGGAAATGCCCCCAAATAAAGAGGTCTCACCAGGAAGAGGTTCTCACCAAAGAGAATTACATCTTTAAAAGGAAGAACTGAAAACTTCAGGTTTTCATTATAAAAATAAGCTTACTTGCTCCAGGGTCCCAGTTTCCTAGCTGGATTGCATCTCAGGAAAGCATCCAAAAGCGGATACTTTTCACAAAAAGGAAAAAAACACTTTATTGAAAACCTGGTTCATTGCTGAGGAACAGCTTTCATGGAAAAATTTTGACTAGGTCTGTCTCAAGCATAGTAGAATACAAATTTATTCTTGTTTATTCCTGAGGCATCCAGAGTTAGGCATTCTGATATTTCTGAAATCAGCAATATACTTAACTGGAGAGCAGGCAGTGTAATAGATTTCTTGTACAGAATGCAGTGGCTGTATGTTACTCTTGGATCTGTTGGATAACACAAAGTGTGCTTAATCATAAAGCCTGCCAGTTCTCTTCCCTCTGCTCTTCCCCTCTCGGCAGATTACCAGATTTATGTTTGATTTCTTGGATCTTTTTGCTACCTTTTTTTGCCAAAGAATTTGCTCTGACTGAACTCGCTGGAAAGGAGAAAAGCTGAAGAATGAGTTTCTTGCTCCTCTTTGTCATTAACAGTTCTGGTATTCTCTGCTGACGGCAGTAACCAGTCTGCATCGTTGCTTTACTCCGTCAGAACAGCGGCTACTCCAGAGAGGGGTGCAGCGTTCATAGAATCCTGAGGGACCAACCAGGATCATCCAGTCCAACTCCTGACCCTGCACAGACACCCCTCAATCCCACCCTGTGCCTGAGAGCGTTGTCCAAACGCTCCTCGAGCTCTGGCAGCCTTGGGGTCATGACCATTCCCTGGGGGAGGCTGTTCAGTGCCCGAGCACTTTGTGGGGGAAGAACTTTTCCCTGATAACCAACCTAAACCTCCCAGCTATTCCAGAGACCAATACCAAGACACCAGGTATGGGTGACACCGAATGTCGGGCTGTAGCATGTTCCAGCTGCAGCCGTATCTTCGTCCTGTCTCATTTTCACGGTTAATTCCAAGTCAAGAGTGATGGTAACACATTCTCTTAGGACAGAATTAGGATACGCCCCATCAGGTGAAGGGTGGGTTATCTCCAGGAAAAATGGTGCAGTTGTTGCACAAGTGTCAGAGTCAGAGCTAGTGGGGTGCTTACCATTCAGTTTTGAAGCCTGTTCTAGACTTCCAAACATAAATGAAATTTTACATATAATAAAATTTAAAATTTTTAAAAAAAAAAATTATGCTGTATGCCTGAGACTGGAAAAAGCAAATGGGATTGCAGCTTCTCTGCAGGTGTGAAAAAGGAGTGCCAGTGTGCCCCAAATACTGTTCCCCTTTCCCAGTTACACCTGGTTGCCTCTAAGAGTTTCTACTGGTCTCTGGAGGGTTTTCTCCTGCTTTTTCAGCCCGTGGGCATTGTAACATCACTGCTGTGTGTGGGTACAGCTCCAGCCAGGCCATTGAAATGCTGCAGGAGGTTCCCCACTCCCCCCTTCTTTGCTTCCTCGAATAGAAACCTTTCCTTGTAAACTTAGCAACAACAGCAGCAGCAATGCCCAGACAAAAGAGAGCTTTTGGGTCGCTCGCAGTCCCAGGAGAGGCACTGCCAGCTGCGGGTCACTCCTTTGTGCTGTCTCCAAGCAGGATGCAGGGGCTCTGCTCTGCTCTGCCAGCTTCAGGTTGGGAAGCCGTAGGGTGGTCTGTGCCCCAATAAGAGCTTGTCTGTCTTTCCTGTTATGAATAGCAATGGGTGAGCATGTTTTGTGTGATTTCAAATCCACTTAAAGTTCATGGGTTTGAAATCAAAACCAGAACTCAAATCTTACGAGGCTTGTGTTCTGTTACAAGCTGGCCTTTTGCCAGGATGTGTCTGTTCATTTAACTTTTAACCCAGGAATCAAATGCATACCAGTTTGCTATACCAGGTCACTTGTATTGCTTTATATCCTCTTCCTTATATTTTTTAACATCTGTTCCATTGCATGCATTTATGGGTATCAGAAAGTTGCTCACATAGGTGTTTGCTCTCTCCTTGGCATACGAATTTTGTCTTCCATCTTCATCTTGTTTCACAGTTTCTGGGCTCACAGCATGTGCCTTCTGCCTGTTCCTCTGTATATCTAAGACAATAAAGAAAGGCTGAAATCCGTCCCCTTTGAGGGCTGTATTTTAGATGCTATATGCTTTCAGTATGGACTGAAATAAAGCCCCGACTGTCTGTCAGGGTTTGGTTTACCCACCATTGTCTGTTTCTGAGAGGTGACACAGTTGCAGAAGCTCTGCAGGGCACTGAGGAACAGGATCTTGCCTAGTGCAAATATGGGATTTTACTTTTAAAAATTTTTTACACTAAGTCTGTCTTGCCTCTAGTGTTATTCTCTTCTATGCTGGTGTGCTCTTTATGCAGATGCATGGAACCCCAAGCAACCCTGATGTGGAAGATCAAATTGACTGAAAATCATCTGCGGTGTCATATTTTGTAGGTGAACCCAGCAGTAGTCTATCGATTCCATGTAGGTTCATTTCCTAATTCTTCTCAGGTTTTTTTTGCCCTTTAAATAGTTGCACCTGTTAAAAAAATTAAAGTGTGGGTGTTTCTGTGCATCTATAAAGAAGAGATATATGTGTTTGTTGTTACCAGCATATTGTAGTTGTGTGTTAGCAGACATTTTTAAGAGGTAATATGTTGATTTAATAAATTATATCCATGCTTTCCTTTGGTGAGCTGGAAAGTGTTTATTTTTCAGTATTTTATACTGCAAGGTGATTATGGGGACCTGCTGTGATCATAGCTGTTCACTTAAATATAATCTCTTTGATCATGATTATCTGCAAATCAGATGCAATTTTTTTGAGTTTGTTTGGTTTTTTACAGACATGATCAAAAGCCTATAAATAACTTGTTCTGTCACTTCTGACATCATGTGAAATAGGGGTTATTTGAACTGCAGTGTGAATTTTATGGTGTGTATATGTTCTCTGAGTCTAAGTGCAGGAGATAGGATTTTTAACATCAATGCTTGTGATTATGAACTTTGAATATGTTTTCTGTGTATATTCTGCATTTTAGCTATTGTTGTTAGAATGAATAAGCTTGTAACTCACTGGAGTGTCTCAGAAAGCACTGCCCAGCATATTCATGGGAGTACTCTTTTTAATCTAAATATATTTTACATTTATTCTAAATATATTTTAGTGATTTTATTTTACATTAAAAGAAGTGTAAAGATTTTAACTTTTTACAGTATCCTCACACTGGATGTACATTGAAACCATTCTCTGTTTTTAAAAAGACTGTTGTAATACTATTTTATTTTAACCTGAGAAAGTAATATAAAGTAATTTGATGTTTTCTGAAAAAAAAAAAAAACCAAAACCCATATCAAAGAAGGTTATTAATTTCATAAGGTTGACTATTTCAGCATTAAATATTTCATTTGAATACTTTTTAAAGTAGATTTAAACAAAACTTTGTCAATTCTGTATACAGTTGCTTGGGAGTTATTTTTGCTGCCATAAGCAGTGTAACCAAGTATGTGAGGAGCTGAAACTTTAAACAGCAGTATTGGGTAATATTCAGATGTTCATTAAAATTTCCACTGGGATTTTCAATGACTGTATTACAGATTAAAAGTGACAAGAAATAATCTTAGCAACTCATTTTGCTTTTTCTCTAATCTCAGTCATTTAAGACAGAAATGGTGGTGAGAGGTGCAACTTAAGGAATTACATTAACACCATTTTGGGATTGATAGTTTTCTGCTCTAGCTGTGAATGTTTCTAAGGTTCCTTTTTTTTTCTGTTTTCTGTCCCACTGGTGATGTACTGCATGAGGTCTGTAATCAGAAATTCCACCTTAAATTTTAGAGCAAGGTTAAATTGGGTTTTAAGACTTACAGACATCTATGCCACCAAAGGAAGATTTCTCCCCGTGCCTGTCCCCCACCTCCCCTAATGTTTTAGAATTTCACCATGTTTCCTCTAAGGGCTTTGGATCAAATTTTGGATATAGTTACTGGGTTTAAATAGCAGACTTCTAATAAGAACTATTGTTCACTGTCCTGCCAGCTGTTCTGTACCACAGTCTGGGCAATGGATCCTAGTCAGTAGATGTTATAAATCATGTTATTTGTCCTTTGCCAACTTTGCCCCTTCTCAAGAAAGAAGCTGCCAGTCTGAATCTTGAAAGACCCACTGTGAAGAGCAGAAAACTTATGGTAGCTTGAAAAAGGGCTTCTTTTTCTCTTGTAAAGGCAAGTGAGGGGATGAGCAAAAGAATCTATAAAGATACAGAGAGCGCAGAGCCACTGCTGAAGCTGGAGGCTTTCATCAGCTGCTGTTTATTGTGAAGATGGCTCTTGGTTTATGTGTACATGTAAGAATGATGGATATGGAACTGGGATAAGTTCATCTCTTTTTAAATTATGATTAAACAAGCAATTTCAATCACAAATTATGTGTCACCCTGTCTCTAATCTACCCATTCACTTTACAAAGTAAAGGAGGCAGCTGATTAAATTTAGCCAGCATGTTTTTTTGCCTGCTGTCTAGACAATTGGCTTGGTTCCCGTTCTGCTGGTCTTAGCTCTCTTTCTTGCTTGTAGGCCCAGTAGGCCACTTAACCATTCTGCTGTCGTTTGAACAGTGTGTTCCTGAGGCTGATAAAGAGCATGTGGGGATGGGCTTTTTTTCTTCCTGGGTTGTTAACAGAGAACATGGTACCAGTAAATAAACACACACAGGATCTCTGTTAATGCCGAGTGAGTCCTCTTAGAGTGAAAATTATTCAGCTCTAAAATCAGCTCCCTTTGTACTTTGCTGCTCCTGGAATTTAGATGAGCCCTTTCATCTGACGTCACTGCAAAAGCAGGGGACAGATTCCAATGTGCTGTCTTTCCCTCTCGGGTTTGTACATACATAAGAAATCAGCAAAACAAAGAAAAAGAACCTGAAAATAAAACCTAAACCAAACACTGTCCTCCACCTCACCTGCAATCAACACCAAACCCAAACTACCAACAGCCCTGACTTTGAGCACCCATCTCTAGGTTCTTTGGTTATAATCATTGTTTGCATTTACAGACCCAAAAGATATTGATATCATTGGGACATATTGCAACAATAATGTTCCACTCTAAAATGCCTCAGTGCATCTGCTGTGCTGGGTTTGTAGTGTCCTGAGGAGTCATGCTAACTATGTTGTACAAATGGTTGTTATTTCTGGTGTATGATTTCAGGCTAGAACTGCAGACTGACCTCTCATTTAGCCGTGGGGTGAAGTGGAGTTCAGTTTTGAGGGAAGTTTAGGATTTAAGTTGACAAAAAAAAATTTCACACAGAAAGTGCTTGAAAATTTGAACTGCTCTTATGTGCTCTCTTTTGTACAAGGGGTCAGCCTTGTGGCTGGAGACAAATGGATGCAAAACAGTTGGGAATTGCCTCAAATCAGTGCATGTTGGTCAGCGCAGCACTGAGCCTGAGGGGTGTCCAGGTGTCACAGCAGCCAGCCAGGCTGGAGGGCAGGGAGAGGTGCTGGAGCACCTCTTGGGAAATGTGCTGCTTAGTGCATTTTCCTAACACACCCCTACAGGTCCCTCCAGCCAGCCAGTGTGCTGGACTTCCTGTGTAGGATGGATACAAAATGGACTGGAAATTGAATTTTCACGAGAGACATAATGGTTCAGATGAAGTTGCGCTTTCTGTCCAGGCCATCCATAATCAAAAACCTAATTTTTCCTCCAGAAACATAGGCATCCTAGTGGATATATTTTTAGCAGCTATAATGTTATCTTCCATTGTGGGTTTTTTCCTTTTTTTTTTTTTTTTCCTTTTAGAAGGTCACATTAGTCCACAATGCTGTGTGGTCTTTGCTCTAGTTAATGTCATGTGGTTTTTGATGTGACAGTAAGCAAGATACATCTCTCATGCAAATACTTGCTTATTGAAGCATTCAAATAGGCAAGCTAACATTCACATTCATNTCCAAAAACAAAGGCATCCTAGTGGATATATTTTTAGCAGCTTTAATGTTTTCTTCCATTGTGGGTTTTTTCCTTTTTTTTTTTTTTTTTCCTTTTAGAAGGTCACATTAGTCCACAATGCTGTGTGGTCTTTGCTCTAGTTAATGTCATGTGGTTTTTGATGTGACAGTAAGCAAGATACATCTCTCATGCAAATACTTGCTTATTGAAGCATTCAAATAGGCAAGCTAACATTCACATTCATAATTTTAAAATTGCAGGGATTTGGTAAAGAATCTGTAGCAGCCAGTAGTTTCATCCTTTCTGGGTTTATTTTCCTGCTAGTCTGAATGGGGTGTGAAGTTTTTTGGGGGTTTTATTTTGTTTTGCCTTTTTCTGTTTCCAGGATCAGCAGAAGTTTGTGCAGATGGCATCTGTTTTATATTTAAACTTACTGTACCTGCTGCATTTTCTTCTCTGAATGGGGCAACCTGAAATACCACAGCCATGTAACTTAACTCAGAAGTTGGGGTTTTTCCCCTTTTAGCCCCCATTGCTGATTGTACTGTGCTGCTACTAATCCTGCTGGAAGAGTTGTATTTTCCCTAGCTGAGTTTGCTGTGCCATTTTGCCTCACCTGTTTCAAAGTGATCTCATACCACAGTTCCTTGGAAAACCATCTGTTTAAATTCTTGGTGATTTGATGGTCTTTTCTGCCTTTTTCCTTACAGTCATACACATTTCTAGTGTTTGGCCTCACAAATGCTTTGCAAAAATACTTTGCACCCTGCCAGAAAGTCTACCCTTTTGTCTTCAACTAACAGTTTGTTTTTAATGCACGTGTCATAGTTATTTTTTCTTTCCTCTCTTTAAAAGGAAAAAGTTAATATTTTTCAGGTGCACTTTGCACTTCCTATTTAAAGGAACTGGCCTCCACTCTGCCATTTTTTGGTTTCCAAGTTAGACACAAGCTTCCACAGAGGTAGTTCTTTGACTCTTGTTAATAAATAGAAGGCATTGTGTGGGTTCTGGATATTTTCTGCAAATTATATAGGTTCAATTTTATACGATGGAAAGGAAATACTCAATAGTTAGCTTCTAATTCCAAACAACGATTAATGCAGTAAGGAAGACAATATCCTCTTTAAAATCTATTTTTGTCTTTCCCTCCAATTTTGTTATACAGTTTCCAGACCTTCTCCCAGACTCATCCTGCCTAGCTTCCTGTTAAAAACGTGAGGAAACATTTGCACATATCCTCACAAAGAAGCTTAACTTATTTGTTGGTCATTGCATATCGTTTTCAGAGCATTATTTGCAGCTTAGACCCTCCTGAAAAGAAAAAAAAAATCATTTTTTGCTACAGCAAATGAGATTTTTTAATTAATTTGGACTGTTTTGGCTTAGAGACTAACACAGGCATACTTCTAGTGAGAATAATGTCTAAAAATGCGTATCATGAGCTAGGAGAAAAAAAAAGAGGCTACTCTTGAACCAAATTTCATATTGTGTTGTGTGAGAGATTCCACATGTTGTTACTTCATACAAATGTTTTCTCCCAAGAAGGAGAACAAAGTAGGATATTCAAAAGAACATAACAATAAAACATATGGATTAAAAAAAAAAATCTGTCATCTTAAATGAGCAATATCATTCTTTAGCTTGCCTCCAGTGGGTCTGAGATGTTTGTAGGCTGTTAAAATATGAGTTCATTCTAGGACAAAGAAGGTTTTTTGTTTTTTACGTTTTCCTCTGTAAATCATTGGTGGGGGGGAGAGAAAAAAGGGTGGAATTATGCTCTGGACGCTGCTGCCTTTGCATTTTTGGCATTATGCCTTCTTACTGTTTTATTGTCTATTTTGGCTGAACTTGAAGTTCCAACCATGCTCCCTGCCAAAAAGAAAAAAATAAAAAGTCAGGTCCTTTAAGGATACTGGAAAATGAAGCCAGTTTTTGAATCCGCCACGTCCTGTAAGCAAATAAAAATGAATCTCTATGGAGCTCAGACGTTACTTCCTGTTCTCCTTTGGATTCCAAGCAGGAATGGAGCAATTTTTCTCTGAATCCAAAAAAAAAGGAGGCGAGAGGGGGAGAATAGATGGCTTCAAAGCAGCACAGGAGAAATCTTTGAGAGGCTTCTATGTGGCCAACTTTTAAAATATATGTAAAATGTTTTACACCTTAAGTAATATATGTCTGTACTTAGAAAAATGTGCAGCAGCTTTCCCCTGCCACTCCAGCACTCATATTTTGTAAGACATTGGACATATTAAAAATACACATAATTTTTTGTTGGATGTTTCCTTTTCTACTGGTTTTGTAACTTTTAAACTAAGCTTGCAAATGTTTCGGTCTTGATAGCATGTACTGGTTGCTTAAGGCATGTGAAAGTGATCAGGAAGATCCTACTTGTTGTTTCCTGAGGTGACCAAAATTAGAGATTAGAGGGGGGGGGATGAAGGAGAGACAGAAATGCTTTTTCAGATAAGATAACTGGGATTTTGTTATGGTAATCTGTTGTGATAATTCCATCAGTAAAGATCTCAGTTTTTAAGTGCTGTTACTTTCCCAACTTTTGAATGACTGGAGAACGTATTCTGACATAAAAGATAAACTGCTAGCACAAAGTAGACTTCTGGATTTTTGCCACTGTAAAATTAGGAGTAACTGTAACCCAAGCAGACTAGCCAAGCTTGAAATTCACTGTGGACAAATGTTCTTTGTGCATAATTCTAGAGGAAACTATTTTTGGTAGTGAATGAATATATGTAATCATTAACACATGACGGGGCTGCTGTAAAGGCATTAGGCTGAAGCATGAACGCTTCCAGCACCCAAGAGGTGCTGCTCTATTTTATTTAATAAACTGTCTGGAATGTTCTATTACTCTGACTTTTTTGTTTTCTCATTTCTGGAGTTTACATTAATAAAGCAACTTTTAAATTATTTGTAGGAGAAAAGACTTGATTTCTTTTCTTCAAAAGAGGTAAAGCGATGCAGCTCAAAAAAAGTCAGTTATGCTGTTGAGAGGAACAGGAAAGAACACAAAGAAGATTCTCCCACGATCTCTGAACATACTCTTAGAGGCAGTTTGTAGTGTGTATATTTATTTGTGTTTGTCTGGGAAAGGTAAATTATCTGAGAGGCACTGGATTTCTGGATACAAGTAGAAGTTATTTCTGTTTTTGCAGAAAGTTAAGTCTCAGTGATCCATTATGGCTTCTTGCCAATGTTGAAAGGGTCCATTTGATTTCTAATGTTGGCATGCAGTGGGACACAGGAGAGCTGTCAGCATCATAGACCTGATTGCAGGAGCTTTCTGAAAGTAGCTTTTAGCATTGCCATGTCTTGCTGTGTTTGTGGCCTGAGTTTCAAGGAAGGTTGAGAAGTGATAGGAAAGCCTGGAGTCACTGAGTTGATGCCCCAAAGACAGTTACTGATGTCTGGATGGTGTGGGAGGGGATCTGCTGTGCCCTGTGCAGCCGAGGGCCAGCCCCACGTGTTGGGCAGTGCAGGATTGCTGCAGGGAGCGAACGTGCTCTCCTTTGTCTGTGCTGTGGGCTTTGGGTAACAGCTTCCTTCTGTCCCATTGCAGTTTCTCCAGTGGTAGGTGATGCCCTGGGGAAGCTTTGCCATTTCTCAGAGCAGTGGGAAGGGTCAGGAGATTGTCACTGTCTACCCCACACTCTCCTTCCTGGGTGGGTCTGAGTCAGGTTGGCAATGACTGGGGGAGGTCCTGTGTTCCCTGGAAGTCAGTGTGAATTTTATCTCACTAAAATGGATGATCTGCAGATCTTGACTGATGGCCTAGGTCTGTGTTCCCTTCTCTTTGACAGGGAGTAAGAAGTTGTTAACTTTCCAATGGATATGGACTTTTTTTTACTTCCCTCCCTCCCCTTTTTTTTTACTTTAAGGCTGAACTCTGAAGGGTTATACAAACAGTAACTAGTGGGAATAAGATTTACTTCTAGGTGGAGTATTAAATACAAGCCTTACATCTGGAAACATTTACTGGATCAGACCCTATCTGGGACTGCAAGTCAACCAAGGAACACAACGGGAAACAAAGAAAATGGCACTAGTAACTCAGAATTTTTTTTTAAATTAGTAGTTCTGAATTTCATTCATGCAGGTTAGTATTTATGATTTTGCCTAAAACGCATACTTTTCCACATTAGGGTTGGTCTAGCAAAGTTTTCACTTATAATGTTCATTTTAGCCATTCCAGTGTCTAAACTTGTCTTTTATATTTAGAAACTTTTTGGCCAATGATTCCTGTCTGCTTTCATAAACACATAAAACCAGAGTTTTAACATGTTTCACCTTCCATGCACCACAGAAGCTTTGTGGTAGTTCTCTCTCAGACTTTTAGACTAAAGATTGCTGTGCTGTTGTGTTAAACTTCAGACTTAGATTTTGCAAATAAAAGCTTTAATAGTATCCCAAACTTTTGCTTCAGCTGGATTTCCTAAGGAGATGAGAATTACTCAGTTGTCCCATGTCTGTCTGTCGTGACCCAGCTAATAACCTCTGAACTATTGCCAGGCTTGACAGGGGGTGCCCCGTTAGATACTGTAGTTTTATACAAGGCCTCTCTATAGGCTCTCCCAGGCCCTGTGCAGCCCTGAGGCATCAGAACTGCAGACAAACTACTGGGTGGTAGAGGGAAGCATAGGGATTGTTGGCAGGATTTGTGGAGTATTGTATGGGGGAAGGAGAAGCTTGGTCTGTCCCTGATAAAATGAAATTGTCGGAGGATTGTCCACACTCAGCAAGTTTTTAAAAGAAGTTTGCAAAAAGGAAGTGTCTGAATAAAGGAAAGAACTGCCTTATCTTCATCAGAGGCAGCACAGCCCTGCCTTAGGAGGGTTTACATTGTCCTGGTCTTGCCTCTGCTGAGGTGATTAAGTCCTGTTTTGGAGAGGTCGTGTCATTGTTGTGATGTGTTGAGTATGGAAAGAATTAAAAAAAAAAAAAAGAAATAAGTGATCCAAAGATGAAGGAGAAAATTTTACAGGATCTAGGGACTGCCCTAAATCACTGCAGCAGGTCCTGTGGGAAAAGGTCTTTCAGAAGTACCTGTTGGAAGAGCTGTTTTGTCCCTGCTGAGGATGGATGTTTGATGGCAAGCTGAAAGAAAGCAAAGCATGTTTCTGAGTTTGGACTTCAAAACAGCTAATGATTTATGGCTCCAGCTATGTCTTACACCTTTCAACAGAGAGATTATATTTCTTGTTGGTGTCACCACTACAAACTCCCTGCTTTCCATGGAAGAGGTATATTACTTAAACCACCCAGTGGAGCAGCTGCTCGTTTGTACTGCCAGCTCAGACCTGCATCTGAAAAGATTAATTCTGTACTTAAAATAATCAGAATCTTACATGAAGTAAATGTGTGATGCAATCCAAGAAACAACTGTTGCATGAGATCACGGGGCTTTGCTCAGATCTAAATGAGTGACTGGAATTCCAGACCTCACTGTTGCAGCCATCTGAATACTCAGCTCTTCCTGCTTTCATCTCTTGGCTGTAAAGGGAATGCAGCAGTGGTGAAACCATGTGGGGACATGGAGAATTCAGGCAGTGAATTTAGTAAGCTTTTTTTTTTCTGTATTTTAGCTGAGAGTAGACAATATTGTGTTTAATGTTCTTTCAATGCTGGATGATTTGTACAAACAGAAATTATTTTTTTTCTATAACGTTCTGCATTTCAGATTTAATTTAAAGTTTGGCTGACACAGTTCTTCTGCTGCATACCTACTGGAACAGTAATGCAGGGATTCACTGGAATTTTTATTGTGGTTAGACAGCAGGTTTGCCATGTTAGCTGTTCCACTAAGGAACAAATTGAGGGAAGGAAATTTTGTTAATTTACTTAGAAGGAATTTCATTTTAGGCTCCTACTCTGGCAGCAATGTGTATGTGTTGGCTGCCATTGACACAATGAACATTTGGGTCCATTGTAAAGTCTTGAGTATTCTTTGTTTTGCATAATTATTAAGATCATTAATAAGGTAATTAATATAATCTGTTAATAATGATGTTCCTTATATTCAGTTCTAATATCTCTTATTGCCTGTGTGGGGACAAAGTAAAACAGAGAATCAATTTATTCAGGAGAGCTACAGCTCTGAGTTAGAAGATTTTTGTTGAAACAGTAAGTGGATATGTTCATGCGTGAAGGTTTTTAATGGCTGGGATTTTGTGTTACTAGAGTTTAAGATCTTCAGTGAAACACTGGATGGTGCCTTTGGGAAGGGTCTTAGGGGTGCTGTTCAGTATTCTGTTTCTCTTGTGCCCAAGTGGGAATGTGATACTCTTATAAATCAGGTGTCTAAAAAGTGCTAAACTAAAACAAATTACGCATAAATACTTATCACAAATCCTACTTGATCCTTTTTATATTACTTGTTATAAACAGACACATATCACCATATACACAGATTATGCCTAATATATTATTATGTGTATTCCCCTACAGTAGCCTTTGCCACAGGTATTTCTAATTACAACTAGGTGACCATGACATGAAGAATCAGCTGGCATTTGCCTAAGTAAAAACTGAGAATTTGCTTTCATGTTTGTAACCATTTATATTAGTTTTCTGAATATGTCTGTAAAATCACTGTACTGATGATGAAAAGACTGATGAACTGAAGGAGTAATTTCACTTGTATTTGGGTTGACCTGCGTTTTGCGCAAAAGTTTTTGTCTGAAGAGTTTGAGATCACTAAAAATATTTTCTCTTGTGTTAAATTGCTTTACTTCTTAATTGCAATTTGACATAAAATTTAAAAAATAGAGAATATGGTGTGTTGGAGGTGACTAATCATCACAGTATAACAGCATAATCAAGACCAATGGTTTACGAAACTCAAGGCCCAAAAACCCAAGATGAAAAAAGGGAAAAGAGCTGTCAGTTTTCCTGTTTAGCAGACCAGATCTTTAGTAATTTTGGATTGATAAACCAAAATTGCCAACATATACTTCCAGTATTTCGCTTTCCAAAACCTACAAGCCTAACTGTAGTCTCTCACCAAACCATGACTCTATTTACAGGATGTCTTTCCTACTAGCAAGTGTCTAATTGACCTTTCTGAGCCAAGGGAGTTGTGAAGAACAGAGTTCCTTGTCTCTGCCTACATTCTGCAAATAGCTTGGAACCTCCCTGTCTCAGTGTCACATTCTAAGTATTTACACTCTAATGTTTCTTAGGAGAAAAATGACACAATAGTTACTATGAAATGGCTTCTTGGGGTTGTATATTTAATTTAATTTCCCTAAGTAATAATAGGTACTAACTCTTGATGTGCAATAGTCATGCAAAACAGGAAAAGCTCAGTCCGTGGAGTATGGATTTCAGGAGCTAACTTTTTCAGCTTGTTTGTGTTTGTTTCAGAGTGTGAGCTGTACTCAAGTTTAAAACCAGGTACAGTCTACAAGTTGTTTGGTTTATTTTATGCAGTAACAGTGCTGAGATTTGCTGGAAATCATTGCATATTTTGTAACCTTAAAAAAATGTAAATGTTAATTTTTACTTTTGCAAATTTGGCCAAAGTAGTCAATAACAGTCTGATTTACATTAATATCAGTCATGAATGTTTAATATTTCCAACACAAACATTTCTGTGCATCTTTTGTGTTTGCTACATCAGTAGCAGGTTTTCAAGCCCCTCTTCTCTGAGAAAGCAGAACATCAGCATGGAACTCCAGTGGCTAAATTGCTTTCTGTAGTTGCAACCAAATGGTTTGTGTGCTTCACATGTTTCTCAGGTGCAGTCGTGTCAGTGTAAGTTCTGCCTTCCCCCATCCCTTAATATGTTATTTAATGGTATTGAAAAGCTGTCCTTTCAAGATGCATTTATTTCTATTGTGACACATTGTACACTGATAAAAGCAAAGTCAGTTGATCATTTCATGTTACTCTGAAAAAAAAAAAAATCAGGTGAGAATTGTCTCAGTTTCCCTAAAAAAAAAATCTTTAAATCTTGCATATAAGGCAGCAAGTAGCATCAAGGCTTATCTGTCATCCTGAAAATTTGGCACAGGACCTCTGCTCACCAGATGTAATTCCCTGGACACCTTTTCTGCATCCTTTGCTGTTTCTTTTTCCTCTGTGTGTGTGTTGAGATGCCTCTGTCTCTTTTCTTTACATGATTGTTCTCCAGGTGCCTGTGTTTCCTCTTTCGCCTTTCCATTTAATTTCTTGTTCCTTGTGCTCTGACTTTCCTTCTTGGAAGAGTCACAGCAACTATAGCCAGCATGTTGTTTTCTTTCACTATCAGGCTGTAATTCTTCTCTGTACTTCTCAATCTACTGCATAAATGAAGACATTTTTTCGCACTGTAATGGTACAGAATCATAATACCTCTTGGCTAGGGATCTACTCAGTCTGACACCTTTCCCTCTGCATTTCTTGAAGGCAAATTTCTTTCCTTCTTCTAGAAGTACAAAGAGAGCCTCATTTCTGAGAGACTCTTAGCAGGTATTTCTTAGCAGTCTTTAAGGCTCATTTCAGAGAGACTGTTAACAGAATCCTCATTTAAGAGACTTGTATGTAAAAGCAGCCTCTGTGCTTGCAGGCAAAGGCAGATTTTGTTTGAAAATTACAGAAATAACAGGCAAAGTGAATGCTTGTAATCACTTGCTGCTGCACTAAGCAAGTTATAAAGTCAGCTATAAAGCATAGAGCTTTGTATGCACCCATATCTGAATATGTGTGGAAACCAAAGGACTTAAAGAAGCAAACTTTGCTTTTCTGTCCCCCCGCCTTTTCTTTTTTTTTTAAGAAGTGGACTTGCTAAGACTCACTGAAAGAGTTGGTAAATTGTGTATCACATCCTGAATTTACCGTGGTTGAAGCAATAAGGGGAGTTAATGGAGGTAGATGGGTAGTAAAATTAGAAAAGCTCCAATGGCTTTCAGATCCCATGTAATTTCTGGCTCACTGAGAACATGAGTATCTGTGAAAACCTCCTGGAGAGGGTATCGGAATGGCTGTCTCTCTTCAGGCAGTAAAATTCCCAGTAAAAAGTCCCATTATGCTCTTTTGAATTAGAGCAGTATCACAAAACACAAGCTCAACTTTTATGGTGAAAGAATCCTTATTAGGATAAATTAAAATCTTTGTTTAATCTGATGTCACATTACACTGACAGGTGTCCTCTCCACAATGGATACGTGGGCACCCCAAGCAAAGCTCTCTATATGCTTGTACACTCTGTGCATCTCATTGGCTGTGGGTTTTTTTAACTGAACAACCATGTGTTTTTTTAAAGCATGTGTGAGCTAATTGCCATCAAACTACATGTATAACTGATTATTTTCTCTGCCTTAAATGCATCTGAAAATTAAGATTCTCTATTATGTTATTAAATTAAGATTCTCTATGATGTTATTAAATTATGTGAAATTTGCTTCAGACTGTGCAGGTTTCTCTCCTTTGGATAACCAGTATGTCTGTTGTTTTCATGCTGCAGGGAGAGAATGTTTCATGTTTGTGGTTGATGTCATCCCAGCTGAGGGCTGTCTATGACAGGAGCCTTCTGTATAGCTTGCAGATGGATTTTTGTGTGCCCCAGTCACTGGGGCTGTAGGAGCCACAGAGAGTCTTGTCTGCCCTGGATGGGGCAAGTGTCGGAGCTCTGGGGGGCTGGAGCTGTTGAGCACAAGTTGAATGATGACACTGAATTCTTCCTCTTGGAGCTGAGCTGGTATACACCTGATGAATAGAGCAGTGCTGCACTTCCTTTTGTTAGCTGGCATGAGTTTAAGTGTCTTCTGGTCACTCCCACTGTCTGAGCAAGGCTTGGGGGAACCATAACTGAGCTTTTGGAGAAGGTAGATAATGGGGAGTTCAGCAGTCCACGTCTTGCCAGGGGTTTGAGGTTAAACCACAATCAAGGCACTTTACTTTATTGAACCTTTCCATTGTCTGTGGCTAAAGGTGAAATCAAAGATGTACTGGATATTGAGGTTTATGTACAGAGATTAAAAAAATTTATGGTTTATTTCTTTTGTGATGATTTCTAAGCCTCAATTAAAAAAACATTGTAAGTGTGAAGCTAACTTAATGTTATTATCAGAACTAATGATTCTTATTTCAACTTTAATACATTCACTGTTTTTAGTAGAGGTATTTGCAAAGAGCATATTTGTTCTCTTCCAGTTTGGTATTTTGGGTTGGGTTCAGTCTAGAGTAGTTAGACACCACTAAATTGGTGTCTGTATGTGGCCTCCCCCTTTAAATAGCTGTCACTCTTTCAATTTGGAATGGAGTCACTATTCCCCCCTTTATGTGTATGGAAGAATGGCACTGAAACAGCACTTAATGAGTCATAGCATGTAAATAGTATTTGAAAAGCCAATTGATGCTGTATTTTACCACTGCATAGGAAAGCCAGGATTATTATTTTGATCCCAAAGTGATTAAAATGTCCAAACATGCTGCAGGGAGTTAACAAGTCTTCCTAGCCACACATAGACCAAGCAGAGCAAATGTGCATCTTTACAGTTAATTGGAGGTGAGCTGAGCTCTTTTCTACTTTGGGCTTTCCTGCTTAATGCCACCAGCAAGATCTGCCATTCCTTGTGTTTCTTCTCCAACATTACTGTCCTCTGCTTGGGGATTCTGTTCTGCCCACGTCTCTCTGGCTTCCTTAACACCATCTTTCCATTATGGCAGTAAACTTTGAGTTCCTCTCCCTCCCCAAAGGGGACTGACAAAAAAGATGTGCATATTTTGCAGGTGGGTTTTGATACAAGAGAAATCCAGACTAATAGCGGGAATCTGTGCAAATTGTCATGAGGAATTGCTGCTGTAACTAGGTTTGTAGTTCAGGTTTGTTTAGACCATCGCCTTATACCAGGGTGGGTATTTCTTAGCAGTCTTTAGGACTCATAAAAACATGAGATGAACAGTAAAGAAAACAAGCAAATGCTGCTATCTGATTCTTTGTCCTGGTAGCTAATATGAAATGAAAGCAAATGTGTGAGATAAGTTATTTTATGATGGAAAATTTTTTTTTCCTGTAGATACTATGTCGATTAATGACGTAATTCTGAACTTTTTAGATAAGATGCAAACGCTTGTCACAAAATTTGAGTACAGACTTGTAGCAAAGAACATTGAAGAAACTTTTATTTCCTTAACTGCAGCATCACAATGTTGGAGTCTGGGAAAGGAAGGGGAATAGATGGTTAGAACAACTCTAAGACTTATGGAAAGAGAAGAATAAAAATAATGTAGTAGTTTGGTTCTCTGCACACTGAAGAACAGTCCCATTCCATATGCTGATTTTTGTAGAACATATTTTCTTGTCACTTCCATCTAGGCCTGTTACATTTTTGGGATCTCTGCTTCTGTCTGCAGTAGGTCCTGGAGTTGACTATTTCCAGCTGTTGCTTCTCATTGAGGTATTTGTTGCCTTGTTGCAGCTGGTCACTGTGTGGGTTTGGGTTGAGTTTGATTTTTTTTTGCCCCCCCATCCTCCATATATTTATGCAGTTTTCCAGCATGTCTGGCACACAGATTTTGGATCCGTACTTTCTTTTGTCCTTCAACAGACAATATTTTTCCATGTGTGAAAGAACACTTCTGTTACTTCAGATGCATGTATATAATATGGTGCAGCCTTCTTGCATATACAACAAAGATTCCTGATTTCAAAGTTTGTCCTTAATCAAAGTCTGGCATGGTAGAATTTCTGGTTTCTCAAAGGTTATTAGGCGTGTTGTCGTGATCATGCAGAGACACTGTCAGAATCTTACCTGGCAATATCCCTGAAGGTATTTTTCAAGCCTTCATTAGAAATGGTATAAGTAACCACAGAATGGAGGTGTGGATGTCTGCAGAGTGTGGTTTTTTCACGTACCATCAGCGGTACATGAAATGGTGTTTGCCAGCTGGCCCCAGGAAAAGCACTGATTTGCAGTATCAATAGAATTTCAGCCTTTCACTCTGTTCCTGTGTATTGTCCACGTCTGTACTAATGTATTCATTTTCGTTAGATTGTCCTGGGTGTGAGTGGCCAAAGGTGCCACATAAAATCTCAAACCCAGGTCATCTCTCACACAGGTTTGCAATCACATTTTTGAGAAATGCAGTTCCATTTCAGAGCCCCTTTCACCGAGACTCTACCAATGAAATATAGTGCAACTTCAGTACATTTGGAAGGGAGAAGTGCAACATGGAAATAAACCTATGTACAGGCTTGACTTACTGTTATGTTTATGTTAATGAACTTGATTGAACTGGATTGATCTCAAGGGCACAGACTTTATTGTGTCAGTTTGGCAGAGTGCATTTTCTGGTGGACTTCACATGAGACTCACCACAATGGTATTTTTCATGTGTTTTAATTTTTAGTCTTTATATTACTCTGTATCTGTGCCTTCATTCCATATTAAGGAATAATCCTACAGAACAGTCAAAAGCCTCTCATGTGAAAGGGTAGTATTTCTTTTCATCACTGTTAGAAGTAATTCTTATAGTTGGCTACTTTAAGGATTATCTAAAATCAATGTAAGTTTTCTAGAGAAACATCATGTTTCTCTGCCTCGTGCTTTAAGCTGGAATGAGTTTTGTTTGGTTTTATTTTTGAATAGCTCAGTCAATGGAATTGCTCTTCTGTAAATTTTCCATTGATTTTTCTTTTACTATACATCATCTTATTGTCATGAATTGCAATAAAAGTTCCTAACTTTAAATAACTACATGTAGAGAAGGACCAGGAGAAAATACTGCTGTTCACGTGCAGTCTTTTGTGGGGAGGAGGTGGGAACAGGATTTGATGTGGAAGTGCTTTGGATTTGGTCAATATGTTAAGATCCCCTATTAAAAAGATGAGTTTTCAGGAAACCCAGATCCCTGAGACCCAAAGAGAAGTATGAAGCAACAAAGACTCACTCTGGGTGGAGGAGGATCAGGTTAGGAAACACTTGAACAAACTGGACATCTGTAAGTCCATGGGGCCCAAGGGATCGCATCCATGAGTTCTGTGGGAGCTGGCTGGTGTCATTGCAAGGCCGATCTCGATTATCTCTGAAAGGTTCCTGTATTCAGGAGAGGTTTCTGAAGGCTGTGATAAAGCAGATGTCTTCAAGAAGGGGAACTGTGGGCTGGTCAGCCTCACCTCAGGAGGTGAGTTACTGGAACAACTAATCCTAGAAAAGATTTCCAGCAGTGTAAAGGACAGGAAGATTATTAGAAGTTTTCATCCTGGTTTTATGAAGAGGAAATCATGTTTACGAGGTCTGATGGCTTTCTATAATGAGGTGACTAGTTTGGTGGATGGGAGCAGTGTATTCTGCTTAGTGTGGCTTCAGTAAGGCTTTCAACACTACCTGTAATAAACCAGCCAAGGAAGTAAGGGTTGGATAAATGGACACCGAGGGGGACTGAGAATGGCTGGGCCCAGGCAGAAGTCCAGCTGGAGACAAGTTGCTAGTGCGGCGCCTCAGGGGTCTGTACTGTGGCCAGCACCAATTAACATCTTCATTAATGACCTCGATGGTTGGGCAGCGCACACCCTCATCAAGTTGGTAAATGATACAAAGCTGTGAGGAATGGCTGATGTGCCAGGTGTTTGTGCCACCACCCAGAGGGACCTGGACATGCTGGGGAGATGGTAGAGAAGAACCTCGAGTCTCTCTGTGAGGGGAAATAAAAAATCCTGCTCTTGGGGAGGAGCAATCCCATGCACCAGTATATGCTTGAAAGCATCTCTGCAGAGAAGGACCTTGGGATCCTGATGGTCACCAAGCTGATCATAAGTCAGGAACACACAGTTGCAGTAGGAGGGCCAAAGCAACTTAGTCTGCATTAGGAAGAGCAGGGACAGCAGGTTGAGCCCTGGTGAGATGATATCTAGGATGCTGGGTATTGTCCTGGGGTTTCAAGTACAAGAGTAGCTTGGACATGCTGGCATGAATCCAGCGAGGAGCCATGAAAATGACTAAGGCACTGGAGTATCTTTCCTCTGGAGAGAGATTAAGAGTTGGGAGTCTTCAGCCTAGGGAAGGTTTGGAATTCAGGGGGCTCTGGTCTTATCAATGTGTAAAAATACCAGAGGTGTTTATTCAGGAGATGAAGAATGAGGAAGCCAGGCTCTTCTTGGTAGTGTACTTTTTCTTGGTAGATCCCAGTGACAGGCAAGAAGCACAC
>VXBC01005972.1:264809-355303 GCA_013399945.1 Ploceus nigricollis | reverse complement strand
AAAAAAAAAAAAAGGAATTCTATCTAAGCACAAGAAAAAGAAGTTAAGAAGTTTGTTCTTGCAAGGGTAGTCAAAACCCAAAGCAGGCTACCCAGAGAGGTTGTGGAGAGAATCAGGACAAGATTTGACATGGCTGTGGGTAGCCTGGCTTGGATGACCCTGCTTAAGCAGGGGATCTCAAAAGGTCCCTTCCAACTCAGAGATTCTGTGATATGCCCTGAAAAGGAAAACAGTCACTTCTGAATTGGCCCTTGCTTTTCACTTCTCTTACAGTACACATAGAGTGTGACATGACATCTGCTTGATAGTGTTGTTCTGCAATTTAGATTGCCTTTGCCTTCCTCTACCACATCTACTGGCATTGCAGCACTCTTGGTCAGAATTTTTACATCACCTTCTAATGCCCCTTGGTACTTGCACTGTTTTTCCAAGTATTTTTAACCAAGGCACTGACGGAGTTCAAATTTTGGTTTTAGGAATTGCAGACAAGCTGCATAAAATGTGATCTTACCAAATACATAGTTCTGTGGTATTTCAGTGACTTAGGAGGAGTCAGTTTTGTTCCTAAGAGATAGTCAGGTACATGAGTTGAAATAAATTTTTGGCAAGCTTGACAAGACATCTTTTTCTGAGGAAGGTAATGTCATCTTGGGTGTGTGTAGAATATGTTATATTTCTTACAGTAAAATAAATAACTTCAGAATATCAGGCTGATTTGTTTTCTCAAGTCAAAGCTGTGAGCTGTAAAAGGGCACATTCAGTAACTTCCTCTTTTATTCCTGCACTTATGATAAACTTAGCATAGTCCCACTGCTGTGTGCTTTCTAATTAGAGGTGTGAAGGAAAACAAAGAAAGAAGGTGAATTTGGTATTTTTGCATTTCTCCTATCATCAAGAGTAGTGTTTTCTGGTTTGGTTAATGAACTATGCATCAATTTTGCTCTTTAGCAAAAGGTCACTTTGATTTCAGAACTGTGCCAAGTGGCTTTAAGGAGGTGTTAAATAGGAATGATAAATAAAGCAATTTAAAGTACATAAAGTACATTTGGGTCAAAATTCCTCATCACAGATATCTATCATTTCACTACCTATGTATCCTTGTAACTGAAATCCACTGGGAACACATTCCTGGCTAACCTAAACAAAGCTGCTTTCTCTTAGTGGATTTTGGTAACAGATGTAGTCCAGAGACTGAACCTTGCAGATTGTGTGTTGGAATTGAGATGTTTCATTTAATTCAATAAATGTTAATAACAGTTAACTACTGCACAAAAAACATACCCCCAAATTGTGAGAAAATAAAGTTACTATTTATGGTTTTACATTTTTGTTGTTTTTGACCTGGAGCATCTTGGCATTGTTCATATTTTTAAGGGAAGGTGATGCCATTTGACTTTAATTTTGGTTTTTTGAAATCCAGTTCTTCTAAATCTTGCTGTAGATGGTTAGAAAAAAAGCAGTATACGTATTTGAAGACAGAAATTTTTGTTGAATAGACTCAGGCAGTAACTTTATTTTTTCACAACTGCAGCATTTGAATAAACATTAAACAGGTTGAAAATTCATATTAACTTTGCTCCAGGGTGATGTAAATTATGTATCCATCACTTAAGCACTTACCCTTTTCTCATTGACCTTGATAGCAATTACAGAGGCCGTATTTCTCTACAGCAATCTGAATTCTGAGCAATTTATCCACTATATGAGAGGCAAAGAGGCAAGACCCCTACACGCACACAACTGTGAGTTTTTAGAGCAAAACTTTCTGTGCCCATTGCAAATAAAACCAGTTTTCATTTATACTGAGCTCTTCCAAGCCCCATGAAAGAAAATATCAAAGCTGAGTTTGTACTTTTTTGTTTTGTCTTTTAACACCACGAAAGTGAATCCTGTTGAAGTTTTACTTTGTAGACATTAAAGAGGCTTGGGCATTTTGGGGGGTTTTTTAAAGTTAGCATGTAGGAATAACTGTATTCTGTCATGTGTCACATGTGAAAGGTGAAACAGGTACACAGGTCATGGTCTGACTGGGCACTGGATAAAGTATTCCTACAACAGGGAATGAATACCCAGCCACCATGGCTGTTTGATGGCTGCTTTCAGGCAAGTATGGTGGGGTCATTCATGGTTAGACGCTGTAAAGCAAAGAAAGGACCAAGCAGGTTTCTGTGTTTTAACTATCTATTCATTTTGTGTTGCTGAACATGCTTTTTTATATCCAGATGGCTTTAACTGTTAATCAACTGATTAACTGATTTAACTGCATAAAAAAGTGATACCAGTGCCTCAACTCAGTAATTAAACAGGCCACATAAATTGTCTTTTATTAAGCTAGACACTATCTTGCAATACTCTGTTTTTGAGAATGTTGACTCTCTCCTTTTCTATTGTCCTTTCACTTTACCTTCCATCATGTTTGAAGTAACTTCCTTTATTTTGTGTTTTTCACACTGAAAATAGAATGTGAGGAAATGGCAACAAGTTTTACAGAGGACTCTCGAATCTCATTTTTGTGGAAGTATAGTGATGGATTGTTTTGAGTCCCAGAGCATGACTTCTCTTTAGATCAGATGAAAACAAGTAGAATTTAACTTTTCCTTTATCTCTTATAATCAGAGCTGCCCAGTGCAGTTTTCGTGGCAGCAAGATGAACCAGTAGTGGTTTTTTTTTACAGTGTAGTGTCTCTTTATTGTAGAAGTGGAAACTCAAAATGCCTGAAGAGGACTTCCTTCCCTTTCTTTAGGGGCCTTTGTGCAGTTTATTCTTGACAAATGTCCAGGCTTTTCCTTCTAAATGGTTTGCAGTCTGTAGGCACTTCTCTCACAGACCCTCAGGAGATTTTTGAGTATTCTAGCAAAAGGGTTTTAGGTAGTATTGAATATCTTTCACAGGCCCTTTGCACAGGTCAGGATTTTTCCTATAATTAGTTTCAACAATTCCTTTTCACTTTATTTTTTAGTAAAACCACAAATAAGAGAAATGAGCTGGGCTTTTTTATCCTGAAGAAGAGACAAATGAGAGGGGACCTTCTGGATGCAATAAAGTATCTGAAAGGGGGGTATCAAGAGGATGGGACCAGATTCTCTTCAGTGGTACCCAGACATGACAAGGGGCAGTGGACATATAAACTGAAACGTGAGATGTTGCATCTGAATATGAGCTGTCAGCTCTCAAGGTTTTTCATTCAGATTTACACAGTTTGTGCAGCATGAGCAACCTAGAATGGATTTCTGGTGATAACCTGGAGCCATTCTAGTTCCATCAGCAGTCTCATGGTTTATTCATGATACAGAGATGTCTTTGTTTGTATTACATGGATATCAGAAGGGGGTGTTTGCCATTACAAAGTGTTTTTGCTTGACAGGTTAAACTATAATAGCTATTAACTTTAGGATTTTCTATTGTGTTGGCCTGCCTAGGAAATAACATTTATTTTCTTTAATTAAATCAAGTGAAATGTAAGCTAGCATTTTTTAATTAACTTTGTGCTGGAGAATGACTGCAAGTGGCAATGAGAGATTCTTAGAGAATTTCAGGAGGGTAAAAATGTATTCCACAACTCCTGTTCTGTATGATATAGCATCCAAAAGAGAGGAATTAGTCTGCTGCATTTTAGTGGTTTACACTGAAAAGAAGTCATTATCCTGCAAATATCTCACTAGTTTGTACAAAGTTAATACAGGGCATGTATTTTTTATGACTTATAATAGTACAAATATTTACAGAGGGTTTCATTCAGATGTAGTATCATTTTAGTATTAACTGTTAAGTCCTCATATAAGATCAATATTTAAGAATTGGATTTAGATATTTAATTTTACAAGATACATAGCTTTACCAAATATAAAAATATTCCTTCAGTATTTTTCACCTCTAAATTGACTACAAGTTCATTGTCCCCTGGAAGATAAAGTAACATCTTTATTTGGGCTCACAGTACTTTTCACAGGTGAAATCTAAGTGCTTTTTGCCAATTCAAGTGTCTCTTCTGTAATCAAAACAGTTTGATTTAGTAAAATAAAAAAAACTTGCAGCATTTTATTTCAGTAAAATAAAAAAACTTCAAGCAAATAGAGCAATCTTAAGTGTTCACCCCATAAATTCATTTAGAGTAGTCTTCCATTATTTTTATTTAAAATTATTTAAATACTGGTTGCATATTGTTTAAATTTCCAAGCGTTTGAGGCCCAAGTTAAACAGTGACCAGTGTGTTCAGCAGCAGAGGAAGGAAGGTGTCTATAGCAAATTGGTTCTGTGGCTGTCATGAGCAGATTGTCCAGGCCCCAGACATTGCCTTTCGTTCCACTCCATTGTCTGAGAACAACTCTGACTTCACATCTGAAGGTTTGTCACCACAGATAAATCTTGTACATAAAATCTTTCATCCCCTAGATCAGGATTAAATTATAATACATACTATAATACTTACCAGGCTGTTTCAAGTTCTGAGTTTTTTATATTTAGGCCTGCTTTTGTTTTTAAATAACTACTTTCAACATATCTTCATTTTAAAATACCTTAAGCTTTGTATTATTTGCTCTAATCTTTAGAGAGACTTACAATTTTGTGCAACAACTGCTCAATTAATATTTAATCTCACTTCATAATGCATAACAAGAAGTTATTTTTAGTTTAAATATTCATAAAACTTCAAATGTCATAGTTACAGAACCCCAAATTTATTATTGTTTTGCAAGCATATTTTGCTTGTTTTGTTTGTATGGGATTATTTTCAGTTCCACAGATGAGTATAATGGCTTATAATGGCTAGAAATTCTTTCTTGAGTATTATACAAAAATACATGGCAACACAGAGTGCCAGGGTGATCGATGGTGTTTGGCAGGATGCTTCAGTCACACTGGGCAAGCCTAGGTGAGGTCTGCATGCTCTTGCCTTTCCTGCTGTGGAGCAGCCTGTGACAAAGAGCCCTTAGGGGCAGGTAGTTGTAGGGTGACAGGGAAGAGGCCTCTTTGTGCTCAAACATTGCAGATGTGGATGCTGATGGTTTCTTTTCTTGTGTTTCTTAGGCCCTGAATTAGGACTGGTCAGCGCCACGTGAGCGCCAGGAAGCCGTGCCTGGATTTCACTGTCATGGCAGGTACGTTCCATATCCCACACACCTGTCTCAGAGCCTCTTGTCCCCTTAGAGCAGAGGCAGTGTGACACCACCATTTCTGCCACAAAGGTGTGTCCAACCCTTGCTGGATGTGGCAGTCCTGGAGCAGTGTCACCCAGAGCTCGTCCCTAACCTGGGACTGAATGGCCTTTACAAGAGCTGATGTGTAGACCTGCTTATATGCAGAATATTCTTGCTATAATGTTACAATTTGGCTGTGAAAAGAGTTAATTACTTAGAAAGCTAGATGAGAATCTAAATTTTTTCTAAAAGTAATCTATTACAATTTAATTCAACGGATACAGGAAATAAAAAGGAGAGAAAGGTGTCTCAAACACTTGTTTTATTTGTAGAGAAAAAGGGCTCTGCAGATTCAAGCAGATACAAATTTGAGCTATCTAGAGGAATTGGCTAACATTCACACACATGCCTACAGACTTTTTCATTGCATTATTTTCTTCTTTTGCCATGAAATTCATGTCTTGTGCCTTTTCTCTAATTATGCATCAGCTTTTGATGGAGTGGCAGCGAAGTATTATTTCTTTTTTCTTTTTTTTAATGCCTCATTTAACAGAACTATTTTGCATGCAGTGTATTAAAAAATTTATTGTAATATAAAATTTCTGTCTTTCTTATGGTTAATTTCCCTTGTAAAGAAGACATAAAACATCTTTTTCATAAACTACATTTTTCTCAGAACTTTTATAGTCATGTTTCTCTCCCAGTTGATTTTTTTCCATGAATATCCCTTTCTAAAATTATGTGCCTGAACAACAAACCAACAAATTTGATTATCATCCTAGAATATGAGCAGAGGTTGTTTTTCAGACTCTCATACACCTTTTTGTTCTTCAATTTCAAACCAGATGAAGAAGACAAAGCATTTTTAATGTTAAACCAGAATAAAGCATACATAAATAAATTAAACTTCACTCTCATCTTGTTAGAAAAATGGTCAGTGGTTCATAGTTCTAGAGCTCTGTAAAGAGCAATATTAATAAAGATACCTTTTCTGTATTTTTTAATATAAGATTTTGAGAAAGGCTGGCTGTGGTGATCAGCAAGTCAGATTTTGGAATCTGGCTGGCTACAGAAAGAGGTGGAATGACTGGCTTGGAATAGGTGCCGAAGTATAAATGAGAATTTATATGCCCAGCTTTTGGGTGATCCACATAATGCATCCTGCTTTGATAATTTTTAGGTTCAGGCTCTCAGTTATGCTTCCACTTGGTTGTTTTAGTAAGATATAAATCTCAGTAAAATTACTCGTACTTACATCATATAATCGAAAACAATATTCCCTCCTATTTTTTCCTCTGTAGTCTCATATTTGTCCTGGTTTATCCTTAGTCATTTTCCCCAGCTGAAAGAATAGCAGCAATGCAAAATGCAGATTTTGCTTGTACTTGAAATCTACATATGTATGCTTATAAGATCAAGTAAATGTTTGGACATGTTTCAAGCTTCAAGAGTGCCTGGTTTCCGTGGTGATGGAATTCCTATTGGTTGTATATCCAGCTCAGTGGCACGTATTCAGCCTGGAAGTGTAGACATCCCTTTTGTATTCCAAACTGTACTGCCATCCATGACTGATTTTGGAGTTACATCCATAGGGTGGTGGTGTGACATTTGCACTGGCAGTCACTGGCTGTAGGAAGGGTTTCTGGAAGTGGTCAGGTGGTCACAGGCTGACTCCTTTGTCAAGGATGACGGGCTGTTCTTAGCCCAGGAGAAGACCAAAGCTGTTCCCAAAAGCAGGATGAGTGTTGTCTTGATGCATTAGTGATCCCATGGATAATGGAGTTGGTGTTAATGGTTCCTATTGAATTGAGTGATTCAGGGAGCACTGTGAGCTCTGAGGTCACAGGGTTTGGGCTGTTTGGGATTCCAGCTCAGTAACCAGGATATTGACAAGGGTTTAGAATACACCACACACCTGTTCACACTTGCTTGATTTTCATGGTGTATTTCTGGAAGAGTTACATAAAGAATTGTGAGAAGATGATAAATTGGTTAGAATTTCCAGCTAGCCTTCTCTTATTCTGTTTTCTTTTGGACTCATGCAATTGCTTGCATTGAGGTCAGCTGTTTTAAAGTACATACAGGAACAGATATTTTGAGTTACAAGAGTCTTGTGTGCCTCTAAATGTCACTAACTCAACTGCTTAGCACTAGATGATCAACATATACAGAGATTCCCAGGCTAGCTAACTAGAATACGGAAATGGATTAGCTCTTGTGACTGCAGAACAAATAATGTAACAACCAGACACTATTAATTACACATTTCAGCACAAGAAATTTGAAGAGATGTAGATAATGGATTGCAAGACTGGTTGTTGGCTTAATAAACATATAAGGAGTGTTGACACCTAGAGACCAGTGAACTGGTAAATTGAAGATGACCTGGTTTTTCCCAATCTCTGGTCATTTTCTCAGCCACATACAATTTAATGGGCTGCTGCTGCTGTTTGTAGGTTCTGCCTTTCTAGGACAGGTGCTGGTTTTCATTTGTTTGGTTTTTAGCAAGTCAAAAGAAAGACATGGTAAAGGCTTTTTCAAGCTGTTGATAGAATATGATCATAAGCTGTGATGTTGATCCTGTCACTTGTTGAGAGATTCTCTCTCCTATCTACTCTATGTTGTAGTGGCAGGCTCGAAGAACCTCAAGAATTCTTTTGCAGCCAATGAGAAAATATTAAAATGTTAACAGTGGAGGGAATAGAATGTTCATCTAAGAAGGAGTGCTGAAAATGTACCCTGTTTTTCCTTTGATGTGCTTTTTCAGAAGTCTTTTCCAGTGTTTTTTGCCAGTGTGTTCCCTTGCTTCCTCCCCTGTCCTCACTCTTGCATAACCTCCTCTTCCTGAGGTGCTTTGTATTTTCTTTTTCAGAACATTCATAATAATTTCCTTGTCTCATTCCTGTCTCTTTGCTTGCATTCTTTTCCTGTTCCCGAGACCTTTAAACTCATTCTCTTATCAAAATTAGCTCCCTATTTTTTTTCCATTTCAAATGAACTCCAAGCCATTTGTTGTGCCCATCAGCTGAAACCCACAGCTGTGTGCTCACCGACAGCCATTGGTGGCAAGTCTTGGGCTGCTGGAGGGAGTTAGCAAAAAGCAAAAGCTGCAGCTTCTTTGTTGGAGGAGAAGGAATGTGAGAAAGGCCTCCTTTGTGTTCTTTGTTCACTCAGGTGCTGCAGACTTCATATTTTGACATCTTCATATCTCACCTGTGAAAAAGTTCCCTTCACAGGCTAGGTAAACACATGGAAAAGAATTCAGCAATTACCAAACTACTGTATCCTGACAGAGACCTGAGTGAATACGAGAAAAGAATTTTCCTAGTTAAATGATAGAGATCTGTGAGTCCTCTCTCAGAATATGTATTGCATAAACTCCTGTGATACTTAACCAGTAAAAAAAAGCAATATGTGTAATAACATCTTCCCAGCTGTTGTCATGCAAAGCATATCAGAAAGTAAGCCTTATACCAGACTAACTCCTGGAAAAGCAGGAGCTGATTTAAAATAAAAATCTGAGGGACTGCGTGTAATGGCAGAGGATCCATTAGAATCTGCTGTAGCATACATTTATAAACTTAATGTCAACGAAACAGCAGACTCAGAGTGAGGTTGTGTATAGTAGGATGCATATTCTTTCATTAAGACTATACCTGCATTAAAATAGTAGATGGCAAAAACAAAGGTATGTTCATTATTCCTCTTGCCACATAATGTCAAAACTTCCTAAAAGGCCTGCCTCAATCTAAGCAGAAAGGAGATAAGTGACACCAGTTTGGTTCCTTTACCCTTCAGTGTAGTTTTTTGAATGACCACATTTTTTAGCCAAGGGTTCTTATTTTTAGGTTACTTATTTTGTGCTATTCTGAAAGCATTGTCCCTGTTGCTTAGAGAGTTCCAGATAACTGCATTTTTTGCCACCTGTATTTGGCTGTAAACTTTGGTACAACTCTGTGGGAGATTTACCTCCAGATGTGGTATACCTTCCTAGCAGTGCCTCACTGCAGAGGAAATGTCTTATTGTAGCCCAGTAATGATAGTTTATGCCCATTTTTGCCCGCTTTTTAACTTTGTTCTGCACTAACTGAATGACTTGCATTAGCATTTTTGAGAGTTTGGTTAAAGTAAGTTTCTTATCTGGGGCTTTAGAAAGAAGCTTCCAAGAGCTGCGTTTTGATCAGCCTAGGAAAGTAAGGAGAAGTGGAGTAGGGCTTCATACAGCATTACAGGTTCATGAGGTCTGAGGAGAAGAGGCCTTGTCAAAGAGTGCTTATCACAGGGAGAAGACTGACTGACTCCAATTTTGTCATAATCTCTCTAAAAGAAGAAATTGCACCTTGATCTTGTGGACTGTGTGACTCTTGTGAGTCCATTAGGATAAAGTTCACTGTGAGCAAAGAAATGAAACACAGTGGGAATTTCCAAAAGACAAAATTATGTTAGTGGTACCTCAGAACGAATACCTGTAATGGTGCTGTCTTCAGTGAAGAGAACTCATTGCATGCATTAGCCTTCATAACTCTGCTATTTCATGCTCTGATAAGTTTTTATCTTACATTAACACTCCCACCCACTGAGAGAAAGGTGAATTCTGGAGAAGTGATGGGAAGGAACCACAGTGCTAATCTGCACCAAAGATCTGGGTTTTTTCAGTAGAATTCCTCTGACTGCTGGGCTCAGGTTGATGCTACCACAGTAGAAGCTGCAGGCTCTCTCCTATTCCTAACCATCCATGTTTCACACGTGGTTTTAGGGCATACTAAGGGTGCATGACATTGCAGTCACATGTTATCTGCATTTAATTGCAGGGAATTGCTGGCTGAAAGCCAATTGCATGAGTCTTAGTCTCCATGGAGAAGGTTTATTTTATACCTCAAAGCAGAATTTCAGTTCTCTTCATCAGATCTGCTATCTGATCTTTTTGGCTGCCATTAGTTACTCACGGTTCTTCTTTTAGGGAATCTGCACTTTCTGGTGTACTGTGTTTGAAGAGGCATGTTTGTTATAAAACATCTTCTACAGCAGCAGGGGAAGGAGGGAATTATATAATATAGAATTTGCATAAATAATACTACTTAATAATTACTTTCTCCTATTAGTAAATAAAGCACAGTTTTAAGGGCGTGAAGCTCTTTCTGTTAGGGCTCATCTTCATTCTTAACATCCTGCAGTATTTGTGTGCTTTGTCTGTCCAGGTCAGAGCTGGTTTTATAGGTTGCTGGAAAAAAAACCAGAACAACCTCTTTTTGGCACTGGCTTTTAATTCTTGAAGAAGTGTCACTTATTTTGCCAAGCTTTTCCTTCCTGCCTACTTGACCAGGCAGACTGTGACTGAATGAAACCACCACAGCTTCAGAAAAAAACCATTCTGATGACTAAATTAGTGCATGGTATTCTTAAATAACTACTGAGCAGCTCCACATCTGCCACACACCCCCAAAAAAAAGACAACTCATTTAGTCCAAGTGATCCTTGTTTGATTACACTGAACGTTCTATAGAAGCTGTGAAGGAAACCAAAGTGGGAAACACTTGCTATAATTTTTTTATTTTTGAAGTGACATAAATATAGATCTGATACAATTTGTGAATGTGCACTGTCCTGTAAAAATAGAAGAATAAATGTTAGCCTTATAATATTTCATTTTGATTTGGGAAGTTTGAAATATTAATGTTTCTAGGTTCATTTAAGGTACCAATTTGAGAATTCCTACCCATATTGACAACCTCTCCATGCAGTAATGGCGCTGGGAGCTGTTTTGCAAGTGTTTCTAACCCATTTAATTCTACACAGCTCCCAATTTGTTAACAGAGAATTTCATAGCTATATAAACATACTGTTTGTGGTGTGCAGCCTAATGCAGTTAGCCATTTATTTTTAACTTCACATAAAGACACAATATAAAAAGATTAAATAACAAATACTTAACTGAGAGTGAAATGAATGTCGATATTTGCTTGTCCTAGGCTGGAGCATTATGAACTAGAAGTTCAGAATTAAATGAGAAACTGTAATGTAACAGAAGTAGTATGTGATTAAGAGATATAAGGCCAGGCAACTAAACTATCTGAATTATGATATTTAATATCCTGTCTTGGCATAACTCCAATGCCTCTTATATGTTTTGGTGCAAACTGTTCATTCCTGGTCACTTGAAGTCTATTCCCCTCAGTTTTGGAATATTCTCTTCTTCTCCCATTTAACTAAAGTTACGTGTAAGCACTAAACATGAAACTCAGGACAGCTGGTGATTCAAAAGACAGCACAGCTTTCAAACACTGATGCCCAAGGCTAGAATTTGCAACTAAATCTGCTAATTAGGTTAAGAGCTAAAATACCAGTAGGTGCCTATCTGCATCCTTAGGCACCTAAGTACCTTGAAAATATAGCCCCATAGCCACTCTTTTCTTTGTAGCACAGCAATGATAATCATTCCTTACTTTGCAATTATCCCAGGAAGACAAGACCATGAAGTGTCTCAACAGCACTTTATAAAAGGGGCCAGAAACAAGAGGATCCTTCCTGTCTCAATCTCTTTTGCTCCTGGTTAAGGCAGCCTGTCGTGCTGACTTTCTGGAGTCTGCACTAACAGCTCTGCTCTTGGCAAAGCACCCCTTCAGCTTGTTCAGAGCATAATCCATGGAGCAAGTGGTGGCATCAAAATTCAGGGAAGCTTATGGAAGCTTATGGAAGGCACATGCTGCATTTTGCATTGCGTTTTAAATGATCAGTATTTCTTACTCTCTTATAAGCCACCACTTTTACATGAGTTGAGGTGGAAAAATTTGAAATCTATCTATTGCTCTTAAACCAGCTGTGGAGAGAAGTGGGTTTGTACCGTGCTGGTTGTATGGACGGTCATTGGGATTTCCTTGTGCTCTTCCTGATTCCAAGGCACTGACTATGGCCAGTACTGTGCTTCCTGTCCCATTCCTGTTTCGCTGTCCAGAGACACAGGTTCTGTGTGTTTAATGACTCTTGGCAGGGGGAAGCTGTGAGGAATATCTGCTTTTCAGCTGACTCTCCTTCAGAACCAGAAGGAACAGGGACAGGAAGCACAGTACTGGCCATAGTCAGGTGCAATAGGACTTGAGAAATGATGATATTATTCCCAAACACTGAAATGGAAGATAGCAATAGAGAGTTGGGGCTAAGGTGGAAATAAGAAAAGGAACCTCTTTTTTTTTTTTTTTAATAAGGATTTAAGAACTACTCTAATGTTTTTCTGTCCTTAATTTGAGTTATATAATATGTTACATACTCTGTCATAGTAGATCCTTTGTCAGAAAAGCTACCTAGGAAAAAACCACTCTCATTTTAAGCATAATATTTCGTTCAAAGTGCAGAGAAGCTCCTAAATGAAGACCTATAGGAATGAAAGAGATTAGTTATTAGGTAGGACATAAAGAAGGACAGACATAATAAAAAATACATAAGTTATAAGTTAGTGGTGTTCAGAAGGTGAACTGGGAGGGTTTTCACCTTTCTTCAGTATAAGTATTTAGCAACATTCGCAATGCAGTGAAATGTTACAAAGAAATATTTTTTTCCCTTTCAAACAATGTCTGCAGATTACCTGAAGATATTCTTGAATTCAGGTGTGCAGAGAATATTGTTGAAACACAGAATGAAGTTTAGAAGATCACCAGTGGCTGGTGTTTCAGTGGTGTGCGGTGCCATTCCTCCATTTTCTGCAGCTCAGGATATGTCTCCTAGTGCTTGACTATGTAGTTACTTAAGAAAACGAAGGAAACCATATGGGACACATGCAGCATAAACGCTCTCTACTGCAAGTTTAAATCAGATTAAAGAAGAAATCTCATGGTAATAGTCTGTAACTTGTTTGGATATTGCTTTTGCTCCAGAGTGCCAGGTGTCCAGTCTGGAGATGACTCCCTGGGTGCCACAGTGGCAAGGGCAGTGGCCATCTCTGACTGAGGGCTGTGAGGCCAGGCTGTGGCCAGTCCAAGGGATGGTGTGGCTCTGGACCAGCCTGCTGTGCCCATGGGAGAAGGGAGAGCAGGGCTCATGCCCCTGTTCCCTGTGCAGCTGCACCTGGCTAGATGGGAGCCTTTGGATGTGATGTATAACCATGCATCCATTCATTCAGGCTCTGAGCTGCTTCCCAGAACTGGATTCTGGGAGAAGCTTGGCCCTTCTGTTTTCACATTCAGTGTTTCACAGCGAGTTCAGCTTTGGCTACTTCAAGGCCTCTAAAATGCAGCTGGAGTTTGGCAATGGCCCTAGAGAAACCCCTGGCAGCCAGCTCTCTGCTCTGCTCTGTGCCGTATGAGCCTGACCTGTTCCACCCCACCTCTGAGCCTGCACATGAGCTTGGGTTTTTTTTCTCACTAAACAGAGGGTAACCAGGCTTAAAGTAACAATTTCCAGAAAGATAGGTCAGAATCAAGGTCGGGGCAGCCTTCACAGCTCCGTAAATTCCAGCAAGGAATTGCCTCTCCTGGGTGGATCCCCTCACTTTGCTATGATGTTAGGCACATTTGCTATAATCTCTCTTTCTCCCCAGAGAGGATTTTCCCATACATACACACATGTGTGTTCACATAAATAAAATTAGGATTGGTACCTTAAATACCAAGTGACAGTGTATATCCACTAAGTTCAAGATGTAACTACTAAGAGCAGTTATTAAGGATCAGTGTTTGTCAGGAGTATTACCTGACTGTAACAAGTTTGTTTGGGGAGATTTACAGGGTGATATCTGGTGGGGGACAGATCAGGGCAGGGTTGATATACTATTTTGAAATATGTGCTTGCCTCTGTGTGTCCTTAAAGAGAATAAAGGAATTTCCTTTCCAGGGAAAAAGAAGAAAGAAAAACTGTAGCTTCCAGGGAATTCAGAGTAGGAAAATTTTAAATCTGTCAGCAGTGGTCGTATTTGGAGATTTCTCAAGCAATGCATGAAATAATGTTCACTGAGCTAGAGAACAGCAGTATCAGGTAAAGAACATCCAGCTTGAACCTTCCAAGCTTTCAGTGCCCTGCTCTCCTTTTAAAAGCACCGCAGCAAGACTTGAATACTGTTTGGGAAGCATTTTTCCATTTTCCATTTGCAGAATATAGCATCACAGAAAGTAGGATTCAAAGAGCCCCCCAGATGTTATGTTGGCCACTCCTTTGCCTGGAGAGAGGATAAACCGTACTTACTTCATTCCCAACAGATGCCTGTCCTACCTATTCATAAAAACTTCTAATGAGTGAGAACCCACAGTCTCCTGGGAAAATCCATGGCAATGCTTCATGCTATTAATCCTTAATTTTTTCTCCCCCCTGCCCACGTAGCCAAAACCTCCCCACATCATTCATTTTATGTGATGATCTGGAATGCAATTCTCTTTGCTTTTAGAAAACTGCATGAGCCACTTGGCTGCTAGGTATTTCGGTTCGTTTGGCAGTCTCACACTTCAATCCTGCAGTAGGAAATTCTTGCCAGTTCTTTGTGATTTTCATGTCTGTCTCATGATACTTGGTGTTTTTCCTGAAGCTACAGTTACTGAGCCACAGATCTTCACTTTTATTGCAGAATAGAAAAAAAAAATCAAGTGTTTCCCACCCAGGAAAATGCTTGCAAAGACTTATTTTAAAAAAACAGAAACAAAGAAATTGGCAACCAATGTTTTCAAGTTTGCTTTATAAATTTTTAGGCTTTTTAAATGTTTGGACTGCAAAGAATTAGAGGGTTTGAGCCACACGTGCATGAAGGTCTGCTAACTTGCCTGGATCTGCGCAAGCACAGCAATCATCTCAGAGAAGTGAATCCTGAACTTGATAATCTGTAACTGCAAAAATATCTTTCTGCTGCTTTCAAAATCAGTATAGAGTTGATTACTACAATTGCCCTGTAGAATAATGGTTAATAAACTGTATTTTATACAACCATGGTATTTGCAATCACAGCATCATACCAATATCAAACCATGGTAAGGAATGTAGTGTTTGCCTTGAAGGAACTGAAGTGGTTTAGAAAGTTTGGTAAACAGGGAACTGCATTCCTGCAGAAAAGGAAAATACTGAGGTAAAATGTTTAGATGTGGCAGATCATTTTCAGGAGGAATATTGGAGGCATTTTCTTGGTTTGTCACATTTGCATAGTTATATGCAAAAATGTGCACAAAAATATATGTTACTTCAATTTTAGACTTCTTCACATAGATGTTACTTTTTATGACCAAACCATAACCTCATATACATGTAAGAAATACTAAGTTATAAGGACCTATGTCTTTAAAAAAATATTTAGGATTTTATAGATTTGCATTAAAGTGGAGTTACTTGTTCAGAAGAGTTTTGCAAATTTCTTCAGAACATAGCATTAAAAAAGGGATTTAGAGGAGAGAAATGCCAACTGCCCTCATTTTGTATATTATTAACACATACCAGATGTCTCTTTTACAGAATAGATTGATAGTTGTGACCAATTAAGTTTTAGTAACAGACCTGTAACTTTTCAAGTCAGTGAAATATTAAATGTTCTGTATATTTTGTCTTGTAGAATGCTACAATGCATGAAGATAGGTTTGGAGGTTTTTTCTCCTCCTCTTGCCCCAAATCAGAATACATCTGGTGTTTGTTGTACTTCAGTAAATGATGGTTGGACTTAGTGGTTTTGACCCTGGTTCATTTTGATTAAGCTTGTTAATATTTTATGGTTTTAGTATCTGTTTTACAACATTTCCATTACTGTGTATTTTATTAAGGTTCAAGTGGTTTGTATTTTTATGGTTGCATCTGGTCTGCATAAACTCTGCTCCAGTTAAAAAAGCTGCTTGTCTCAGTCCTGGGCATGGGGAATTTTGAAGTGCAGTGGGATGCGTACGTGTTAATCACATGTTGGCACCTACAAAACTCTTGCTCCTGGAGTAGCTCACAATAATCTTACTGCCTGAAGTATGAAAAAGGCTGTGTGTCCCTGTTCATTCCTTTGTGTTTGTTCATGCTTGCATGGGTATGTTTCATATTGCCACACCTTCAGTATTTTGCCGTGTTTTCCTTCAAAACAAGAGTAGTTTCTCTTGAAATGTGGTTCAGAATGCTGTCAGGGTAAGTTACATGGTCCAAATACACTATTGGACTATTATGTATTTTGTTAAGTCTTTAAGAAGAAATCCTATGTCAGAGTCAAGGAGTCTTGAGCTTAATACCCATGAAGTCAGTATGATGTTGTTCTCTTGATAATCATACAAATTAGTGACTTGCTATGGTGTTCAGCTGGCTGCATGTTATGTAAGCTTCTCCTGCATCTATTGTTTGATTTATGTTTGAAAAGGAAGAAAAAAAAAATGCTTTCTTATTTTAGTCCCATAGATTATTACATTTCTGAAAAATAAAATAGGCAAACATCAAAGCAAATTTAAATAGTACTGTATTAAATAACTAGTTTCTGAGACTGTAAGTGCAATGAAAATAATGTTTCCCAAGTCTTTCTTGATTTTATCATTATACCCCTTTTAAAGTGCTTGTTCTGGAGCCCTGAGAATTTGATGCAGTCCTTACCTGACTTTCTTTAGAGGCATCTGCTCTGTAAAGCATTTGCTGAAGGACTGAAATACTAATGCAGTAGGATGAGTTTGCAGGAGTGCACAGACACTGAACACGACGAAAACATTCAGTGCTCCCTCTTTCCATTCTATTCCCTAAAATCTGATCACATACCTGAGGATGCAGTCATGATTCTGCTGTGAGTTGGGAAGTAGACTCCTCATGAATTGCTGTGTCTGAACTTTGCATCCTTTGCTTGACTCTATCCTGGCTCCTGTGCATCAAAACCAGCTGTTCTGCTCCAGCATTTCAAAGAGGATATTGTTCAAATCTTATTCCTGCTAAAGTGCTTTTGAAAATTATGTCTTACTGTTAGTGTACCTCACAACTCCACTGCAATTCTGAAGTTTTTATTTCATGGTTTTTCTTCCTTCTGCTCCTCCAGCACTGACTGCCTGTCTGTCTGTACCATTAGTCCTTCAATTTCTCCTATAAGACAAATTTTAATGACTTGAGAGTAATCCAGTGTGCCAGAGGTATATGAACAGATACATGAACATATGTATTTTGTGCATGCAAAGTTTGCACAGACTGTAAGGTAGGAGTAAAACATATTCATTTGTGCTGATAAAGAAATTAGGCTAATAGGGCTGTCTGGTGGGTTTTAATTTCCACTTTGTCTGTTTCTTCATGGCGGTCAGAGATTTGAAGATGGCCTGTCAGAAAAATCTCTATCCGCCTCACATCAACTCAAAAAAGGACAAAATTACAGATTAATTCTCTGGTGTCTGTCTGTGGTCTGTAGAGTATTAGAGAACTCAGTTTCTCATGTGCTTAGCCAGAGCAGCAAGACTGTGAGGGGACTAGTTTAGCACCTCAGCACTACAAGAGTATTTTTGCAGCACAAGGCATGGCAGTTCATTTATGTGCACCTGTGCTTTGACAAAACTAAGTTAGTGTCTGCAAAGTTTCAGTCTTACTGCTACAGAACAGCCCTGCCAGTGAAAAAGCAAAATGAAAGCTAAATGAATACATGCTTCTTGAAGAGCTCTGTCAGTGCAATCCAGCCCCAGCTGGATGTAGCTCCAGTCCCCACCACTCTCTGGGCCCAGACATCCAGCCAGTCTTTTACCCAGTGAACAGTGTGTGTCCCTGTCCAAGCCATGAGGAAAATGCTGTGAGAAACGGTGTCAGAGGCTTTCCTAAGTCCAGGCAGACACATCCACTGAGGGGTCACTCTGCCTCGGAGATCAGGTGGGTCAAGCAGGGCCCATATACCCTGGCTGGCTGGGCTGATGGCCTGGTTGTCCTGCATGTGGTGCATGATGGCACTCGAGAGGATCTGCTCCGTCACCTTTCCCGGCACCGAGGTCAGGCTGACAGGCCCGTGGTTCCCTGGATCCTCCTTCCAGCCCTTCGTACAGGAGTGTCACACTGGCCAACTTCCCTTCACCTGGGACCCCCCTGGTGAGCCAGCACTGCTGGGAAATGATGGGAAGTGGCTCCATGAGCACTGCCACCAGCTCCCTCGGTACCCTTGGGTGGATCCCATCTGGCCCCATGGACTTGTGCAGCACTGACCAAATATTTCCCTCTGGACTATTTGAGCTTCATTCTGCTTCCTGTCCCTGTCTTCCAGCTCAGGTGGCTGGGTGCCCAGAGAACAACTGGTCTTAACATTCTGAGGCAGAAAAGGCATTTTCCTTATTCTTTTTCACTATAGGACAGTAATGGATGAAGATTCTCCTTGGCCCTCCTTTTGTTGCTAATGCATTAAAAGAAATAGTTTTTTGTTGTCTGTGGAAATAAGACATTAAGTTGAAGCTGGGCTTTGGCCCTTCTAATTTTCTCCCTGTACAACCTCACGACATCTTTGCAGTTCTCCTGAGCTGCCTGTCCCTTCTTCCAAAGGCCATAAATTTTGTTCTTGCACTCTGAGTTCCAGACAAAGCTCCCTGTTAGCTAGGCTGGTCTTCACTGCTGGCTTTTCTTTGGGCACACGGGGACAGCCTGCTGTAAGATTTCTGTCATGAAAAGTGTCCAGCCTCCCCGGACTCCTTTGTCCTTCAGGACTGCCTACCCAGGGAGTCTGTCAGCCCACCTCCTAAGCTGGCCAAAATCTGCCCTCCAGCAGTCCAAGGTGACAGCTCTGCTAATCTCTTTCCTTGCTTCTCTGAGAATTGGAAACTCCAGAACCTCCTGGACTGTTTCCCTCTGTGTTGAATTTCCAGCATCTGTTTAGTTGAAGGTCTCCATGAGAGCAATGGTAGCGATCATAAGACTTCTCCCAGAGAATGTTCTAATTCTAATATTATAACATAATAGAATATTTCATCCAGCTCTTTGTCCTGGTTGGGGGGTCTGTAGCAGACTCCCACCAGGATACCTGCCTTGTTGGCATTTGCAGATAAAACCATAAACACTCACCTTTGTCATTGCCGTCAGTAAGCTCCAGACAATCCAAACTCCTAATCACACAGGGCTATCCCACTGCCTCCCCTTCCTTGCCTGAGCTTCCTGAAGAGTTTGTAGCCACCTACTGCAGCCCTCCTGGTGTGCCAGTCATCCCACCGTGTCTCCGTGAGGGTAGCTCTGTCAGAGTTTTCCTGCTGCACAATGACTTCCAGCTCCTCCTGGTTGTTGCTCATGCTGTGTGTGTTGGTATAAAGGAACTCCAGGCAGGCTGTCCATCCCACCAGGTTTTTGGGGTGGAGAAGCCCTTGAAGTAGAATGTAGCGTTAAAGTAAAATGTTAATTTAAAACTAGTTTGTGTAAAAATACCGCATACTAAGCTTGCTTTGAACAAAGTTATGTTGCATTTTATTTATTATGCTCTTGGGTCATGGGATAACATTCTACTGCCCTTCTGAGTTTTATCAGGAAGCACAGAAAAACTTCATGGGGAAGTGGTTGCATCTAAGCTTCAAGACACAGTGTTGTTTGACAAGAATGAATAAGAGATTCAGAAAGTTTTACTGGTGCTGGAAAATGTTTGGTGGGTTTTTCTTGTTGTTGTTGTTTTTTTTAGTTTCAAGGATCTGGAAAAAATTGTAATGTAAAAAAAAAAAGATACAACTATGAAATGCCATATGGCCATGGACAGCATTTTGAGGCACAGTTTTTCCAGGCCAAGGAAAGCCGTGTTGGTGTCCCAGTGCCGGCCGTCCCCGGTGGGTTGGGCAGGACGCGGGAGCCGCCGTTCCCGCTGCAGGGCCAGGCGCGGCCGGCAGGTGGCGGCACAGGGAAGACAAGGCTCGCGGGCAGGGCTGGAGCGCGCCGGGATCCGGGCGGGATCCGGGGGTGAGGCAAGTGTGGGACAGGCGTGAGAGGGGGGCTCAGGGGCTGCCCTAGGGGTGATCCAGGTGCGAGACAGGGGTGAGAGGGCTGTGATTCAGGGAGCGATCGCGGGGTGAGCCAGGTTGTGACACGGGTGAGCTGCGGGGAGGGACGGCCCAGAGCCTGGCTGTCCTGTCGGTCCTGCCTTCTGCACACAGCCTCGGGCTCCAAAAGACTTCACTGTATTGTTGCGAACACCGCGTTCTGTGGGAGCTTTACAGAAAGCTTTATCTGAGTATATTTACACTAGTGTTTGTCTGCAAACTTCCGACGTTCTGGTAGTTGTATGGTGTGAAGAAGTATGAATTCTGATGTCCTGTGAAAAAAAATCACTACAGCAAAGTGAAGAAGTATTAATTGTAATTGGGGCTGTCAGCTTACGTCCAGTTTGGAAAAGTAAACCTTAAAGCTGGTTCTCCCTGCACAGACCTTTGTTAACATTTGGTCACCCAGAGCAAGAAATGGCAAATAACTTACACGCTGTGAACGTTTGGTATTGCTCTTTTCTTGGTGATGTGTGCTGTGGGGGGGTGTGTGTGTGTGTGTGTGTTCCCAGAAGAGGAACAAGGAGGAGTGAATTTAGAAGGTTTAATTTTCATCTTTATCTTAAAATCTGCTTTAGTACCATCTGCAGCTTAGGAAGCATCTGCAGCACTGTCCTTGTTCTACATACTTTATGGTGTTGTTCTGCATACTTTAGGGTGTTCTCTGCCTCAAACTTTTGTTCTTATTAAAGAAGACACAGGATTGAAACCATGAGTGTGTGCCTTTTCATGGGGTGTGCATATGCAGTTATTTATACTGCACTGGTGATTTATGCTGTCGCCAGACATGCCATTTCACAGTTCCATTTAAAAATTGTGAATAGGATTTGAGGCATAGACAAAAAATTACCAGTGACCCATCAAGATGAAGAAGTTAAGGGGAAACATCATTGCTTCTACGATTCTGTTTTCTCTTTGAATTTGTCTTTTATTTTCTTTTGACGTGGATATTTTAAAAACAGGTGGTACGCATTTAAAATTAAAAGAATTCTGTCAGAGGTGAACCAAACACTCAGCAATTTGTTTAAACCTCAGTCTGCATGTCTAGCCTTCTACAAGTTGGCTGGTGATTCTTCTCTATTGCTTTCTGCAAAAAAAAAAGAACCAGTAGGAAATGTAACCTCATTGTATCTGTATAGCTATGAATATCTGTATATCTCTGTGAGTAGTTTATGGATATTTGATTGGTGCAGCATAAGTTTATGCCCTGGTGAATTCTTGCTTACTTAGAGTTCAGTGTTAGAAGATTATGGAAGCATAGCATGATGTATTTGTGGGGTAAATAGATTGAGACCGGTACCAAACTCACTTAACACATGCTCAGCTTCTGCATGTATTAATTAGCACTTGCATTGATTGTGCCACTGTTATTCCATAGGTTTTAAAATGCATGGTAGTCTTTTTCACAGGTCAAATCATATAGAACATATTTTTTTTCACAACTTTATTCAGTTCTAAGGACATGGAATGAAGTTGCTTGATTTTAATTGACCTCAATTTCAAAACGTGTTTATTGAGTCCATTTAAAAATGTGATTATCCTGTGCTTCAGACAGAGCCTATTGTTAAAGCACTTTTAAAAAGGAGTATCCCTTGGTAATTAGAATCCTCCCCTGCAGCTGGGTGGCCATGTTCTTGCTGTGGTGACACAGGCAGGGCTTGGCCCTGCCCTCACACAGCAGACACAGCACAGTCCCATCCTGCAGTGCACGGTGTGGATGAACAGCACAAATCTGTACTCCTTGCAGGCCAGTGCTTTTGTGGTGTTAATTTGAAATGCCATCTATTAGTTTGTTATCCATATGGAACTGGCACTCTTGAAATCTAGAAGCGAGGAAACCAGAAGTGGAAGTTGAGAAATTCCATTGACCCAGTTAACTGTAATTGCAGGGTTGGAACTGGGGCCAAGAAGTTTGAGTTCTGCATGTAACGTTTCAGTGCACAGCCCCGTTTGAATGGCATTACCTCATCTCACATCCATTTGGGAACAGAGTTCCAAATCCCACAAGAACAGCTCTAAGTTATCCAAGGTCATTGTATGACCAGAATGGGAGGAATTCTTTTGACATTTTCAGTTACAAGGGGATGCTTAAAACTCTGTTTGATGCAGCATTGCATCTGTTACGATTAGTTTGGTTGGGGTAAAATGTATTTGTCAGACAATTCTTCTGCTTTGCCTTTCCCACGTGTTCCATGTGTCAGCTGGAAGTGAGTGATCGCAGTGTCAGGAAGAAGGAAAGTATAAATATTCTAAGGTGCTTTATAAAATACTGGCTTTCTGTGAGCAAATGGCATCAATTGGAACAAATGACATACTGCTTCCAGTGATGTAATCCAGAAAGTCTGAATTGCTTTTAATGCTTCCAACCCGAATAAATTCCTTTTCTCTTGAGTTCTGCCCAGTAATCAGCTTTTATGTTGCAAGCAGCAGGCTCAATCTGTGTTTATTCCTTCATTTTGAAAATTTTGTGATAGAAAAGGCAGGCAGAAAAAACCTAAACACATTGTATGGCAGTGTTAGCAGATAAGAAGTAACTGAAGGTTTGGATTTTTTTATAACGTTGCTGAGTGAGACACAGCAGTATTCTTTTTTTAATGGGCATGTTTTTATTATGCTGTAAATAGTGACAGGGATAATAGGCTAAGTTATACACTCAAAAAATTTAAGCTGGGAGTGAGTTTTGGGGTCTTTTTAATCCTATCAATTTTGTATATGTAGACATAAACATCAGTGTAATGAAATGAGGCAGTGAAATAATGTATTGAGTAAAATACACATGAATATACAAATACAGATTTTTAGTATATTTAACAGGTGACAATGTGATTAGAAATAGAAAACATGGAATTTTTAAGTGCTTGCTAAAGCACTAGCTTGATTTTCTTGGATGTTTTTTAGATCTTGAAATAATTATCATTGCCATTAAGAAAATGTCATAGTTGTGAGATCAGAAATTGGAAGGATCTTTGTTTCATTTAAAACTTTCCTGAAAACTATGTTACATTCTGTTGTTTATTTAATAAATTTCTCCAAGTCTCTGGCACAAGAACCATGTCTTTTGAAATGTCCAGCAAGGGCTTTGAATGTCTGTGTTGATTAACATTTGTAATTTCTTGATACACACAATGGAGAAGTATTGCTGAATTGTATCAGATTATTTATTGAAATTAACAATAAAATTTCCTACAAAGACTGCTGTTAACACTCCAAGGGCCTTTCTCCCACCTCCAGAGGATCAGGTAATTTACACATGCCCATCCTGAGTCCTGTGACCCCTCAGAATTCCACTGACTGCACTAGAATATCCTGTGAAGATAATATGTGATTACATATGAGTGAAGGCAGCAGGATACAGCTGGCAGAGTATTTACTGCTTCAGAGAGAGTGTGTATTTTTTGGAGTTTGAAGGCAGACACTACCACAACTCTTCTGTTATTTAATCTAAATTAGTAGGGTTCGGTGGTTTTTTCCTCAAATTGAACTGTGTCATTTTTAAGGGGACAGTCTACTGTTTTATTACTGGGGTTTTTTTTGTATGGAGTAGTCTCTGGTAGCTTTTTCCAAAATTTGCTGTTATTTTTACAAGTGTAACTGCTTGTTGAAATACGAAAGCATTGTGAAAAGTTTTAACTACACTTCCTATGTCACATATACATCTACTGAGCATTCTCAATGGCTTCATTGTTCCTTAAGTGTGCTTAAGTTACATTTTCATTGTTTTTATCAAAACAAAATGAAGAAATAAAGTTATTTATTTCTTTATGTTTATCTTGAAGGCAATCAGTGGTAAAAATATGTAAGTAATAATACAAAAAATGCTTATAATTCTGCAGGTGTTATGAAGTGTATTTCTGAAATTAGTCCAGTAGATATTGCTTTTGGGAATACTTTCTTTTGGTGTAGCTTATGAAGAAATTTATCTCAAACCTTTTTGTTTGCAGGGTATAGAAGAGCCTTCTGGTGCTCACCTTTTCAATATTTAGACAAGTTAACTGGCAGAAAAAGGACTGATTGATTAGACACATCATATGATGCCATTTAAATTTCCAATACAATGCATTTTGTTATACAAGAGATAAAATAATTTGCTATAAGGCAAAATATAGGAAAAACTGTTATGTTCTTATAAGAAAAAAAGAGCCTCTCTTTATACTCTAAAGAAGTGAGAGCATTATCTTTGAAAATCAGTCCTGGGGAAAAGTCATGGAATTGAATCCCTTAATCCTTTTTTTCCTGAGCAGTTCCTCTTGCAGGACCCAGGTGTTTCAGTGCAGTGGTGGCACTCGCTCCAGCTATCGGTGTCCTGAGGAGGGCAGGCACTGGGAACGTGCTGCCTGTTGTGCTGGCAAGGCCAGACCTTGGCAAATATCTGCATTTTTTATGATTTTAATTTGATAGTTTTTTCTACACATACATGTATGTAATACTAGTTTGATAAAAGAAAAGTTCAACATCTCCTTCCCTCTCAATTGGTGTTTCTCCTTGACAGTTCCTCTAATATTACAACTAGAAGTTTCACACAGCTGCCCCTACAGCAGAAAGGGAAGAAAGGGAAAAAAATTACTGAAATGTTTTATCCTCCCTCAGTGGAATATGGAATTTCCTGCATTGTTCTCTGGGTGTCTGGGATAGGCAAAAGTCCTGTGTAGTTCACTAACACATTTTGCATAAATATTTGTGACAGATTTTTAAAACCTCTCTTCCCCCCTTCCCCTCCCCTCCCATTTCATAGCTAGAAACGACCAGGAGCTTTGTATCAGTGCAGAAGCATTGCTCAGTTCCCTTTGGTTGCAAGCCCCACTATATTATGTTTTTAAATGATGAGTTTTTCAGCCTAAAGCTTTACATAGGGTTTCTCTACATAACTAGTTTTACATGTTCTTAATTTGAATGTTTCTTCCCTTTTGATCTGTGTTTGATTTAATCAGTTGTGCAAATGGCTCTGCTAGTGTCAGCAGAACCACTGGTGTGGAGTGTAATCACTGAGGCTTGGTGGCCCAAATGGTGAACTCACATGACCTTGGAGCTTATAGCTCTAAACTCTGTAAAAATGGACATTCCTAAAACAGGAATTATGCCCTTTAAGTGCTTGTGTGGCACTTGGTCTGTGACCCAGCCCTCAGCTGTGCAGCAATGGACAGGAGGAGTGTCAGTAACAGCCTCTGGGCTGGAGCAGAGGAGTACCATCCTCTGCTCTGAGCTGCCCATGGCTCTCTCAAACGCTCTGTGAGGAGGGATTGGTTCCATTGTTACGGTTTTTTGTACCACTCCTGCTGTACTTGGACCTTCCGCTTCCCAGGAGTTGCAGAGGAAACAGTACATGGAGGAAGTTGGTTGTAGTTGCTATCTTCTTGCTGCTTATGTCTCTGTGACAATTGTTAATTGCTGTTGGCTATTAAAAAAAAAAAGGCTTTTAAAATTATATGGGCAAAACAATTTTGCAGAAAACAAAGCATCCTTGAATTAAACTTGGACCATGTTGCACTTCTGATCTTTATGTTTTGGAGAAAAAGTCCAGATTAAAAAGAAAAATTAAAGATTTTTCAAGGTATTTCTTTTCCTTCTTGCTCCCTCAATTCTCTTCTTCCTCTCAAGAAATATTGATCTCCTACCTGTCTTTTCTGCTTTGTTTCAGAGTGACGCATATACTTCCCCAAAGCTAGTAGCCAATTACCATGTGCATGAAGCTTTATTGTAACATCGTATTTGGAATTCAGTGTTACCTAATTTTTAGCTAGGATTCTTCTCCCCATCAGTCTCCTAAGAGGTGCTGCAGAAAAATGCCTCATTGCTAAGTAATAGATGCACACAAAGGCAATTGGCACTTGGATACAACTGAGAAGCCCTTACTTGTGTGAAACTGCTGTAATGTGTCACATAATGACAATGACTTCTTCTGCTGCCTGTAAATTAAATACCTGTAGGTAAACATTTCTTCATTAAAAAGTTTGTACCCCTGAAAACAAAATGTTTCAAAACACAGAAAAGCAACTCTCTGTAAAGCCCCGCTTTAAGCACATGTGTCTGATCATCTGGCAGCCTGTGTCATTTGTCTACCAAATACGATTTTGGGTGATGAACCCCAGTGTCCAACACAGAAATTTTTTGCCTGGAGCTCTTCAGTCTACAGATGTTTGCACTGCACTTCTGCCTCAGTTTCTCCAGTCTGGATGTAATCAGTGATCTCATTTGCACTTGAAGTCTCCAGAGAAGAGAGAAACTGTACATTGCGTCCTCATCCATCTGTGTCCTCAGTGATGTAATCGAATTATTGGTCTGGTGCAGTTTGGTCCCGCTGGTTGACTTGCATGGCATCAGTGTCAGTGCTGAGTACACTTCATTGCCACTGCCACGCTGGCATACCCCGATGGAAATGTTTTGCAATGTGCTCTGCATTTTGTCAAAAGCCCTGTGGATTGCATGTAGGTCAGCTGTGTCACACAGACTGAGCTGCTGTGTTTTCCTTCAGTTCCTGTAATGTCATGGTTCTGTTTCCTGAGCCATCTGATCTCTCTGAACATTACTGGCAAAGGGATTTTGACACGCCAGAGTGTAGCTCTTGGCTGTAACTCTTGGTTGGAGTCTTGAGGAACCAGTAACTTCCATAACTAGTGACTTGGGCAACTAGTAAATGCAAAGTTCCTGGAAGGCAAATCTGTTTCCCTGAAATATCTTTTCAGTGCCTGAATTGTCAGCATTGACATCAGCCAACAGCCTGATGGATTTTTGAGACAGAATTCTGCAATAGAAACAGTCCCCCTCCTGCTTCATAGTCCAGTCCTATGAAGGTGGTGTTTCATAGCCATTCCTTTGTACCGTGTGGGAGAATGAAATGCTATAGCAGATCCATAACAGTGCAGCACAGTACTGTGTAATGCTTTTATGGAGTTAAGCAGTGGGAGATCATTCAGACAGAGAACTGCTCAAAATGCATCTGGGCCCTGTTTGCCCTGTTCAGGATTTACCTTAAGATCACAGATATTTCAGTGTAAAGTATCTGATGGTGTTGTGAGACAGCTAATATATATTAGGAACAAGAGGTGGTCCCTCATTGTACCATCCCCTGTCCTGCCCTATTCTGATAAGGTTTTATGACGGGGACTTGCTGTTCTAGAAACACTCCCCAGCTTGGGAGCAGATGCATGATGGTTACTGCAGACAGCATGGCTGAGAAGGCAGGCATGGGACAAGAATGGGGAAATGTCCCTGTGGTCTTGACCTTCTTTGCTCACTCCCTGAAATGGTCATTTCAGGCTGCAAAGTGTACACACACATGAAACAACACCAAGCGTCCTCAGCAAACAGCCCTGAGTTTAATATGGCTGTCCCTTTTATAGGACTTTGGATTTCCCAGGCTCAGGTAATTGATTGGATGAGACCTCTCTCCACTCAGCTCTCTGGCCAGTGGTGTATCTGCATCTAAGCTAGAACAGGGTTGGCTGAGGTCTTTGCTTGGGTTTGAATCCAACCTATCCCTGCCTTACCTGGGGACTTGTTTTCTTCTGGGGTGGTTGAGTTCAGGGGGCAGCTTTAGATCAGCTGCAATAGGACATCATAATATCTGGCAGGTTTGCAGTATGTCTGGATTGCACTGCTTCCTTGTGCAAAGTGGTGATCCAGAAGACACACCAGGCTTTTCTGGCAGGCTTTTGCAACTTCTTGAACAGAAAGGGTATTGCTTGATTTTGTTCTTTGAACTGGGCATTGGCTACAAGCCAGTGACACCGGGGTTCCAGGAGCACAGTGTAGGACCCAGAGGATGTCTTCTCAAAGGTTTTCCAGTGACTACACAGGATTCCTGTGCTAATTTCAAACTCACATCAAGGATATTGTAAAGCTATAGGACATGAAATATTAATATATACTACTTTTTTATCTTTGAGCAGAAGATACTTCAAATATTTGCAAAACCTCTTGTCATTGTTTTTAGAAAGCTAGAGTGGAGTAGTATAGTAGTAACATATACATATCATACAAATATAAGCATATTGATATCACATGTAAGTGTAATAGGATATAAATATCACTTGCAGGTACCCTGAGAATGAGGTGCACCATGTCTTTTCCCTGCCTCTGCAGTACCACAACTCTGTAGGGATGTGCAGCAGCTATTGGAAATGCCCCTCAGCCTGCAGGAGCTGGGACAGACCCCAGCGAGTGCAGCATCCAGCTGAAATTCCAGGGAGGATTGGACACTGGATCCAAGAGGATCAGAGTGCTCTGCATTATCCAGCATATGAGGTTTCTAGGTAGAAAGCTGTGGCCAGCTACCATTCCTTGGGGTCTCTCTGAGAAGGAAAACAGTGTTATGTAGTAGTCTGTAGCCATGACCGTGCAGGACCTTGGGGTTACCTGAGGCCAAGCGAAGCATTTTAGGTAGTAACTTCTCCTGAAGTGATTTGTTTGATAGTTTTCTATTGTGCTGGTGAATATTCTTGGCAAAATTCACATTTAAAGAGAACTAAAATCGGGAACAGTTATCAGTGACTCCAGACCACGAAACATTACAGAGCTGTTTTAAGTACCCCAATGAACAGGATTTGCAAAACTCAAGGATTTTAGAATTGCAGTGAAACTCCTCAGAAATCTGAACAAAATAAAAGATGGATAAAGGTCATTGAGAGTCTTCTGTCTCATATTGTTCTTTATGTGTTCCTCTGAACACTGCTTACAAGTTTCACAGGGTACATACTTTGTCTTCCTGCTTTTCTTGTCATACCTTATCAGTGTTATTCCTCTATAGCGTGAATTATTCCATTTGTTGGCTATATCCTCTTTTATTCTTCTTCAGTGCTGGGTGATCATATGTTTGAAGGATTGGTTTTCTCATTAAAGAGCTCAAGGTTGTTTTGTCATGTTGACTATATTTTTTTCTCTTAATTGGATTTTTTTTCAAGAAGCTTCTTCACGTTTTCTTTACATGAAGTGCCTTTTTCAGGAGGTTTTCCATTGTCCGCTGTGGCAGCAGCACTGCAGTTTGCTTTTGCTTACAATGAAATCCTTGAAGTGATAAATTCCTGAAACTTTATGTTATTAACATTGACTCTAAAACATTGTCCATGTAGATTGAGGTGACACAGGGAGGGACAAGTGCTTGTGTTTGTTTATGATCAGTCTGTATCCCATTTCTATTGTGACTAGGGAACTTTGGTTCTTAGAACAATAATTTAATTGAAGGTAATGTCTTGATATCCTGGAAGTCCATAGAAATAACAACCATTTCTGTAGCTGACAGTTTGGAATGAAAGTCTTTAGGGAAGAACAATTCAGCTGAATGAGAAAAAGAAGCATTTCTTTTTTAAGAATAGTATCAAACCCCACAAAGCCTACATATGCAATTTGAGTAAAGCTGGTATATAAGATTTCAATGAGTTTTAACTCTGTGATGAGTCTAATGAGTCTGCTTTGTTCGGCCAAGGGTCTTAGGAATAAAAGTGTTGGATTTCTTCAAGGACCAATTTTACATTTAATTTCATTTGTAGCCAAATTAATTTATGTCTGAGAGGGAAAAAATAACTGGCCTGGAGATATGCATATGACCTTCCTGTTCTAAGAGGGAAATTTCTTTTGGCCACAGTCAGTATTTTTAAATTCCTGAACTGTAAAAAGACCCTTTAGAAGAAGAAGGGGGGAAAAAACCCCTTTAAATGGAAATAAAGTATGTAGAAATAATAACAGCCATACCTTATAATCTTGACTCTTCCTGCTCTGACTGAACACGAGTGCCCAATACATATGTTATTCCTGAGAGATGCTTCTTACCCTGTTTATCAAAAATCCCCATAATGTGAATTCACAGGCTAATTAGGTAACCTGCATATCCTCCTTTGTGCTTAGCAAGCTTCTGCAAGGCCAAGCCAAGCAAACATTCCCTTCACATAAGTTAATCCCACTAACCCCAACATGCCCTGGAGTGTGACATTGCGTGAGTGGCACCCGTTAGCACCCATCTTCAAACAGATAAGCAGTTGTAAGAGTGCCTCCTCAGTCTTCTCTCCATAGGATGAAGGTGCCCAAGTCCCTGACCTTCTCTTCCTTGGCTGTCTTGTGAGGAGCTCATCATTCCTTTCTCCTCCTGGATTCTCTGCTCAACTCCATCCATCCTGTGAGCATGCCAAGCCTTGGCATTCTGGCTGAACTCTGCCAGCCTGGACAAAGGAACCATCCTACGTCAGCTCAAGTTAACGTGGTGCTTTAAGAAACAGAACAGCAACTCTCCGTGTGGTTGCTTAATTGCATCCATGTTCTATGTGATGAATAACATTTCCCACTTACAGAGCAAAATTAGTAGACAAATGCCCTTCTTCCTCCCAAGCAGGGGGCAGGGGAGGGTGTATGAAGAAGTTGTATCTATAAAAACAGATGTGTTATTTAAATGCTGCAAGCTAAACAAGGAATAATTAATGTTAACGTGCTGCCATTTGAGTTCTTAAAACCATATATGAGAACAATGTCTTAGACAGAAGGATCTGATTTAAGTTCAGTTGTTACTTGCTAAACTTTCCTGACTGAATGGAAAATAATCTGGTTGGTTGTTCTTTGAGGTGGCAGGTTTAAGTATCAATCTCTTCTATGCCATTTGGGTCTTGCTTTCAGTGCAATTCCTTCCAAATACAGATTCTTGACTGTCTAAACACTGAAGACTTCTACTGGAATTGTGTTTATACAGTCTGAAACCTTGCCACCATATATCAACTGCCTTTTCTAGAAAAATCTCATCCAGTTGCAACTCTTAATCCTAAGTTTTCTTCCTCTAAGTTACAGTTTTTTATTGTCCACGGTGACTCTAGAAAGTGAACTCTTTGTGAATGCAGTGCACTTGTAAATGCTCAAACTAGAGTTCCTGAAGCTGCTCTTTCATTGGGGCAAAAATGACTGACAAGTTTGACAAGCAATGTGAAAATTGATACTGATCTGTCAATCTTTGAGGCATCCCCTCTTATTTCAAAGGAGTTAATGAAACCTGATTTTACATTTCTCCTCTCTGTTTAGCATCAGAGGAGATCTAAATATGCAGTATGCGGGGGTTTTTTTGTTTTCAGTTCTACTTCATTCACAGAATGTAAATAATAGATATATTTATTACAATACAGTAAAATAATTTATTCCAATACAGTAGTATGGAAAAAATTAAAAATATACCTGGGGAAATCCACCATCAGGGACAGCTTACTAAAGGTTCTGAAAATGTTGGAAATGTTTATAAATAAAAATACAAAATAAAGTTTCAACTGTATATATATGTGTTAGCTGGGTGATAATAATTGATAAATTTTGTCAAACAGCTTTAGATATTCACAATTCTGCAGAAGTAGACAAAAACCCCACAAGCTGCTGGTAAAAAAAGTTAAAATTTGTAATTGTGTATTTGATCTCCAGATTGCAAAGACCCTTAGATACCCAAGTTTTCAATTTATTTCCCTGGCAAAATTTCAATCTATTTTACACTGACTCTGTGCTGTATAACAAAGGCCAAATTAAATATTGAATGGGGCTTAGAGCAGCCTCATCTAGTGGAAGGTGTTGTTGCCCATGGCAGGGGGTGGAATGAGATGAGCTTTAAGGTCCCTTCCAACCAAAGTATTCTGTGATTCTAGGAAATACTGATAATATTGGTGTATAACTTGTATAGCCAGTGTCTACATTCATGTGGTGAATACATAGTTCTCCATTTTCACTAGAATTACCTGTATATTGTGTTTGCTATTCTCTTTGTAAAAGATGAGCTTGAAAATGTAAACCAGGTAAAACTAATTTTTAGATGTGTTGTAGTACTCCTGCATATCTGCTGAGAGCTCTGAGACAGGAAGTCTGAGAGTCGTGAACTCAGAGATGCATTGGTTTGGAACCATGGGCCATGTAATAGAAGCAAAGTGTTTTAGCCCATCTAGCCATGCTCTGATGGACAAAGGAACCTGAGGGTCCCTCTCACTTTTTTCTTTTCAAGGATGGGGAAAAAGCAAGGTAAGTGGGAATTTCTGGCCTCAACCTTGAAGAGGTGCCAGAGGATGTTGTATCTACAAGGTGAAAGGAGAAAGAAAAGCACCGTTCTTCCAAGTGGGTTTATAGAACTGTGAAAATTTGTTGGAAAAAAATGCATGATGTGCTGAAGATTTGAGACTTCTAAATTGTTTGTGTCCTGTCTTGAATTAGGTCCTTGAAAGTGAGGTTGTGTGTGGCATTGCTGTTCCAAGGCCGTGGTGCTGTGTTGTGTTTAGTATGGCACTGCGCTGCATTTATGTTCAAAAAAATCTCAAGTTTTGGCTCTTGAATTGAGTGTGAAAAAAGAAACTTCTGAAAATTTTCAGCAGGATGAGAACAGAAGGTAGGATCTATCCATAAAGAGCTTGTTGGTCAGGTATTCAGGCAGCTGGGAGTCCTTCTGGAGAATTGGACTGAAGGGAGACTTTCACCTGGGTCTCCTGCTTCCTAGGGAAGTGTCCAAATCATCAGCCTGTGGAAATGCAGACCAATAAGCATGAAAATAATCAATGAGTGATAAAATATGCAAACTGTAGCATAAACAGAAACCTGTGGTCATGGATTCACTTGCTGGAGCTGGTTTGCTTTTTAAGGCAAACTTTTGCTTTTAACAGGTGATATTTCTGGCTTTCCAACTAGCTCTTTTTTTGGTAACTGTAATCTTACTAGGTGCATATTCCCTTCTCTTCTCATCTCGTATATTGTGCCAGGGGCCAGAGCCATTTTCTGATGGAACAATCATGCATTTGCCTTGATATCACACTGATATCCTTGAACCCTGCTTTCTGCCAAGCAAAGAGAAAGGGATAGTACTTATTCAGTCTTTCAGGATAAGAGCCAAAGCTGAAATACCTGCCAAATGAGCCAGTCAACTGAAATGCTTCTCTTCCTTTGTACTGCCCCTAGAAGACATGAGGAAAAAGAAGGTGGAAATGAGAAATAGAAGATTGGCAGTAGCCTTCAGTAGCTCATAAGGACTATTTTTACCCTTAGAACTGCTTGTGGGTGAAGAGCAGAAGCTGTTCTCTTTTAGCTGATACTGGCTTTGGCAGTGGAAAGGGTCAAGGAGAAAGAGAATGAGGACAGAGAATTAGGGGGATTTAAGAATGGATAAGAGCATGATAATAGTATGTAAAATCGCCATCACATCTGGAGAATCCTGGTACACTTTTCATTATAAGTCTGAATGTGTATTATCTAATTAAACATTCATCAAAGGTTTTGTCAGAACTAATTTACTCATGTCTGTCTCCCCCCTCAAATTAAAACAATGAAAGAAAACAGCTAATTCAAAGCCTTCTGTAACTGAAGTCCTTAAAAACATTCCACGTCGTTTTTTTCATTTAAAAAAAATACAGCAAAGAAATACTTTGTTAGAGTCACTTTATGTCAGCTAATCTCACGTGAAAACAAAAGCTGTTATTACTGTGAGGTCACTGTGGAAGAGAGGTTATGACTGCAGTAAACGAGACATCAGCATTACATGGTGGCTGCTGGGTAGACAGAAGGCCTATTTATATGACAAGCAGAGGACGGGAGAAAACAAAGGCATTCAGGGATTCCAGTGGCAAAACAGATCACCAGAGCACTAAATAGCTAAAATGTCTTAACTCCTGAACAATTACAGTGATTCAGTAAGCTTGGGAGCTTTTGGTTTTGCTTTGTAGGAAGCAGAAGTCAGTAGAGGACGAACTTGACTTGACTCAAGAGGAAGAAACTGAGTAAGGAGTATTTGTCTGTGTTCCTGAAAATAGTTTGGGGGGTTTATTCACTGATGACTAATATCAAAATGATCTGCTTACAAATCTGAGTATATCAAGTATACCAGCATTAGAGGAGAAATAAAAACCATGTGTGCCTATTATGTCAGGGTTTTTATTTGGGTGTAAAATTTCATTTCAGTGGGCTTGCCTCCTGTACCATTAAACAAGGAGCAAGGGATAGCGGAAGATGAATAAGATTTGAACAGATACAGTTGAAAAAAAAATTTTTGAAGAATTTAGGCTCTTAAATCTTGACTTTAGCTTACTCTATACGACAGCTTGTCAGGGTATTGATCCTGGTTTTCAAGAGTGCAGAGTGAAGTCTCGCACCTTGATTAAATATGTATGTGCATGTACCAGGATAATAAAAGCCACAAAACAATAAAGCATTTCTGCACAGAGATTTCATTTTCCCCCCTTTTTGAATATTAAACTTGGTAAGTCAGATGAGCTTTGTAACTACATTATTGACATCTGCTTCTTTCACACCTTGGCTTTTCTTCCAGAGGCACAACTGCAGTGATCTGGATGCTTAAAGATATGGGCTGATAGTCACAATTTGAAGGTTGCTTCCAGAGCAGTGGCATTTCTGTTAAAATGTAATTTCTCTACTATCCTGTACTCTGTTCCATGAGAAGGATTTTTCCTTCCCAGAAACTGGTGAAGTTTTCAAGGTTCTTTCTTTCATTTCCGTTCTTATTCTTTAGCAGAACTTGCGTGAGAATCAAATCCTCTGTACGAGGAATAAGTAAGTGTTGCGTTGCTGTTAGCTGATAATTGTCGTGGTCTTCACTTCCAAACAACTTCTACTTTATTGAATCATTCTAACTTCAATTTTTTGCAGTAATTGTTGCACTGACATCAAAGTGGTTTGTTTGGTCAAGCCTCGTGTTCTGTTGTGATACACTGGTCTCTCAGTTTCCAACTGACTGCTTTTGCTTTGGTCTAAAAAGGATTCCAAGACCTTGTACACAAAAGCGTGTTTGTCAGAATTGGTATTCCAGTGTAGTTGCATGACAAAACAAAATAAATAGGTTAATGCTCTGGGTGTTTGGTCTTACATTAATGTTTTTTGGTTTTTTTTCAATATAGCTTAGTTCATTTACTTGATATAAGCTAAACACAATAAACATAATTTTAAACTCAGCAAAACTATTTGAGCAGGCATTTGCAGAAATTTTGCTAACATTGTTCCAAGGACACCTTCAGTGACTGGTAGAGCTGGAAGCATAGACAAGCCTGCTTTCATCCTAGTCCCCAGGAACAGAAAGGCAAATTATTCACTGACATCAACAGGAGCTGGATTGGGTTTTACGTGGTTATTTACTGCGAGTACATGGGCATCCCATTTTTGTTGTGCTCCTGTCACTTAAATCTAATGTTGAAGTACATGGATTGAAAAAAACCATCATAACTAATTGTTTAAAGCTCTCTGATTTTTCCATATGCTAATACTCATTTTCTCTGAAATATTATTTGATTGTAATGTAGCAGTGAAAAATGTACACTGACAAAGAAGTAACGATGTGGGGACACACCGTCTCCAACATCTAAGAATTAGATATGATGTCTGTGTTACCTTGTCTGTTTTCCTATGCTTCCTGTAAATATCTGCTATATTTACAGCCTTGAACTGCCATAAAATTTCTTATTGAAGAAACTACACTCTTCTTAAGCAAACCACTTGCATCTTCTGTTCCTTTCGATAGCAGCAACCTGTTGGAATTAGAGAGAGACTGTGAAAATTATAGAAGTGCTTGTATCATGTAATGTTACTGAATAATTCATTCATTTGGTTTCTGCTTCTCTTTGCATCTCATGCAATGGCACTTTTATAATTCAGTACCAGTAAACCAAAGGAATTAGTTGTTTGAATAAGGGGGAAAAGACATGAAATGTATCTGTTGGGAGAGAAGGGAAGGCTGGGAACAAGTAATGTGCAATGCAAGGTTTCCTTCTAGAAGTCACTACTTTTTCTCTCTCCTTTTTAACATTTGGGAGAGGGGGGGTCAAAATAACTTTTTATTTAAAAGTTTTAGTGAGTGGATTGTATACATCCTGTTTCTTTTGCAAAAAAACATCTGGATTGCAAAAATCCTGACAAAAATCAATCTGACTTGGTCTATTTGTTGGTGGTGTCAAAGCAGCTGAGCAGATATGGAGATTATGTAAACCCATATAAATGACTCTGGGGTACTAAGCAATAAGTTCCATAAAGTAAGGTTTAATAGATGTAAAGCAAAATAGATGAATAGAATGTCACATCTAGTATTACTTACATTTTAAAACGTTTAAGAGTTCTGCTCATTAAATTCAGTACTAAATTATTTGGGGGTTTTTTGGTTGGTTGGGGTTTTTTTGGGGTTGGTTGGTTGTTTGTTGGCTTTTTGTTTTGTTTGTTTGGGTTTTGTTTGTGGTTTTGTTTTGTTTGTTTGTGTTTTGTTTGTTAGTTTTCTTTTTTGTTTGTTTGTGTTTTTGTTTGGGGTTTTTTGTGTTGGTTTTTGCTTTTTCTTTTTCAAAGGGAGAAAACTCCACCTGTTTATATCCCTTTGAAAGGGCCATAAAGAAAAAAAATACTCAACTAGTATGGATATTTTATTTTCCATGGGCAAAATTTCACTGTACTCCAAAGAGAACAGTAAGAACCATGGCAAACCCACTCTCTCCCCACTGGGTTAGGGAGGCTCGTGGCTCTGTAGCTGCTGAAGGCAGCAGTAACCTGTGATTAGAAGTGCTCTCTGTTTCACCAGGGCCACACAGCTCTGATCCCTGGCTGTGGCAGTACTACTGCCACATCAATTGTAACCCACAACCTTCCACCACAGTCTGTGCTTGATTATTTTCTTTCCCGGGTAAAATTTCTGGTCAAATTATTCATTTGCTTTAGGATTTCCCGTTCTAAAATCAGTATGGGTATGTAGCATTTTGCTTCAGTCATGGTCCTCCGGCAACTTTTGTCGCTCTTGGTAGTCTTAGAAATCTGCATTCTGGTTATTCAGTGCACTCCCTGTACCACTTCAGTTTGTGACTATTTTTCCTTTTAGTAAAATATCAGCTCAAGAGCTGAGGCAATTCCTTTTTCTGAGATTCCAGCTGCTGTTCTGAAGGAAGGCAGTAGCTACAAGGCTGTTTCTCTACCATGCAGTAGAGTACCAATTCTTTCCAAGGTGTTTTAATAGTGTAAAGAATGGCTAAACAGGGCATCCTGGGAATTGTGTGTTTAATTCATTCCTTTCCCTGTGTCCACCTGCTTTTCTTTCTCTGAAAGACTTACAGATTGCCTTCTTTACAGGTCAGAGGATTTGTCAGTGTGAAGACCACTGCACGCGCTTTCAGCACTGCGCTCACCGTAAGAATTCCAGTCGGAATTCAGTTTGCTGCTTGTGGCTGACGTGCACAGAAGGACACAGTTCAAGTGCTTTCACAGCCTTACTGCTGAAATTCTGGTAAGTGATTAAACTTTGGGAGTTTTTTTATAGTTTTAGAACAAGCAGGTGTGACTCAGCAATGTGTTAGGATCCAAGTGCCGAATACAAAGATACTTATTTTTATATAATGACCTATTTTTTGGTGCTCAGCTATCACATCTGAACAGACACAGGTAGATATTTTACAGGGAGATGGGTAGGAGGCTCTTCTTTCCTGCTCCACTGACTGGGAGTATCCATTAAGTTTTTCTTGAAGGTAATAGATGTCCTACTTTCTAATCAACCACCCATTCAAGTAACTTTTCTAATGCCACAGAAGAACTTAAGTTTACAGTATTAGGTGACCTTGGGTTGTCTCAGTTTTTCAGAGGTGGCACAGGTGACTTCACCAAAGTTCTGTTTTGCTTCAATAACCTGTCTTAGCTTCCCACCATCGTCACGGTTGTGAAGAGAGATGGTATTTGCCCTGTGCAAGGCACTTGTACATCCCCTGTAAGCCCTTCACCTTCTGAACAAGAAAAACAAGCTCTGTTTTCAACTGAGAAAACTTGTGGGGTATTTTGTGCATCTCAGAACATTTACCTCAGGCAAGAACAGAGTAGCAGCCATGCCCAAGAAGTAATTTTTCCTTGAAATTAGGTGTACATGCACATATTGTCCCCTGAATTGCTTTGATTCCCTAAAAAAATACTTTGCTTTTCCTTTTCCACTTCTTCTCTGAGACTTCACAAAGCCTGTAACCTCCACTGGACCTTGACAGAGAAGACTGTGTATGAGTTTCTGAGGTGTCTGTTTGCTTTCTGCTGGGTAGCTGAAACTGAACTCCCTCACTGCTTGTTCTCCAACATCAGCCTCCTCTCATCTGCTAAGAAGCCAGGCACCAGCATCCAAATGCATCTGGAAAACAATGCTTTTATTTGTCCCAGTAAACTAAGTGGGTCCATGATGCAGGCGACTCAGACACTGGATCTCCATCCCATGGCTTTAAATTTAAAGTGTGCACTCTAGCACAATTTGAGTCCATGCAATCTCTCTGCTAAACCAAGCTTGTGAGAATATTTATCCTGCGAAATTCAAGCTTGTGGGCTATAAAGACCATCTGTCCTGTATGTAGGAACTTACTGGAGCTCTTCTGCTCACTGTTTTGCCAGTTTCAGATCTGAAGGGCACCTTTGTTTTCCTCACCCAGCCGCCCCTGTTGACACAGACCTGAGCCTACTTTTCAGTGAATTCTAAAGCCAGTGGACGATGGTGTCAGGAAGGGTCTCTTCCTCCCACCACTGGTAACTCATGCCAGTCTAAGTGCTGTCTAGCTGCTAATTGCAAAACTTACATTTCAGAAAAAAATCAATACTGTTTCAATATTTGGATTTAGTCCTACTTATCTTTTGAGTAACAAAAGAAAAGGGTTTAGAAGTCTAGAAAATGGCTTTATCTTTGATACATGCCTGGTAGGTGTCCTGATAGGGACAGTACCATCAGCAGGCAGCAGTACCACCTCTCCCTAATGAGGACTCCACAGCAGATGTGTTACCCAGCAAAACCAAGGGACCTGGCTGTTCCCTGACACTTTAAAGTATTATGAAATGTATAGGGGAGAAAACGAGTGTTGGTCATTTTCATCCTGCAGGACTGTTGCTTTACTAAATGTGGTGGGTTTTTATGTTGTTTCTGTAATTGTCTGGCTAAGGATCAGGATTAGTCACTGAACCTAACTTTGCTTTTGAACTACATCCATACAGCTTCTTTAGGGTCAAGCTGACTCTGTAGGAATGCTTTTCGTCTTGGGCCTTTAGGAACAAGAAGTTTGCAGGAGTGTTAATTAAATCTGTACTTCCAGGCCACCTGTGTGCTGGTGGTGTTTGTCTCTCTTAAAGTTTGGAAATTTGTTCTTTGTAGAAGGATTGTAAGTTTTCCTGTGTGTTTTTCTTTAGTTTGCATTTAGTCTAGGTCACCTTATGACAGTAAATTCTCTTCTGTATTTGCTGAAACCTTGGAAGAACTGGTTGGTTTTGGAAAGGCAGTACAGTTTCTGTACCCCTGCCTTCACAGCTTTGCAGTAATAAAGCTTCACTCTGTGTTCCAGGGCTACAACTGGACTTAAAAGGTAATACAAATAACAGCATAGCAGTAACAGGTGCTTTACAGATGTCTGTGTCTTTATCATCCCCTTCCTCTTTCTTTTATGCTACCCTGGAAATAATAAAAGCAGTCCTGGAAAGAGTTGTCTGCATGTTGGATTCAGGGAACCCCCTCAATGTTAAACACGTTGAAATTCAGTTAAATCTGATGAAGGACATCAGAGGTTCAATAAAGTTCTGCACTCTAAGTGCAAATCAGACAAATCTCTTATAAAGGCACACATCCCCCAGACAGATGTGTGAAATTAAGCTGTGTACAGTGCTTTGGAAACTTGTTTCAAACTCCTAACTCAAAATAGGATATATGCTAAATAAACCATAACTTGAACCAAGTATGTAATATTTATCATACAATGAACCAAAACTGTATTCCAGCCAGCATTGTTAAAGCTCTCTAGAAACATGAGTGAACTTAAAATCAGGTGATCATGGCCAATATTTTAGTTGAGAAAAATGCCAGAACCTATGACCACTTAAATTACCATCAGGTAATTTAAGAAACAAACCCATACTGATATTTTGAACGCAAAGGCATTCATTGTTTAGTATTTGCACAGACAGCATCTTTCTATTGTGACTCCCCTAGCACAGGATAGGCATATTGTGATTGGGCCAGTAATGAGTGGAGGAGTTCTACATCAGCATCTCTCAGCGTGGTTTTCAGGGTGTTGATGGGCATTTTCCCATATCTTTAACCCTATCAGTGGTGCTGTATCCCATAAGGACAGTGATGGGGCACCTTGTTGTGTGTGGAACTCCTTGATATTTCTGTGGTTTGAGACTATGTGGATAAAGCTCACAAAGCAAGGCCGCTGCTACTGCAGTGATCAGCATCTCATATTCTGGCTTTCTGCTCTTCCTGGCAGTCGGACATGAATGGTTTCTGTGACATGAACTGTCTAATGCCAAAGCAAGCGTTACATTTCACTTCAGAAGTGAGCAGCATGAACTATGAGTCAGGAGATCCCATGCAAACACCACTTCTTGCAACACAAGTAGTGCTAAGAAAGAGCATAGATCCTCATGCAGCTGGTGGCATGGCTGTGTGAGAGTGTCTCACATTCACTGACTTCTGAAAATGAGCATTTGTTACTTTGGACCCCATCTAAAAGGTTTCCTTTGATCTTAGCTGGACATTTGTTGGTGGTTTTCAATAGTCAGTGCAGATATTTGGGGTGAAACAAATCTGTAACAGGGAGTCCATGGTAAATACTTCTTCAGATAAGGTAAAACTACCTGTTCTTATTTTCCAAACCAATCAAACCAGGCACAGACTCCATCAAATCTTCTGCTTGAGCTCTGCTTTATATCCATGAGAATGTATAGAAGCTGAACACCCCTGTGACTGCCTTCACACAGAGTCTCTATGGACCATTATTTCTGTATATAGGTACGAGATTTGTAAAGGTTTAAACTCCTGGCTAATACAGTAATGCCTGCTGTGCCAATTCAGAGAGAGAGAGAGTGCTGCAAAAGTGGAGAAACAGTGATACCCTGGGGTTGTAGAAAGATGTAGAAACACTCAGGGATGTGTTGAATGCTAATATTATGTGAATGCTGATGACCATACCTTCCCAGGGGCAGAATCATTCGCTCAGCTAAAGGGAAAAGTTTCTGAATACAGCCTCTAAAGCTGCAAGAATAATTTGTCCAGGGACAGGTTCATTCTTGGCAGATTTTTTTAGTGCTCAGCTTGAAGAGCAAGAGAACCTAGAAGAATCAGCATTTAGGAAAAAAAAATGAAAGTACATAAAAATTATAAATCTTAATGGTCTTGTAGAGATGCAAATAGCAATGAGTTTGTTAGAGCTGCAAGTAGGAATGCCAATAAAGAAGATACCTTACAAATGAATATATGAACAGGAACATTGGTAGGGAGAAAAAAAGAGGCATAGTTTTGTTTTCCATTTTACATGGATATAATAATAAAAGACAAGCAGAAAATTCAGGGTAGTAGTTTTAAGAATTAAGACTTTGATTAAAGATGGTCTTTACCCTGTGGTGAATTTATTCAGTTGGGCTTGAACCCAACACGAAATGTACTTTGGGCCAGAAGATGGAACAAGAAGGACTGAAATCTGGGTTTGGGAGGGAAAGGAAAGAAACCCTTTTGCTGCCATGTGCAAAGGCATTGTGGTGCAGGAGCTGAGACACAGTGCCATGATTTCCTAAAGAGCACCTTGATCAAACGCAGGCCTGCATTTTGGCTGGTAAAGCACAAATTTAAACCTTGAAATACGTGGAAAAGCCTAGAAAAGAAACCAGATTACTGAGACCCGTTATATGCAGGGAGAGGAAGAGGGTATCAAGTGTGGGATTGAAATGGCAGTTTGGAGGCATCACTGGAAGAGAGGAACACTGATGCTGGTGAACTCGGAACAGAGTTGTTCTTTGCCATGGAGAGCTACGTGAGCACTCAGAGCATCCACGGGACAGGCATTAAGTGATGTGCTGTATCCATAATATGGAACTGAAGGAAGACTGCAGGGAAAGCATGCAAAGCTACAGCTGTGAGCCATTAATATAAAGATTAACAGAAATTGGGGCAGTAGATGTGGGTGCCTAGGTGTAGAGGAGGAGGAATGAAGCTAAGGATGTTGGTCAATGACACCTTTACCAGAAGAAAGATCTTGATGCAGAAATATAGGAAGAAAAATCTTTTTGGACATTTAAATAAAAAATCTCACCAATACTAAATTAGAAATTTTTAAATTTTAAGAACAGGTTTTTTGTTGGTTTTACTGTATTTGAAATCAGCCTGCAATTGCAGTTACAGAAACCAGTGTAAGATATTTTTCGTATAAATACTAGTTCATCAAATTTCCTTCACCTTTCAGGTGAAGTGAAGAGACTCTCTTTGCCTCTTTGACTCCAAATAGTTTAGTTTTTGAAGTAATTTCTGAGGCATAAGCAGTAAGGTTTTCTCCCAGCTTAATACATTCCTTCTTTTTACCTGTCATTTAATATTTATTTAAAGAGCTATAGGCAGTACTTTTCATGCATTAAATACAATTTATTGACTAGCTTGAAGAAAAAGTACAACTTGTCCCATGAAATGTGTTATTTGCCAGTTTCAATGCTGTCTCATTAAATACTCTGGCTTGTTTCATGGTAGCTCTTTGTTGCTGAACTTTTGAAAGATAACATGAAACATAACAGGAAGCAAGAGTTTGCCATTTTTTCTTTTTTTCTCCCCTCAGAAGTGGAGTATGTACTTCTATTGCTCTAGTAATGCAGTGTTTGTGTAGGTTATTTATAATTTACAAAACACAAAAGTCTATCCAGCTCATCCACATGTGGCCTACGTGACTCAAATAATTACTCAGTTAAATACCACATTTACAGATAAGAGAAAAATGAGTTGTGATTTTGCAATACCTCATCAAGTGGGCTATGTTTTTTAAAAACAAAATGTCTTTCATTTATTCCATGGTTATTTTACTCTGTTCAGTGCAGGAAATGAAAAGGTAATCTTAAGGTTCATGTTTGTCAGAGAGTTCTAGGGCTCATCCTGTGCATTCTGCAATCCCCAAATTGTTTCCTATTTCCTTTTCTCCAGTAAGTCTTTGAGTGAATATTCTTTGTGGAATTGATTTCCGTTATTCATAGAGATGTGAGGGAAACATCATACTAAAGGTATGATAATAAAGGGTGAAAGAAAAAAATTGTTCAGTTCTACTCTCACATTTGTGCAGGTATATATGATTCTGTAATACTAAGAGAAAATTAGAATGCGTTTCTGAGACAGAAAATTGCTTCCAATGTGGGATGGCATTCAAAATGCATACTGATGGAGTTCTTTATGTGTATTGTGCCTGACAAGGTTTGAATACGGAACAGCTGGCAAGCGAACACACATGTTTAGTCCCTTATTGTGCAGCTTATACAGAGTGTAGGAAACCAGCAAGGAAATTGTAAGTTAAACTGAGAGCTATGGGATTTCAAACTCTCCTGTGCTTTCAAAGGCTGTGATTGTAAATGTGTGTATTAGAGAATTCTTCAGTTTGATTCAGGCTGATGATGTATGTCACTACCTGATACATGTTTGCAATAAGAGGAGGCTTAAATTCAGATCAGTGAGAAACCAGTTGACCTCTGTATACTTAAATGCTTTTTCTCCCAAACTGAAAATTTTACAGTCCCAATTTTCCAAAAATATCCAATCAGTTCTTTTTGGTAGCCATTGCCAGGTGAGAGGCACTAGGTGAAGCCAGTATTTGAGCTGTCTCAAAAGGGGAGAGGGAGTTTTAATAACTAGTTGTGGTGGTTTTGCATGGGAAAACCAGTACACTAGTTTATACCCATTGTAGCCTCATGGCTAGAAGTTCCCAGGCAGTTTAGGATGAAATTACAGTGCTACATGATGGCTCCCCATGAGCAGAAATGACTGTCACTAGACCTGCACACAAAATTTTCTCTAACAAGTGCTTCTAGGTATACACCAGCAGTTATCAGGATTTCCAAATCAATTTACCTTTTGTTTGTAAACTGTTTCATCCTGTGTGTCATTTTCATCTGTCCACTCTTTTGTACTAAAGCATCTATTAGCACTTGAGGGGAAAGTATAACAGTCATTGTTATGTTAGAAATTAACCATGTGAGTTAACTTCAGCAGTTGTAGTTGGAAGAGTAGAGACAGGTTGTGAGGTGTTGGATTTTTAGGCAGCACTGGTAATTAATAAAGACACAAAGCAAATTACTGCTTGTGATAAACATCTGTGATTCTGAGAACAGTGCCCATGCTCAGTTGAAGTGAACATGGCCTGGATGGTTCTCTTTTTAGTGTGGATGAGTTGTGGGGACAAACCTTTTAACTGAGAGTCACTGGGAAGCTAACTTTAAGTACTAAGCATCTTATGGTTAAAAGTGGTGTCTTAGGACTATATAGAGATTATGATTTGTCCACCTCATTCATCTCTTCTGTGAGGCTGAAGCCATGTCTCAATACAAAATCACTGCCAAGCTGAAACCATAATCCTTTCAGTTGTTTCATACAGTTTTCTGAAAAGATGTGGCCTTGCCAGGACAAGCGGGGACTGCTGCAATGTCCTAGGAGTAAAATAGTGTCTTGGCTTTTCCTGTGTGAGAAAGAGATTTTGTATAGCAATGGGTGAAAGTTGAAAACTCATTTCAGTGTGTTTCCCACTCAGTGGCCCTGCTGTGGGTGTGGTCAGAAGCATTTACAGTCCCTGAGATGGAGCTGATGGCATCTCACAGTGATGGGGCATCACTTCAGTTGTCAGTAGAGCAGCTCCGTTTTAGCAAAGAATTCTGCTGTGTGCCAGTAGATAGGAACAAATATCTGCACATCAGCAGGAGAAATTGTGGTCCTGAGAGAGGGACAACGTATTTCTTAACCTTGTACAGTGTAACTGTAGTCACTAAGTGGGTACGGGTTTGATGCCACCTGTAGCATTTCTTCCAGCCTTCCTGCTGTTTCTCCTTGCACACTGCTCAGCTGTGTGGCTGCTCTTCCACTGCACTGTGCCTTTCACTTGCCCATGAACATCTTCTGACCAGATTACTTTTGGCTTTAGAAAGGAGTAAAAATGCCTTTTGGCATTTTAAATGTTAGTGCCATTAACTAATTTAATTAACTAATTAATTAAATTAGTTAATGGCATTAACTCCATAAATGGAGTTACTCATGACCAGTTCTCCAGATAGGAGGTGTGCCTACAATTAGAGGAGTTTAAGCAATGATTGACTTCAGAACTGTTGTCTGCAGCGAGCTCTTGGCTGTAGCAGTGAACTTTGGACATGGAGAGTGCTGTGTGATGCACAGCAAACTTCAGTGGAATGGATTCTTTGTAAGCTGGTCTCTTGCACTCTGGTTTAAATTGTCTCCCTTATTCTCAGCAGAGGTTGGGAGATGTTGCTGCAGTTTCTGGTGAAATTTTGATCAGAGGGGCTGGCCATGAAGATGCTTGAGCAATTTAGGATCTCAGAAACTTTCTCCACATTGGAATGGCATGTGTGTATGTGTGTAGGAAAAATCCTGGTGGTTGAAATTCTCTGATTTAATGAAAATAGAAGGGCTTCTATTAAACTGGGTTTGTTCTTGGTTTGTGTGAACTATTCTTTAAAAAACAACCTAAATCCCACCATTCTTTATCAATCAGATGCTTTTATTTCCTGTTTTCCTTTCCCCTTTGGAAGTTTCACAGACAGTAAACACATGTTTTCAGCACTTACAAATTGAAATATTTGATGTTATTTATTAAATATATTTTTTTCCTGGAGTCTGTTAACAATCAAGCTTTGGAAAGGCATTCTGTCAAATAGCAGTGTTAAAAGTTTTGCTTAAATTGATAGACAGAGAATACTGTCTTATGTAGTTTGTTTCCAGATCTTCCTGTAGCAAATTTTTATGACAGGAATGTAAACACACCTACAGTACAGCAGAGGAGGACTTCTGATAATACAGTATGTTTAAATAGTATTACATTGTTCTAAGTAGTAGTAATAGCGACATTTTTCTGCATTTTTCTTTAAATGTAGTATATACATTTTTCTAAGTACAACTTTGTCTGAAGTTGACTTCTCACTGATGTAAGTGGAATTTAATAAAATTTTTGTTTTAAAAAAAGCCTCTGGAAAAACAGAGAGTATACAGCAGCATATACTACTATATCTCATTTAGATTCTGTAGTAACTCTTTCAGTCATGTCATAAAACTCCTTTATGTTTTGTATCAACCATGCACTATTTTTTTTTCTTTCAAGTGGAAAGGCAGTCCAAAATTTTAAACTCAAACCATAGCCATTGATCACAATGCAGCTAGTGTCCCCAGTGTATTTTAAAATAAGGTTATAAATAGGAGAAAAGGAGAATAAGGTAGAAAGCTAGAATTAAGTTCATGTCAGTCTTTTGTAGGTTTGCAGCATCAAAATTAATTAACCTTTACCTGTTTATAAATAATTGCATTACTGTGACTGTAATTTAAAATGGACTTCAAGACAATTCACTCTCAGATATGGTTTCCTTCAAGTCAGGAGAGCAGATACCACAGTGAATGTCCCAAAAAGCAGTCCTTCTAAATTCCCCAGTATTTAAGGGTGATACAGGTAGGAGAATGAATTATTTTAATTATTAATTTATCAATGCAACAGTGATTTTATAAATTTAAACTGGAAAAAAGGCAACTCAGAACCTACTGATAGTGTCAGACATTTGGAAAAGCTTTGTGTGTTTAGTAAGGTCAGCTTTCTGTGGCTTTATACTGCGTTGCCCATGGTATGGTCAGTTTGTCCTTTGTGGCAGCAGCTTTTATCCTGGTCAGATGTGCTGCAGGAGCCTGTGGAATTTCGTGCTTCTGCTGCTAATTTCCATTATGTTGTGCTGCCTCTAAATACTTCACTGTACTGAGCAAGGGTTTCAATTACCATCTTCATGCCATGACATCCAGATGCTGAGAATTTATTTCTGTTCATGTGAAAGAAGCAGTCTTGGAAAACGCTTATCAGATGGTCTCTATTACAAATTCATACAGCACCTACCAGCAGAAATAAGAATGCAGTTCCAAGAGCATGGAGGTATTAGGCTTGCTAAAAGAAGGTTGAGTGTGTTACTTTTCATCTCAGGCAATATCCCTCTGTGGAAAAGGGCTGTAGAAATTCATTTGGATTGAATAAATGCATGATTTTATACAGAAATAATTCTAAAAGCATGTACATTTTATTGCTATGCATTTTAGTTTTGAGAGATTTCATTATTCATCTGTAATTCTGTAGCAGGACCACCACATTCACATTGGTGGTTGACATCATATATAATGGAATATTTTCCTCAGAGTTGCAGTGTGTATTTTAGCCCTTAGTAGACACATGTTAGACTCAGTTAATATTTAGTGTTTTGGAAGCATTAGGAAATGGTTTATTTGTCTTACTTTTTTTTTTTCCAATGAGATTCATAGTGCAGTAATATCTTTAAAATGCCTCAGCTAAGCAGAACTGACCACGGTCTGAAAGGCTCATGAGTGAATACTGAATTTTGACAAGTGAGGGTGGAAAGGAACTGACTGGTTTATCTTTATGTACACATCTGTCCATACATGTACACATCTGTCCATACATGCACACGCTCTCCTTTGTGGCTGGGGCTGAATGTCCTGGCAAATGCAGAGCAGCAGGGCTTTGCACAGTGCAGGTGAGCAGGCTCTGCTTGAGAGCTGAGAGTATTTTTTGATGCAGCCTCTGTGTGGTTCAGTGACAAAGCCTGGGCTGGTACCTTCTGCATGCACCCAACTTGTGGGTATGGGCCACTGAGTAAATAATAAAGACACAGTTTGGAGGGAGGAAATGATGGCTGGAAACAATCAATATGGATTTACCAAGGTTTTCCCAGTGCCTTCAAGGATAAAACAGCTGGATGAAGCTGTGGATGAGGGGGAGCAATAGATGTCATTTATCTTACCTTCAGCAAGATTTTTTAGACCAGGTCTACAAATTTTCTTGTGTCCAATTTAGAATTTGGGTGGATGGACAAATAAATGCATAATTTGTGGTTGGCTGGTCTGGCTTAAAGGGTAGTGATTAATGGCTCATATTCTAGCTGAGGCCCCTGGCAGAAGGAACACCACAGGATTTTTTTTTTTGTCCTGTGTGACACTTTCAGCAGTGCCCTGGAGGAGGTGATAGAGGCATGCTCATGAAGTTTGTAGATGACACTAAATTAGAGAGATCAACTGACAGACCTGAAGACAGGGCTGCTGCTCAGAGGGACCTAGACAGGATGGAGGGATGGGCCAGCAGGAACCCCACAAAATTCTGCAGGAATAAACACAACACCATGTGCTTGGGAGGGAAGAATGCTCCTACAGTGGTGGAGGCTGGGGAGCAGCTGTGCAGGGACAGCCCCAGGGTGCTGGCAGAGAGCTGAGCAAGAGCCAGCCCTGTGCCAGGGCAGTGACGATGGCCAGCGGCATCCTGGGCTGCTGTGACACAGGCTGCACTGACAGGAGCAGTCAGGAGGCTGAGGCAAGAGATTATTCCTCTCACATACAGTTCTTCAAACCTCATCTAGAAAGCACCAGGCAGTTTAGGGCCCTTCAGGATGAGAAAGGCATTGATAAGCCCAGCGAAGGGCCACCACAATGGTCAGGGGACTACAGCTTCTTTTGGAGGGGAGGCTGAGGGTGCTGGTTGTGTTAACCCCAGACAAAAGAAAGCTTTGGAAGAAAGGGGGATTTAATAACAGCCTTCCAGTTTCCAAAGGATGTTATTGAGATGATGGAGTCCCAGCAGTGAAAAATGTGAGAATACAGAGCCAATGATCATAAATTGAAACAAGAGGTTCAGACTGGATGTAAGGAATAAATCTTTCATGAGTTCAGTCAAGCAAGCAACGGAATAGGTTGCCCAGAGTGGTTGTGGAATCCCCACCACTGAAGGATTCCAAGACCCACCCAGATGAAGCCGTGGGCAACCTCATCTAAACTAATAGCTGTCCTTGCATTAAGCAGGAGGTGGGAGTTGAGACCTCCTGAGGTCCCTTCCAAACTCAGTTATACTTTGTTTCTGTAATAACTGGTTGAAATGTGCACGGCTCTACACAGCTGGAAAGGAATTCTACTTTATCATTCTTTCTTTGTGCTGGGCAGATGTTGCCTGAAACCTCCTGAGTTATTGAACTCATGAAAACACATGAACTTACCAAGAATGATGTAACAAAGAGGTTCATATGGCAGAGGGTTTAAACCTGGAGCCTGTTTCTACACCACAGGGCATGTTCAACAAAAATCCATGCCTTGGGCAATGCTTCAGCAACTTTCCCACAGGGGAAAAAAATGGATCTCATCTTATGGTGAGACCAAAGAGCATCCTTCCCTTCCTCCCTCCCTCCCTCCCTCCCTGAATTGCTCTCCTGATTTGTATATTTTAACTTGTGCTTCTTTTTCAAAATCTGCATATTTTAGTAATTTTAAGTATTTCTAAATTTAGAAATTCATATATATATTTTAATCTTTTTAATGGAAAAATGTAGCAAAAAGTACCTTTTTGCCAATGTAGAATGGAAAATGCCAGCCTGATTTGCATGTGAGATTGCTGTGATGATTCTAAAATTTAGTAATGTGTATAGAATTTTGTTTTAGTTCAGATGTGCTGTCCTTAATTTTAGGTGTATTTTCTTCTCTATCTTTAAAAGGAAAGGAGAACACCTCTTCTGGAATTCAGCTCCCATCTCTTTATCTGTTCAAGTACATTGTTAAGTGGCTTTCTGTAACTAAAAGCTGACGGTGTGTTATTTAACTCACAGCTTAGCTTTTTACAAGAAAAATTGCCCCTCATATATTTCTGGTTTGATATGCCATTTAGAAGGTCTCTTTGCCTGATCCAGTGCTTACTGAAACATGGAATTTGGGGTTTTTTCCCATTGCCTTCAGTAAACACAATCTCAGCAATGCACAATTAGGCACCTTCAATTTTCCTTATCTGGGAAGCAACACAAAATTCTTTTTGGACATAAATCAGGATATCCTTGATCTTTTCTGTCCAAGAAAATGAAAGCAGCAGAAAGCAATCTGATCAGGTTGCCTGGGCCAGTGCTGTGAAGTTCTTAGCAGGCTTTTACTAGAGGATAGGAGTGAACCATGTCCAGGTGACTCATCACAGACTCATCACAAGCTCTAGGAGGATTGTCCAAGAAAGCATCTGATTGACTCTTTGGCAACACGAACAGACTGCTAAGCCCATTTCACGTTTCTCCACGTGTCTGTGATTAAGAAAAAGCAGTGATCCCACCACAGTGTCAATGTCATGTTTCCATCTCTGTGAGTCAGCCATTTAGAGGAGAATGGGAAGCGTAAAGAAGCCTGGCAGCCCAGATTTCCATCTAAGAGGTGATGGAACACAGAGCTTCCATGGGGCTGCATCAGCCCCTGAGGTGGAGAGGTGACCCTCTCCACCCTGAGGTGCTTTAACTGTGGCATCATCCCTGCCCAAAGGTTGAGACTCAGAATGTTCCCCTCCTGTATTCATGTAAGGCAGTGGGTTGTCAAGCAGAACGCTGAAAATGCCTTTGGTACCTCTGGCTGCCCAGGTGACTCATCTGTGAGCACTTCTGATCTGAGCAGCAGATTGAATCAAAGCATCTCTGAAATGGGGGGGTCACCTTTGTGCAAAATTCAAATCCTTCACATGACCAACTGCACTGGAGAGATTTAAGGGAGTGCTATATTTTGTAGAATTTATTTCCATCATTCCGTATGAAAAATGTTTCCCTGAAATCAGGGCAAAAGAATAAAATGCCTACAATTACGAATTTTGAAAACAATCATTTGAATTTATAGTTCACCTTCTGAGATTTTCATTATTAAAAGCACACAGAGCTCTAATTTGCAAGATCCACCAAACAATTTTATCTTCTGCAGGCAGAGCTGGCTGTGTAAAACTGGTCCAAGAATCCCCTTCAGTGTATCCCTACACAGCAATGCCCTGTACTAGTTCCAAGATTACAAATGACATGCACTGTGATGTCATAGGCAAAGGCTGGCTCAGGGACTGCGGTATCTCAGAAGCCCAAAAGGCTCCTGCTGAAGTCAGTAGGAGCCCTGGACCTTTGGCATTTTTTACTTGGATAAAATGCTTTCTTTGTAGTTTTATGAACTTAGGAATTTGTGCTCTTAATCCTGTTCCCTTGCAGTTTAGAGACAGGATGTGTTGTAGTTGCAAAACTCAGCAGGTGAAGTAATGAAGCAGAATCTCTAGAGAAGTAGAGCTTTTGCAGTTTGATTTAGTTTCTTGCAAGAAAAATATGCTCACAAGGAGTCTTAGGTTCAGAAAGAAATTGCAACAGGTACCTTTTGCAAAAAGCTGTTCTGCAGAAGGAGAGGATAAGTGTACTCCCTCCTTTTTAATGCTTCCCTTGGGAAGCAAAATGGGGAGAGAATCCTATGTAAACCTTTCCATTAGACCTGCTGATTGTAAAGCGCAGCTTTAGCTCAAAATTTCAATTTGGATCAGTTTTCTTTATATTTTGTAGTTTTTTAAACATTTGTGATAATTTATTCTGCTGTAATTTGCATCTGCTTTCAGCGAGGAAGAACTTAGTATGGCATCTGGAGGTCCATTTGGAAAAGGAATATCCTTACCAGGGTAATTACTGGTGCAGAGTGTGGGACTAATTCATCTTCCTTCATTGTTAGTCCCAGTCTTAACAATGAGCTGATGAGTTCAGAGCTACTCAGGCAGGTTTGGGCTCCACTGGTTGTTGCAGTCCTATATGTCTGTCAGACCATCTTATTTTGCATTTATTTCCAAGTTTTTTTCATAGGAGTTCCAGGGAGTTCCAATATGGAACTTTTGTACGGGGCAAAACGGGAGCTCCGGTAACCGATCTCTTCTCTTCCAGGGTTAGTTGGCTCTCTCACTGCTTATGTTGGCACTGCTTGGTTTTAGAGCTTCCAGTTACAAAATTCTGTCTTTTTGCCTGAAAAAGTGAAGTTCATTTTGAGGTTAATTGAAGCTGTATTACAATGGCAGATATTTCACCTATTGTTACATTAAACTGTGTTCCAGCTTGTGTCTGGTGTCAGTACCCTGTACCATATCCCTCTTATATTAATTGAGCTGTATTACACTCTAGTGAGAGAGAGTTTTAATACAAAGAAATGAGTACAGTGAAGGTTGTTTAATATGGTAAAAACTCCGGGATGTCTTCTAATGTTACAGAAACGTTGTGTTTGGGAGGAGTCTAGTCTTATATAATTGTACTTCTTGAAAAAATACTTTAATCGTGTTCTCCTCTCTTTCACATGGCCACCTTTTGTCAGTACAAAAGTCAACACAGTTAAGGCCTGTTTTTGTAATGTCTGACTTTATTGCTCAAAACATTAAAGATTATATCTCAGTCTTGCAGAAGAGGGTGGGGTTTTCTTTGTTTCAGTGTTAAAATATTTTGGTAAATAAGAACAGTGGGGTCTGAAGAAAATTTTTTGCAAATGTGGATATAAATTTTTTCCTTTAATTTTCAAGTTAAAAGAAAATTTGCTAAGTAGCTGGATTTTTTCTTTGTCCCAGTCATAAGCTTACTATTTCATTTTGGGCATGTAACTTTCTCTAACTGTGTTAGATTTTATGTTTGAGAGTTTTCTGAAGCCTTTCAAGATTTTAAGAGGTATTTTTATACCATTTTGCTTTCCAAAATGTTGCAATTTTTGTCTTTAAACTTTGGTAGCTCTGCCTGGCCCCTTCATGTCACCCTCCTGATACGCTTTTTAATACTTCAGTCTTTGGTAAATTTGTCGGCGAGGAGAGCAGGGGGCCTGTCCTGTGGCATTGGGAATGCTGACAAGTCTGTCAACACTGGATGTGCGATTGTCCCTCGGAGCTTACATCCAAGTTTGTTGTACCGAGCAGAGAATAGAATGTGGGAGAAGTTATTCTGAGAGTGTGTGCATGTGATTGCAGTTTCCAAGGAGACCACCTTCTTTGTCTGAACATGTCCAAAATGATTGCCTAATTGATCTCATCATGTGGGACACTCTGTCTGTCTTTCTGTCTGCTTCTCTCATGCGTTCTCCCCTCCACATTGTTAATCGGAAAGTAAAAAATGAAAAGTTATGTTCTCGCAAAGAGCCAAACAAAGCTGTTAGCCTGTCCAAACGACAAGCTGGGGCTGTCCCTTAGTCAGAACCGATGGCCAGTGTGTCACCAGTGTGGATGTGAGACGTTGTTGCTACTATTTCTGCCCAGTCTGTGCTCTAACTCGTGCATAGATGATGCTGAGCGCGTCTTTGAAAGAGACAGCTGTTAATGCTCCTACTGAATTTCCACTAATTATAAAATGAAAGGACTGGCTCTCTTTTTCTTCCCAAAGCTCAATAGTCTAGTTTCACTGATTAAAGAACCAACAACAAAAAATCCCACAACACACAAAAAGCTCAGGGAAGGAGGAGACTTCAGCCAGTGCCGGTGCTGAAAAGCATGCTGATGTGCTTTTTTTGTTGCTTGTGGTTTTGTTAGTACTGATGATGTGCTAATGAAGGCCAAAGCTCTTTCAAATTTAGTCCCTTGACACTGGAACTGGAAATGAAGAGCTCAAGTTTAAAAACATTCCTGCTAAAGGGAGGAGAAGATTGCACGGGGCAGTAAGAATGAGGTGTTGCAGCAGAACTGGAGGTCACTGCATACTGCAATTCCTATCACTCAGGACTTTGGCCAATCCCCACTTTCTTGCTAAACAAAGACTCCAATTAAGCTCAAGAGAAATTTAACCTGAACTATGGAAACACAATGTTATGGAGACAGAAATTACATCACAGTTCAGTATGTAAAAAAGCTTATTAGAGTATTGAATAAATAGAGCAACTACTGGAAGAAATATTTTTTTAAATCCCTTCTGTGGTTTTATTTATTTATTTATAATTTTTATTACAGTCCTCTTCCACAGAAATGCAGTGCTTGAAGAGGAACATCAGTTGCATAGCATTGTTTTGTTTATTTGTAATAAGTGTCTGTAATCTGTGTGAAAGTGGAGAGAGGGCATAGTCTGTGTCAGTTTATCTACGGTGTGTCACACGGGGGGGTAAATACCAGCTGGCACATGAAAAAGGTCCAGGCACACGTAAACCAACAGAATTAAGTGTGGACAGCTTGAGGAGAAGAGTCTGAGAAAATACATGGAGTTTGCAGGAGCCACAGCTCCCAACTTCCCTGGTGGCATTTACTGGAGAGAATATGATTAATCTGTCTCTTTATGAAAAAGTCTCCGTGACTGTTAGAAGCCAGTCCCTCTCTGCCTTTCCTACAAACTGGAAAGAAGGGAATAGTTTCAGAGGCTTTGATCTTGCCAATTACTGCTGCCTCCCTTCTTTCCTGCGAGCAGGGCTGGTGAGCTGCTGGGTTCAATCCAACACAGAGTTTTTGCAATTGGACATGACTTGAGCATGGAGGGGTTGCAGGCTGGTCCTTTACTGCATTCACACATCTTTGTGACAAAGAACATTTTCTCCGTGTTTCATAAAGATCAACATTTAGGCAGTAAGCAGCTTGAGGACGACTCAAATGACTGAGAAGTCCAGGGCAGAGCAGAGATAATGTTATAGACTGAGACCATTAGGTGGGACAGAGCAGCTTGGTGCAAACTGGGGTGAAGCAACAGTTGTTGTCAGCACCTGGGGGTTAATTAAGTGGCCTGTTTAGGGAATGCTGTGCTGATAAGAAAGATACAGTACTGTGGCTGTGAATCCTAAATGTCCATCACAAGCACTCTGGTCCTCCCTGTACAACTCTGGGGAAATTCCTGAGCTGTATTTAATTAAAGCATGATAAATGGTGTATTTGAACAAATAAATTTCTTTGCCCCTTCTGTCGCTCCCTTCTGGCCAAAGCCTGAGGCCATTTCATTTCTCTTCTGTTCTGGAAAAGTGATATGAAGAGGAGCTCATGACCTTTTAATTTGAAGGTCTTATGTTTCAGCTAAGAGAAGTCAAATTTGTAGATACACTGGATTTTTTTTTTAATAATAACTGTTTGAACCTACTTGCATTCCATGCAAACAGGGTACTGTTGAACAGGGTTCATCCTTGACAGGCTAGCTGTGCAGCAGCACTTTACAAGGTTTTCCAGAGAGACCTGTTCCCTCTGGGAATCTGACAACGGGCAGCACAATGGCAATAAGGAGCATGCGTGCACCTCAGAGCAAAGCAAAGAAGTTGCTCTCACCTCCAGTGTCTGCCCCTGCACCTACCTGGCCTGATTGACCAAGGCTCCCAAGTGATGTGTGCCTTTATTTGCAATATGGCATGTTTGGAGTACTGCACAAACAGAACTCCTTCTATTTAACATTAGAGTTGTGAAATAAACATAAATAGACTTTTCTGGCCCACTTGACAATATACATCTTTCTGAGCAAAAGGTTGAGATGTGACAATCAGCTTTAGCCTACATTTGAAAAAATCCCTATATACTCTGTGGGAGATTCAACTGCTTTTGAAACGTGTCAGGTATTAGACCACCAAGTCAGAAGTGACAGCAGTGCATGACACAACTGCCCTTTCACTTGTGCACTGAAACACTGAGCTCTCCAGACATACCTACCTGCTTGCTGCCCTTATGTAATAGCTGCCAGAAGAGACAGGCTTAAACATTTCCTCCCTCCTGTTCCCTCACCTCCCAATCACTATCCTCCCTTTTCTTAGCTCCTCCCACAGCATATTATCAAAAGATGTTGTACAAAATCGTGCTCCCAAAGGGTGCTCCTGACTCACAGAAACAGTATTTATTATTATTTTATTATTTATTATTCAGCCAGAATCTCAAATACAAACTTTTTATTTGGTGTTTCTACATTTGCCATCTTTAAATTCTTTAGTACAATATTTTGTGCCAAACTTGGGCAGATCCAGCCCAGCAGAGCCTTTCTTGTGGGAGTGCTTATTAAACTGAAGTTAATGAACAGTAACCATGTAAGAGCTTTCACCTAAGGCAAATTATTTTTTATTGCCATTTTTAAAATATATTCTATAGTACTTCGACAAAATATGTTTTTAGTAATCTTTTTAAGCTAAAGAATGGATTAGAAGAAGTCCTTTTTTCCAGCTTTATATATAGCTATTGTACATGTTTTGTCTTTGGCACATACCCTTTCCAGAACATGACTTTGTTGTGATTATAATCAAGAAGACTCAACATACTTTTTTCTGTATTAGGAAATATTTTTTAATTTGGTTAGGACTGGAGAACAATTTACCACAGTATCAGGCAAGTCAGGAAATCCCAGCATTTGCTTTTTACATGGTCTGATATCTCCAATAAGTAAAGCAAGCTGAGTGGAAGCATGTTACACACACAAGGCAGGAAGGCACAGATGGGATTGTTGTTCTTCCTCACTGGAAGGAAGAAAGTTGATGAGGAGGTAGATTCAAATTAGGTAACTCTATATTTGTTATATTTTAACATTTGAGTTCACCTGAAATCTTTGTGATTCTTTCTGTAACTGATTTCATTGGTCCTTTCTGGCTCTTTCTTTTCTTCCATGACAGAGAGGTCTATTCTGTTTCAGTAGGTGGTTCTAAGGATATGTGGAGCAGAGAGAACACAGCAAATATGTTTGTTATTTTACTCAATTTGAGTATTTTGTCAACTCTTTCTCTCTTGCCCACTCTTTTGAGTAGAAAATTGCTGTTTTCTTGCATTTCAGTGTCAAAGGACTGCATTTACTGCCTGGGACAATATCCCAGATGTGTCTTCAGACCTTTTAGGCCCCTCTTAAGGCTGTTTCCCACTATTCTGAGAGCCTAAGTGCTAGAGATAGGCTGTTGTGATAGCCACACTGCTCCATGGACAGGAATCAGTACATTAGGGCAGCTTTTTCTCACTCTCTGTTTTAGCACGTAAACATTTCCAATCTCACAGTGAAGTCAAAGGGTGTAACTGTTGAAAAATCAAAACAACAGAAGATTTTGATCAGCCTCACAGTGTGTTCGGATTCAAAGATGTGTTTTCAGAGACCCACTTACAGTGAGTATTGGCACAATAAGATCTGCCCATCTAACAGAAAACTACCATCCCTGATGGAACTGATAATTAATTTAATTATGTCACCTGTGGCACCACTTGTTAGATTGCCTTTGAAAACAAGGTGTCAGAATAATAGTACTTCATGGATATGTAGGAAATTATAATTTAAAATTATTCTTAAAACTATCACTTCCATTTCCCTTACATTTTTCTAATTTAAACATTTCTAAATAAAAATCAGAAGCAAAACCATTCTTCTTGTTCCATGTATTCTGGTTTTGCTACTCCCACAATAGTACAGCTTAATGTGCAGAAGCAGAACTTTCCATCTTAGTCCAGAAGGGATTTTAGAGCTGTTTCTGTACTTGACATACTGATAAGGAGGCATTATTTTATTGTGCTAGGTACTGCATAAAGAAAACAGGATGATCACAGCTTTAAAACTTTTCCATCTTCTTCCCCCTTCAGTCTTGTCTGAGTTTTGTGATTAATAGAGGTGCTTATGGCAAATTCCCATTGTATTCCCTAGTGGTCATGATTTTGCCTGAATCTTCCTCTTACATGTATGGGAGAAGAAACTCATCAGGTTTGGCTGACTAGCTCACTTGGTTCTGTGTGGAAGTAGATGGTGTGGGCATGGAGATGGTAGGAGTTAATTAAGAAATATAATATGGTGATGTCTGGCAAAGGCCCTTGGAGGATAACACTCACTGAATATTATCAGGCTTTGTCCCCAAGGCAAGGTTTCACTGGCAGGAGGAGGGAACACGTATTTCTTGAGCCATAGTGACAGGATCATCCCATTTTTTCAGTAGTTCTGCAATGCCAGTTCATTCTCATGTGTGGGCATGTAGTGTCCTCATGTATAAGTGTGCACACCAATATTGATAAATAAACCATAACTGGCCATGGGCTGTGTAGCTGGTTCATCCATACATAATCTCTGAAAGAACTCTCATAATCTCTTCTTTTACCTTAAAGCTACTCTTAACAAACCACACACACACATCTATGTCTCTGCCAGGGACCTGTTTCATTTTGTTTCCCCTTTGAGTATGTGGAATTTCTCCCCCAAACTATTTTGGCCCAATGCCCAGGAGTCCACAGCAGTCAGCAGTGCAGTGGCATGTTGTAAGTTCTGCATGAAACAAGTCTCCTGCTGGAAAGGAGAAAGTACCAGTTTTTGGGGCACATGGCATTTGTTACCAGTTACAGTTCAGAGAACAGTATTCAAATCACGAGTTTTGCACATTTAAAAAAGCATAGCTTTTCTTAATGTGCAACATTATAGTTAGGTTTTTTTTAAATATAGTTATAGTCAGCAATTTTTAAATATACTTTTTCTGTTTTCCTTTCACTTCTGAGGTTTTAGAGAAGGACTTAACACCGTGTAAAAGAGGGAAAATATCAAAGCTCATGGTATTTTCAATGTATATGCAGAAGATATAATGTCAGGTGTGGTGTTGCTGTTGTATTGGCATTCAGTTCTGATGATCTGTACTGCTCTGGGCTTCACAGTTTCGAGGTCTTGTGGTTAGCAGGGTGGAGATAAAGCTGTTCTGCCACAGCATCTCCATTCTGTGTGACTTCTGCAGGATATTTAGTGTGCGGATAGAACTTGGTGTACCTCTCTTCCATTCTTAAGCACAAAGAGCAATGAAAAAGATTTATAAATACATGGGATTGTAAACATGCATAGCATTTTTCATGAAGGCAGTTTTTTTAGCCACTTAATTGAAAGTAAAGGGATAAAAATGAACAACTGATAAATGGATGACAATGCAGTGCAGAGAGTGATTGTTTTCCTAAATGCCTTAACTAAGAAGTCTCTAAGTATGTGGAGTTTTATACTAAAGCAGCAGGAATGAGAAAGCTTCTCTTGTGTCTGTCTTATAGCAGCTTTTCTTGTGCTGTACAGCAGAGGATTTTGGCCTGTGGAACCCTTAAATGCACAGGAAGCTATCCCAAAGTTCAGACAGTAAAATAATCTGAAGTCTCTTGTCCTTGAAATTCTAGTCATATGGCACAAGGACGGCAGGAAGATGATCTGTAGGAACGGAACCGCCCCTGGAGAAGTAACAATCTTGTCATTTCATTTAGCAAAATTTCATCAAACTAATGTTTCATTAATGATAATGTGAAACAATGTTTTCTCCCTTACTGAGATGTCTGCATTTTAAAACTAGGGGGAAAACCCAAAAAGTGTAAGTGAGGCAAAGGGACACTTAGGTAAGGATATTAAAGAAGTGGCTGCTCAACACCAGTATCGGAATACAAATATTGGGATGTAAACACTAGTCTACATATACTGTGTTAAATGAATTCTTATACCTTTTTGTTTGTATCTGAAATATTTTCCAAGAGGCAGTTTCAGAGGAATAAATATGAAAAACTTGTCTTTTCTCATAAGACTACATATTTGTTTTCCCAAGACCCCATGAATATTTGCCTGCATTTTCTGACGCTTTCTTATTGACCTGAACAGAAATTCCATGTAAGTACTGAACGGTTTTGGCATTTGATGGTGTCTTTCACAAAGCATTTTAAATGTTACAAGTGTTCAAGTTGTGAGATTTCTTCTCCAAATCAAACCAAATTTCATTAAGTTCCAAGGACAGTCTGGTAAATGCCTTAATGCCCTTAAGTATAGTGCCAGTGTTTGTTGTGGCTGCTTATAAAAACTGTAACAGAAGCCACAGATTAATACAGGTCCTTTACAGGTCCTCTTGCTTTTTGACTTCTGAAAAAAAGTACTGCAATTCCATAGTATGAGAGTAATAAATGCAAACAAATACATGGCTAAGGCAGCTGCTGTTACAGTTAACTCTGTATTCCCCTCTGCATCAGGCAAGGCAGAAGTTGTCCTTGGAGGATTTGACAAAACTGGTAAATAATTTCTGCCACTACAAACACAGTTTGTGGAGCACACTGGTCTGTGTCTTTCATTGTGATGTATCATGTTCTGTAAATAAATCACGATGCCTGCTCATCTGATGGTGACAGCTGGGCTCTTGACACTCCAGCTCAACAAGGGCTCACTTCCACAGGTTTTTTTCCACCAGAGTGTTTAGTCCCACATGATTTGCCCTCACCTACATTACAGCTTTCTGAAATTTTATGGTGTTTGTATGCTAAGGCCAAAAAAACAAGAGCTCAGTATCTAGTATTCAAAACTGGAGCTGGAGTGCAAGTTGCAAAACAGGTAACACCCAGAAACTCAGTGTTTTAGGACTTTGGCCACTCTGTGTCTGTGAGAGCTGGGTGCTTTGCAAAGCAGGCCCTGACTAAGAAGGATGATCTCCTTCAAAAAATGTGACCCTAAAGGGCTTGGCAATGTCCATTCCACTTAAGAGTGTAGAGCTCCAAATTCTTGAGTTGTCTGTTGTTGGGTTGGGAAACAGCCCCTCCTACCCAAGGGAGCGTGGCCTGACAGAAAGTGCATCGAGATGATAAAGTGCATTCCATGTTTCAAAAAAGGGCAGATAGAAATATTTCTAGCATAAATTAATGCTGTGTTTTGCTGTAAGAAATTATGATGTAGAAGGATGTTAGACATTTACTTCCTTTGTGTTATTTTCATCTTGAAATTTGGACCAAAGAACAAAGCTCAAAAGTAGCATATTTTATTTATATGTGTGTGTGTGTAATATAGGGCTATCAAAAATGCCTTCAGGTTGAACCTGTAATTCATGAAGAGAATACATTGAAATTGTATTTGCCCTGTGACACACATATTGTCATTTTCTCATATGAGGTAAAGTTACTCATCTTTCTTTCCCTCAGATCAGTAGCATGAGCATTCTAACACAAGAACCTGCTACCAATGAAGGAAGGATAGAATATTGTGGTGGTTTATTTTAAACACTCCTTCAGAATGAACAGGATTTTTTTTCTCTGTTCTTTCACTATTAAGCTGTTGTTATCTGGGTGCCTGATACCTGGTCTGGATAAGTGAGATTTCCAGCACACCTGAAACCCAGATGCAATCAGTTCAGATAGAGAAACTCAAAGTCTCCTTTAAAGCCTGTTACAATACTCCTGAAGCATGACTATGAATTGTCTCATACATCCATGTGTTTTGTGTATTTGTGCTAGAAATGAAACCACAAGAAAACATAAATGTAGTAGCATTAAATCACCCTGTAAAAAGCATAATGGAGAAGTGAACTAAGATAATCAGGCCGCAGAGAGACTGCAAGACTCTGTTGCTATTGTTTTATGCAAAAAATAAGCAAGGAAAGGATGAATAAACTTTCCACAACAGAAAGTTGTTGAAGGAAATGTGTTCACGTCAACGTAGAATGATTTTTGAGACTCCATAAGTTTTGAGGGTACTGGAGTATTGAATGTATTTAATGTCTGATCATCCCTGTAGCTAATGTCTTTTTAAAATGGTCTTAGTGAAGTGTACAGAAATGTTAAGTTAAAAGGCACGTAGAAGAAGTCAGCAGTTGAAACCATCCAGAAGATTGTCTATAGCAAGGGCATACCAATATTTTAGTTTCCTCAAAAAAACAGCTATGTAGGTAGATTCATTTTGGGACTAAATAAAAGCATGAAGTATGTCTGGAAGTCTGAATATAAAACAATCAAGAAGGTTATGTGGAGTATGTGTGTATTTTTTGTGCTCTTCCCAATGTTGGCAGTAACTAAATAAATTGATTCTAGGAATAAGGAGGGACATAATTCATAATAATATTTATTTGGGGATTTAATTTGGGTCAATATGTGAATTCTTTTATTTTCCTCCTGATTTCAGTTGTTTCTAGTGTGATCTGCCACAATCTCAGAAAAAGTGATTTAAATTTATTCTATATGGTCTTCTGTGAGTGAACAGCCTGGAAGTGAGAATGCTTCTCTTAAAAGTGCGGCTGATTTACAGAAAATTTTATTAATAGCCACCTCTGCCAGGGCAATGAGGCATACGAAATGCATGCCTTCCCCCCTACTATTGGGGTGTCCTGAGCACATGGTGACAGAGCCTGAGCTTGGCTAGTGAGGTGATTTAGCACAGCCCAGGGCAGGCGTGGGAACTGCCCCCACCTCACAGGCAGGCTCACACTGCCCCTTGCAGAACAATCGGGGGGATTGTGTTGCTTGGCTGCTCAGTGCAGCGTTTGGAGACTTCCTAATGATCCATTCCAAATGGTTTGGCCAGGCAACCCTTTTGTACAACTCGGCATATAACCTTGTGTGCTTCCCACTTTGTGCTGTGACAGTGCCGCTGCTTGCACGGGGTTTGACCATGTTTCTAAAAATAAGAGTCTTTTACCTCAGTCATGAACTTACTTTTGGGAATATTGGAGAAAGCATCAGAACACAAGAAACATCTTTAATTAATTGACTGAATAATCAAAAAGACTTGTCTCCCTTGTCACACACAAGTGAGTCTCATAATAATTGTGCAATCTCTTAACATTTATTTCAAGTTCCTAAAGCTCTGATGTATAATTCATGATTTACAGCAGAGACCAGAAATTAAGAGGCTGGATCCTACTTCCATTGAAGCCAACAGCAAAACTTGAACCAATGCCCCTGTAATAGGACAACACACTATTCCTTAAGATCCATTAGCTTTCTCAGTATAAACCATTTTAGTATCTGCTCTCCCACTGTTGTGTGTTTCAAGTAGGAACTGGTGGCACCAGCGTAGTGTGAATAGGTAAACACAGTTTGGTACCTTTCTGTATGTAATGGGTCTGGGGCTCGTGAGAATCCTGGCTCCAGCCTCATAAGTCTGCATGGCAGCATCTTTCCCAAAATTGACCTTTGGGCCGCCTAATGAATAATGTTATAGCTGGCACAGGAGAAAGTGCAGTCTGGAGGAAGATGTTTGTGATCACCTCTGATCTGATGGAAGCGGTGCAGGATTTCTGTGCTGTTGCCCGTGCTGTTGTGTTGGTGATAAGAATGAGTTGTACTGTTGTCCTGGGGAGATGCAGCAAATCATTTTCCAAAGAATTATATTGTCCCCTTTGCCTTACAAAATAAGGACAAATGGCCCAAGGGAAATGCTATGTATAATACCATCAAGAATAAATATGTTCTTAGAAAAATATTACCAAATGTAACCAAGAAAATACTTTCCTGGAAATTAGTGCACTAAACTAAACTAAAAAATTAACCAATTTAACTTTTCTTCAAAGAAAACACTGTCGGTGACACAGCAGTGTCTGCTGCAAGCTGCAGGGGTTGCATCAAATGCAAAACAAAAAGAAGTCAAACCCAAGATTTTTACTACAACATGTTAGAACTATTGAAGGTATAAATTTTGATTATGTGATCAGAAGTGTAAAAATTTATTTTTTCCCCTAATTTTTGCTGTTTAAATTAATGGGAAATTACTGCTTTTAAGTTGGCTGCCCCCAATAAGCATCTATTTTTTATACAGAGATCCATACTTTTATATCTTTAACCACGTGTGACTCAGTCTGAACTTCACCAATACCTCTTGCTCTAAAATGCCTTCACAACCCAAATCCTGTAGCAAAACTCTTCCATGGCACTCCTCCTGAAAGAATACCTTCTCTCACTGTCCCTTTTAAAATTTACTAGTCACTTATACTTCTGTCAGGTTCTTGCTTATAATATTCTGTGAAATGCAGTGTCAATATGAGTTGTCCCTTTTATACAAGAGGTTTACCAAGTGTGCACAGGTTTACATGACAGCTGGCTGCTCTCCGGAACGGACTGGTACAAATAACCTTTAGTTTTTAGACTGGGGAAGGAAACCCAACTACCTCAGTGGTAACAGTTCAATCCAAAGTGCTCTCCAAATGCTAAGCAATTTCTGAGGCTGTTTGGATGAAATCTTACCTACAGTCCTTGTTCATCTATTTTACTTGTTCTTTACACCTCATTTAAACAAGCCTGTCTGCATAGAATTAGATGCAGAATTCAAATCTTGAATTATTTATAATTTGAACTTTTTATTTCAGAACAAAATACTGTGTTGAGGAGAAGATTTACTCTTTTTGTCCCAGTGTGGGTGTCTTGGTTTCGAAGACAGGTGTTTGCCAAGGAAGGCGGGAACTTCTCTTAGAATGGTAAAATATTACTTCCTTCCCTTCTAATTATTATAACTTTGAAGTTAAGGGGCTTTCAGGCACAGACATGGGGAAAGGAATGGCAGTTCTTTACTGGGTGTGTGTACAATAAGGCAAACGAGCAGAACACAAACCCAGGGCCGGCTTCTCTCGGCCGCAGGCGCTTTCCCTGCGGTGCAGTTCCGGGCACGGCCAGCAGAGGCGCTGCTGGCTCCCGGCCGGGCAGGGTGGCTGCAGTGATTCCCCCCGGCTGCAGGGGGCGCTGTGGCGCGAGCGCCTCTCTGCACGCGGGTGATGGCGGGCGGGACGGAAAAGGGGCTTCCTTGGCAAAGCCCCAGGGGCAGCCGGTCCCGGTGCCCTGTGGGCGGCGAGAGGGGCTGGAGCGGGAACCTCGGAGCGGCGGCTGGAACGGCAGGGACGAGCAGGCCCTGGAGCAGCAAACGAAATGATCAGAAACTCCACGGCTGTAGCAGGAGCCGCAGGTGTCCTGGCAGGTAGGGGATGTGGGGTTACAGCGTAGTGAAAACCCGGAGCGGTGGCAGAGACGCGGCGAGGCTGGGCAGCGGCAGCCGGGCTCTCGAACACGGCCGGGGGAGGCTCCCTCAAAGGGGCTCGGGGGCCCGGGGTTTCCCCTGAGGCACCCGCGTCGNAGTAGATGGTGAGGGTCCTTTCTAGTGAGGTAGGGTGTTAATAAGGCCCCAGTCCAATGGCGCTCTCACGAGCAAAGGCTCCCCCATGGTAAGGAAGAAGCAATACAGGGCTGGGCTCTGGCACTGGCAGTGAATTCTCCCCGCAGTAACCAACAGCTCAACCTTTCTCCAGCAAGAGAGTGAGAGGAGCCCAGCCCAGCACAGCCCCTCACCCCCCAGCCAAAATCTCACAATAACTCTGCCCTTCTCAAGAGTAAATCCCCCAGGTAAGAGAGAAGCCAGCTGCACTCTTCCCCCACTTTGGCAAATTTTTGTGTCTCTCTTAAGTACCGGTTGTTACTGTTTCTAAGCAGCAGATGGGACAAAATTCCATGAGAGAAAGGAAGGAAAGGAAAAATCCTAACCCCCAACAGTGGGATAATGCTCTTCTCTTCAAATAGGGATGAGTTAAACTAAAGCTGAACAGTGAGTGAATGAGAAAATTTTCCAGCTCACAGGAACAGGGATGATTTCTCACATTTACTAATCAGACGTGCTTAAACTGTCTATCAGAGATAATTTTCTTTGTAAAGAAAGGAGACTTCCAAATCCACAGCACAGAAAATTCTAAAAGGAGCATAAAGACTTATGGGCTGGAAGCCGCAGAGGATGTTGGGCTGCGCATGTACTCCTCATGTGTCAGCAAAGCTGGAGGAGCTCTCCCACTTGGCAGGCACTTTGTGGGTCGGTAGCTCTCGAATGATTGAGAGTCCATTCCAGGCTGGAGTTAGTGTCAGCAGGAAAATGGGAACAGAGGCATCCCTAGTTTGGGTCTTTGGGACAGTTCTCTCGTGTGCTTTATTTGAGTCAAGGGCAGGCACTGAATTAAGGTCTTAGGGCTGTTCTATTGTGTATAACCAAGACATGGTGGTAATGTTGTAGCTGTGAGTTAGTAAAAGAGGTGTCCAAAGGTATGTGGTTTTGATTTGTTCCTCTGATAACTGTTTGGTTTATTAACCCAAATCAACTTTGGTTTGCCTTGCCAACAACAAGTGTTATTCCCCAGAAACGTTCTTTTTCAAGTGTCTGTCCTTTAGCATTTCTAAAATGAAGTGCTGCTGAGGAAATTAGCAACCTCTGCTGGTCTTGTGATTATGGGCCCAGTTTCACCCTTGAGAATGCTGCAGTAGGGAGTGGCAGAAGGAAATCCTGGGCCATCTTCAAACAGCGATGGGGGGAAAATCCGTGCTGCCTTTGGGATTCAAAAAAAGCAACAGCCTGCTAGGAATAGAAAACCACTGCCCAAGAATTTCAGGACAGTGGACCTAAAAGGTGGTTTTCTGAGTTCATTCTTGAGCTTATAGGATATGTAAAGGTCCCCATGTGTGTCCTTCTGCTAGTGCTGGGTTTGCATTTGTCTCATCTGTGACCTTCCTAGCTTGCTGATGTTTTCGTAGCACTCAGAGCATTCTGATTAGTACCTTTTTGTAGTATATCTAATCTCTACTGTTGATGATTTCCCTGTCTCATATGAAGAAATTTAATCAAGAGACCCTTGGACTGAAAAGGCCATTTAGTCTGAATTTAAAGTTCAGCTGACCAAAACACCTACTCAGGTGTTCTTCTTGCAGAAGGGCAAAAGGGATCACTGAGAAATTCTGCTGTTTCTAAAAAACGCTGTGAAGGCCTTGTTTTTCCCCACTTTTCAGCTTCACGTAAGACATGACACACATGTGAAGTGTCACGTAAATTCACGCTCTTCTGGCTGGGTGTTCATAGTATCCCCTGTGGGTCCAGACGTTGGTTTTGTCACTGGTCGTGAAAGACTAAATGGCTTTGTCATGTCTGTCTTTGGCATTAGTAAGAATTTTCAGTGCTTTTAAAAAAGAAAAAGGACATGAAAAATATACTGAAGGGAACTGTGGTGTTTACCACTACTTTATTAGCTTTACTTGTAATCAGTCATGGAGCTGTCCAGTGGAGCAGACCTTTGGGAAAATGTGTTCTACCCCACAGCAAGCAGTCCTGTGAATGACTAGATGGAGGAGGTGATGTGAACTGAGAGCCAGGAGGTGCATAGAGCAGTGCCCTGACCCAAAAGAGACTGAGGCAGGCTTTTCTGTGTCAGATTTGATTGGTTTGAGTAAACAGAGCCTGTGCATTTCCGAAAGGCTTCTAACAAATGTGTGAGACATCCTGCAGCCCTGTACCGGAGCAGTGCCACAGCTGGGAGCTCACCTTTCAACTATGCTTTGCCTGCTTCCATATTTCAAAAGTTAGCAAGGATAAGATGAAAGTTTTAGATAAGTTAATGCTTTTGAAACTCATGTGACCCTTCAAGTTCTTGGAACTGTCATGGGAAAAGATTTTAAAAAAAGAAAAAGCATAGTTGTTTTTCACATTGTAGCAAGTCCATAAAAGCCAGGCATTTGAATGTATGCTTCAGAGGTAAACTCCTTTTAATCTATAGAATAAATTTGCTGCATCACATTAAATGTAAAAGAGACTTTTTACACATGTTTATGTTTTTGCAGAACTATCTGTTAGTTGTTTCTAAGCTAGAATAATGGTAATTTGGCTTCATTCTTCATCCTTGATTTCATCACATGGCAGAGTATTGCTGACACTCTACAACACTAACACCTTTAGCAAACATGGATTGGAAAAAAAACAAAGGAAGAGCATGCCTGTCATATACTCCTGTTTGTCTTTCTACAGGCTTTAGCTGCACAATGCCTATAAATGCTGCAAATCCAGACAAATTAGGATCAATACCAAGGCCACTGAAAAAGTATTTAAAAACAAAATACAATTAGAGGATACAAAATTTATGCAGAAACGCAAAGAAGAGACAACCGTCAGTGAGTTTCAATTAAATACCTGCTTTTGATTCACCATTTTCAATTTCAACGTGGTGGAATTTAATTTGGTGTTGGGATGTGTTTTTGCTTTATAATGGATTGAAAGCTTCAGCCTCTGCATGTTACATCTTGTCTTTTGAGGTCATCAAGGACATCAAGGATCCTCTTGTAATGGCTCTAGAGGTGGAGAATGCCTTCTGTCTCCTCAGAAGACAGCTCCTATCGTTGTTTCTTGTTCTTCTGGCTGCACAAGCAGCTCAAAAGGCAAGTCACACTTGGTTCCTAACAGAGGCAGCTGCTCCTCATGGGATGAATTCCAGCCTAAACACCCTGTGGGCTGCTGCAAGCCCAAATCTCCTGGATGTCCAAGACAGTTGGGGATACGGATCTCCTTTCATAAAGAACATGCCAAAATGGCAGGGTTTTAAGTTCATTGCTGGGAATTCCCCACAGATATGTTACTTATTTTGGACATCTTTTGCATCTGTCCCTGCATGTAAGTCAGTGATTCTGAAGTGATTCCACATGCAGCCAGACTCTGCTTTAAACCTCCCAGTGTGCACGTACATTTACGTTTGGTCCAGAAGAGACTTCCCTCTTCCTGTGCAAATTCTGTAGCCTCTTACAAGGGTTCTGCCTTACCTTTTTCTCCCAGGTGATGGAAATGTGAGCTTCTCTTTTTGTGGTATCTTTTAAGCTATTCTGGCTGCCAGTTGTCTCTGCTTTTTTTTCATGAGGGAATGGGGGAATATTTATGAAATGGTTGTATGTCATACGCGCTTTAATGGAAACTTGAGACATATCTTCTCAGCTTTCCTTAACACTCTGTTCTTAAAAGCCAGATGTTGAAAAAGTTTCAAAAATGTATCTGTCATGCTCAGAATCCAAGCATTTGCACACAATCAATTTTAAACACGCAAGTAGTTTGCTGAATGCAAAAAGACTAATGGCATCTGCTTGTAGGGCTGATGCTCTGGCCTGGATCCTTTCTGTTTTAGGAAGGTGAGATCTGGGGACTAAATTTCAGTTCCAGATCAGGAGTTTGCTCAGCCCAGGCTTCCAGCAGTGAGCTGGTGATCTGAGTGCTCATCATGAGGTGCCCCTTTTTCTTCATTGCTTACAGCCACAGCTTCAGGGAATTAGATGGATGAATACCTGAATTAAGGGAGGATAAATTAGACACACAAATTTATCTGATAAGGTGAAAGTGCTCAGGCTGAAGTCTAGGGCCTATCCCTAATGGCTCTGCCTAACACAGCAGGAGCACTGAGGTAGCACCATATTCCCACTGCATTCCTGTGCTCTTGTTCAGCCCTTTCCATCTGCACAGGGATTTAGGCTGCTGTAACTGGCCTCTGGTGAAGGTGGACCAAGGGAAGGCTGCTTGGTCCTGTTCAGTCACAGACCTGTACTCAGTCAAATACAAGAATAGCCAGGGCATGCCAATACTTGGGAAAAGAGCCGCCCACTTCCCTGTTTTAGCTCCCTCACAAAGAGAAATTATTTGTTTCACTAAGTAAACGCCCTGCAGTGATGCCTTGCTTCCTTTCTCTGATTGGGAAAGATTTTGTTGGGTTACTGTGTCTTGGAGAGTTGGATCTTCCCCAGCTGAAGTATTTTTGGGCCTGCATGGAAGCTGGAGTAGTCAATACAATCAGGTATCTCCCTTCACTGAGTAAAAACACAGGAATAGTGATTCACTTAAGTAGCCTGGAATTTTTGTAGTCAAGCAGACCTTTTACTCTGATTACACTTTTCCTGAAGTGCAGTGTGGTTCAGTGCTAGTATGCAATTGGTTGGCATATGTAGGATATGGGGTCATCATGATTAGAATGGTTAAGGCTTATGCTCACGAGAAGGCGCCATGGGAATGGCACAGCTCCAGGCTGGATGGCTGGGAGTCAGATGAGGGGTGAGCGTGAGGAGAGAGTCAGTTGGAAGCGACATTGTGATTGGCTGGAGGAACGCGTGGACAGCGTATGAGCAGGAAGCTGATTGGCTGGGAGGATGTGTGGTGTGCAGCATGGCAGCTGAGCCAGCCAATGGGTGCCTTCTTTCTGGTAAGTTCTGTTAAGTCTCGGTTTGGTTTCAGTTATGTCAGGTTAAAATTAAAGGTATAAAAAGGGGCCAATTTTTACAATAAAGAGATCTCCTTCAGATATATAAGGGGGTCTGTGTCACTTTGTTCCCCACTGCTACAAGCATACAACCATTTTTTAGGTTTGTAATTTACTGTAAGTCTTTTAGGGCATGAAATTTAGTGGTTGAAGCCGATGGGACTTCAGACAGTGCAGTCCCTGATTTTTTCAGCTGCCAATTTCCAGCCTATTTTTAAAACTATGCACTCTTCTTTTAATAGTTAGATAACTTTACTCCATATTACTTTATATTGTGGAATTTTAGGTGAAGTATAAAAAAAGAAAGATGGCGCTTTTTTTTCTGGCATAGTCTGCACTTTATGTCTCCGTCAAGTGCTTTCTAAAGCTGTTTTTCCCAGACTGTGTGTTTTGCATGGGTGGGACAGTGGGTTATTGTTAGCCTGTTAGACACAACTCGGCTTGAATACCCTTCAGTAGTTTGGGAGGCAAGTCAGCTCTATTTGCATTTGTTCCAGTCACAAAGGTTTATAGGTCAGCAAAGGCTGGCTGGAGAAATTCAACATGCCAATGCACTATTCTTCTATGGTTGTCAGGAATTCAAACGTGCTGGTTTTTATATTTCTTCTTGGTCATGAATATATGATCGCACTGTCTGAAGTCGCTTTGTTTCTTCAGAGCTTGGTACCAGCTGGGACTAAGATGGAGGATGTGACTTGATGCCAGCTTCCCCCCCTCTTTTGCCCGCACTAATCAGCAGCAAATCAAATGTCCGTGCGTCTGGAGGCAGTGAGAGGGCACTGCTCACCACTGCACTGGGGTGCTGCCAGCTTTTTCTCTTCTGTGAAAAAGAGTCCAGCTGAATAAAAGATGACATTTGTCCTTTAACAGAAAACATTGCATTAGCTTAATCTCCCTTCTGGTTTGGGTTTGGGTGCTCTTTTTTTCTTCCTGTTTCTATTTAGATATGTTTGGGTTACATCCTGAAATGTTTCCTGCTTAGTTAGATGCAGAGATGGTGTGGAGACCTTAATTTGCGTACAGACTGACAAAGAGTTGGCATCTTTTAGGATTCAGAAAATTGAAAGCTGTTCATATAGCTTAATGTACACTCATAAAGATATCTCCTGAAAACTTTGGTATATCACCAACAGCCTGATCTTTTGAGAGCTTGCAATCAAAGCTTAAAATATGTACTAAAAAAGACTGTCTTTCCCAAAGAAAGCATTTCCTTAGCTTTGTTTTTCATCCTCTAGTTTTAGAGAAGGTATGGCCTTTTGCAGTTCTTAAAATGAAATATAGATTTATCCACTGTAATTCGATTCCATCCAAGCTGCATTTTGAATTTTAAATGGTGTGTCTGAACGCATTGTGCAGGATACTATTGCAGTTTTGCTGGGAGCTGACATCTCATTTCCAGGCTGGCTCACTGTAGCCCATTACCCTGAAACCCGTAAGCCCCGCTTGAGCTGGACTGATTTTAACTCAGTTACAAAAACCACTTATCTTTATAGCTGTAGCTTGAGATCTGAGAATTTTCTTATGAAGGAATAAAATAATGCCAGATCTCCTTTTAATATGCTCATTGAAATGCAAACTGTGACCTTTCTTGTTCTGTTGTAAAGAGTCTTTCTGCAAAGTAGGGGCTGTTTGGGGGCATCGCATGTGCAGCCTGGGGAGGCAGCAGCTCCCCCTCCTCCTGCTGCCTCCGTCGGGGCAGCCAGGGAGCCCCGTTCCTTTTGAATGCAGGACTCGCTGCCAAGTTGGCACCATCGTTCATGTTTATAGATTTAAATTCAGCACATGGCTTTAACTCTTCAGCTGCACTGCCTGCAAACAATCGCCCCAAACCAAACGCAAAGGTATAATCAGCTCATTGTCTCTGCCTTGCCAAGTTGCATCTGACCCTTGGAAATCCAGTTGGGAACGTTATTTTAAATGCCATCTTGGGTAAGACACATGCAGACAAAGCATGTTTTACATGGAAATGTTTACAAAATATTAAACCTTTAGGGGAAAAAGCGGCTCCTAAAATAAACATTTTTAAAAATCACATAAAATATTGAGGGGAAGATAGTCTGGAATAATTGAAAAAGACTCCACAGTTAGAATACTAGTAAGCACCAAAAAAATAGTTGTTTAAGAACCTTTTTCAGCTTACACATCTACTAATGTGGTGCAAACAGCATAAAATTGCCCATCGCTGGAAATTAGTCTGAGAAGAACACATCATCATTTGGTTGGAGGGTTTTTTGACTTTTAAAAAACAGTTTGGTGTATTTTACTAAATAAATATTTCAGTCAGTTTTGACTATTTTATTAAGCAAAATGTTTTACCATTCCTAAAATAATTTTTAAAATGCAACCATGATTGATTTATTAAGAATGTTTTCCACAATTAGAGACATACTGCTCCATGGCTTCAGTAACTAGTAAAGGAGCAATGATAACCTGACTGCAAATGTAGTCATGCTCTGAAATCTAATGTGAATCTTAGCTTCAAAATGGACAAATAAATATTTAATACAGTGATTGGGTGAGGACCATCCACCCAGTGAAACCATAGGCTGAATCCCACCACCTCCAGGCACTGCTACAGTTTGGGTACAAACAAAGATGCAGAGAAATGCAAGTTCCAAGTTTTTAGCTGCAGCATTTTATCTGAATCAAATATTTTTTTTTGTAACTTTCTCATGTGCTTCATACTTACAAGCATCTCAGTTATGACTCTTGCATACAAAAACACTATGGTTTTAGCACCTGTGTTCAATCATATTAGAGTTACAACAGGGTTGGGGGGTGGAGGATTTACCTATTTTTTCCCAACAATTTGCAAGGCATAAAGCACTTTGCACATGACAAAATAGCTCTTTCATTCACAAATTATTTCCTTTAGCATTAAGTTCTGGATGCAGGTGAGTAGTGATCTGACTGTAAAACATTCCGTGTAATCAAAGGGTAATTCGATAAGTCCCTTTCTGGGATTTTAAGTATCTTCATAATCATGGATGTGATGTAGCCTATTGGAAGCGTCTTTGTAGCTAGCTCTGAAAAAAGGTGAAGAGCAACAAAGCATCTCAGCTACATTGTAAACATGTAACTATATTCTTATTTTAGAATAATAAAAATTTCTCTTTTTCTCTCAAACCCTGCTTAGTGTTCTGGTACAGGATGCACTCAAAATAGCTTTCTTTTTGGCAATTTTTTTATTCTTTAAAGTGACTAATTCTTTCATAGTGTATCAGATATACCACATTAATCATTTCTTGGCATTTTTCTTCTAATTGACACGTGTGTGTGTGTGTGTGTGTGTGTGTGTATGTGTGTGTGTGTGTGTATACATCCGCATGTGCTCTTCCGTTGTTTCTGGAATTTTAAGGAGGTGAGAAGCACACAAACTGAAGAGTCTCTAATGGTTTGCTTGCTGTAGAAAACAGATTTATTTTTATGAAAATACACACTGTTTTCTGACCTAGTGTGAAAGATGCTGTATTTATATAAACGCTAATGTCGGAAACGCAGCTGTTACGTTACTTTGTGCTTTTATTGGTGTGGTTTCCACCATCCACCATCCTAAACCCCTTGGATTACCCCTAAGTGAAAGCCAAAGTTGCAGGCACAGCTTGGATGCCCTTGGTTATCCTGGACTGCAGTGGATTTTTTGGCAGTTGCAGCCATGATCGATAGGTGGATTTTTGGGTTTGGTTTAATTTGGTTTGGTTTTGTGGAATTGGTTTTGAATAGTGGAGGGAAAATACAGAAATTGCATGTTGAGATTTCAGAGCCACAGAAAAGAAGCAAGCAGAACATTGACATATCACAGGAATTTTGGATGATGACAAATCCTTTAATTAGGTGTGCAGTGTGAAAGACCCCATGGATAAGGTTGTTTAGAGTTTGCAGTTTTCTAGAGAGAAAAAAATAACAAATCAGCCTTGGAGAATTGCTTTATTTTAAGGTCAAAAAAGGACATGGGATTTTCTTACCTGGTGCTTTAGTTTTTCCTCTACTTGTTTCTGGTTTTTTTTTTTTGTTTTTTTTTTCCTCAACACTGATCTTATGATCAGTGAATCTTTCCCCTTGTGTTTTTCAGCACCTGCTACATCTGCCTCGGGGCTGATGGCTGTGTTTAGACTCCAGCAATAAACTCTGAAGAGGTAAGATACATGGGATATTTCAGTATTAGAACAAATGGCCCTTTTCCTCATTGTGTTATTATGCAATTTGTAGACATCCAGAAAAGCCAGGGAACTTTACAAGTATTTACATGCCCTGATGCTGCCAACAGCCCACTGAGCCTCACCTTCCCAGGGGGTTATCCCTGTGCCAGAAGAGGCCCTTATCCCAAGGCAGCTTGTCCTCCCTCCTCATCCATGTCCCAGGAGCCGTGACTGCCTGTCAGTGTCTGCCTGTTCGGATGTGGCAGTGGCAGCTTGCTGACATGGATGTTGGCTGATCCCAGGATCGCCATTTTATGCTGTGTTCCTTGCCTTTCCTCCCCAGCTGAAGTCCGAAACCAAACAGTGTGACTGGGGACTAGGGTTTGCAAAGGCTGGTCACTGCCAGGAGTGTTCTGTGACAGAGGGTAGAGGAGGGAATGGGAGACTGTCGGTGTCAGTTCTCAGACAGAAGAATTTTTGGGAAGCCTCATCTCTGTTCACCTCTTGCTCTGACTAAGACTTAGTGGGAAACTGAAAAGACTGATTCAGTTAGCAAACAGAACTTGGATCCCTGCAAAGGACCCATATTTTCGTCCTGTCAAATCTTTGAAAGATCAGAAAAAAAGTTTTGCTCTTTTTGCTTTAATGCACGCCCTTCCATCCCCTACTTCAGGACATATATATGTAATCTTCTTTTCTCATACTGAGAAAATGGTGTTGGAAAAGCCAAGAACATGCCTGATTGTAATGAAGAATCCCCTTATGATGGTGACCATTTTTCATTATGAAAAGTTCTGGCTATGCTTTCTGTGCCGTGGGCCTCAGCACAAAGATGTACTGTCCTACTAAGCGTAGCTTTACTCCTCATCTTACCTCATGCTGTTATTTTATCTCAGTACTTTTTCATTGATCCATTAAAATAGGATATACTTCTGAACAGTTGCTCTCATTGAATTCAGATTCTCAGAAAAGTAGATGCTGATTATAGTTTTTGCAATTTAAGTTTTTAAGAACATAACCAATTAAGTTAAAAGTAGTTACTCTTTAGAAATCATTTAGCAATCTAAAACCTAAACTTCAGTAGAATTTTGTGTAGTACTTCACTGCTGGGTGCACATCCATGTGGACTAACTGCACAATGAAATGTGGCCTCTAAGCAGATGGGTTACTTTACACAACACTATTTGAAATTAATTTAATTATATTAATGCAGAAATCATGGCACTGCTTGATCCTTTTTCATTTCTGCTACATACAGAAGTTTAAGGATATTTCTAGTGTGAACACAAGTAGTTCTTTGAGCAAGGATTCTTTGAGGAATTGGGTGGAGGACAGTCTCCTTTTGATCGCTCCATTTGTTTGTCCCTTCACTGAAGTTCAAGTCAAAGGCACACGCAGAGCAGCTGCACCTGACAAAGGGCATTTTGAATTCCTTGGCCCTGCCAGAGGTAATGGAAAGGAGCACAGGAGCCCCAGGCCTGTCCCATATAAGAAATATCTCCCTTGCCAATATTGTTATTGAGCTGTATTTCACACCTATTGCCCCCTGTAAGAGCAGGATGTTTTGTACACTTAACAATACCAAACTTAAACAGAAGTGTGTTTAATTGTGACCACGGTTCTCCTGTCCCAGTGCACTGTTCTGTGGCACTCAGAGCTGGATTGTGTGCAGGGGCTGAGAGCTGCTGGAATGGAAGCTGGAAGGGTCCAATGGCATATGGGGGCCTGGAGATGAACCCGGGATAGGAAACTGGTGAGACACAGGAGAAAAATTGTTTCTTTCCTTGTATCAAGATCTAGATCAGCCTGACCCCTCCATGCCCTTCCTGCTGTCACCACATTAACACCAGCTTTGACACTTAGAGGTGACCTGTGAGACAGTGCAACCACAGACTGAGAATGAGTAAATAAAAGTGTGGCATAGAAATATGTGGGAAAGGCAATGAGGGGATTGCCAGCCATATAAATTTCATATAAATTGTTTTTCCTTAGAACGGAGATTTGCACTTGTTGCGTTTACTGGACTTGTATTTGCCCGACATGCAACTGAGTTAGGTGTTGTATAGTCCCTCTGGGATTTCTTTGACATAACCAAAGGATTTTTACTTTGCAGGGAGTGTTAGCCTGGAATGTGGCCAGGTCTGACCACTCTGTGTAAATTTTGGGTGTCTGAAGGGGGAGATGCCATGCTTGGTTGGGGCTCCTTCTGGCATGTCGTGTGGGGAGTGTTCCCTTGGTGAGGTCGGAGTGCTGCTGCTGGAGGGAAAGCTCTAGCTAGGCACTTCTTATAGTGTGGAGGGGTCACTCAAAGAATAATTGCCATGAAAGAGTAATACTGCATTTTAATTACTTTTAATAGTGGTGACTGTGGTTCTGCAGCCACTCTGTCTTTCTCTGTGTGCATCTGCTGCTAAAAAATTTTAAGTTACACAAGAAATACAGGTGAACAATTTGCTCTGAGATGCATTTTATAATGCTTCACCTAAAAGTAGGTACTCTAAACAATGCAAAAATGAATGAAAACCAAGAACCAAATGTAGTTGGCTTTTTTCTGATGAACATGCTTTCTTTATATAAGCTTCCAGGTGTACATACTGGTGCTGTGTACATGCTATGGATTTATTGTTGCTATCCTGTTTAGCAGCATGGTGATATCAGCTAGAGAAACTGCTTTTCATGCATTTTTTGCATTAATCTAGCTCTTTCATTACTTTCTCTAACCTGCAAAATTTTCTGTTTCCTCAGAAGGGCAGGAATCTAACAGAAAAGTATTGCCTACCACAAATAAGTTTTTTTTTCTAAGTAAAGAATTACAGTAGTTGCAGTATTCAGTCCGGAATCAGTGGCAGAGTTTGAGGATCAGGTAATTTGGCAGAATAGCAACAGAGAGTTTTATTCCTCAGATGGCACTCACTTGAGTGCAAGTTACAGATTCAAGTCTATAAAAGTGCTGAGATACCAGACTTTGGAAAATTGTAGCATTCCATTGCATAAGAAACATGTAAAATATTTTTAGGGAGTTTAACACTTATTAGCACTCTGATCTTTGCACAGCAAAACCTTTGGTAACCAAAGTAACTGGTATTAAAATGTTGAGACTAAAGTAGGTGGTATCAGCATTTCTGTCAGCATTGCATAACTCAAGGGGACTCATAAATCTGGTTATGCCACCAGTGTCTTGTAGTTAAATGTACTGTGGGTTTAAGTATCTGGAAGATTATTTCACAGGTATGATTCCCACTGGCAGTGAGTGAGGGCCAGCTGCACACCTGGAGTTCTGGTATTGGCAGGGAAAAGCTGTGGAGACTGTGTGGTCCCATTCCTGCAGGGAAGTTCTCCACCTGCCTTTACAGAAGGTGTGTCCATCCAAGTAGTTCCCAGCTGCAGGGAGATGCTGTGTAATTATGTGACATGGGCTGGTGACAGATGCTGTCACACTTCACTGGAGCATGTCAGGTGTTCAAACATTGGTCTGAGTAAGAGTGCCAAAGGTTCTATTGTTATTGTAGTTTATTAGTTATTGAAAGAATTTAAAACAGAAAAATGAAGTCACTTACTAACTGCTAACACATTTTCTGAGCACTTCTGAATAGCTGCTGGCTACTGTCTTTGGATATAATAATGGAGTTCAAGCAAGTTCACCAACAAGTGTATTGGAAAACTTCATGGATGTATAATGTGCTGTCCTCTGCTGATGGTGTGTACTGGCCTTTGCAGCCTTCTGAAAGCAGAAGCTGCTTTAGTAATGACATTTTATAGACAATACACACAATAAACATCCTGTGGCACTTCAAATTTGGTAAATCTACACGCTGAATGAAAAGTTACAAATATGCACTGTGCTTTTAGACTCCTGATGTGCCTTAAAACTTCTGTATCTTGGCTAATTTCTGCCTTCCAAATAATAGTTGGCAGGGAACTGCTCTTCAAAAGCAATGCTTGATGGATCTGTCACTAGCAGGCTGCTCTGCAAAAATTCCATGTGAATTGGGCATGCAGGCCACCACTCTTCAGTACATCTGAGTCCTGCTTAGCAGGGGGCAAGTGGAAAAGGAGTTTGAAATGGCTTGGCTTTAGAGGCGTCACCCCTGGTTCAGCCTCCAAAGAAGTTAAAGAAACCAAAGGCTTGGGGAATTCTGTTCTGTGGAGTTTAGGGCATCTCAGCAGGAACTCTTCTGATGTAAAATTGTGCAAATAAATGCTGTAAGTAAGTTGCAACCTCAAAAAGACATAACACATGATAAGGTAATGGGTGGCAGGACGTAGACAGAATGACCTGCATAAAAATTGACTTTAGTTCCATAGTTTTAGGTTCATCAGAGAGCAAGGAGAGTGAGCCTAAGCTGACAAAATGTGAGGTGGGAGAAAGCTTAGTTAGTAGGCAGGTGGTTTAGGGGAAAATCAGACTTTTCCAGAGCATCGTATCACATTATAATCAGCGTAGGGCATTCTACACTGACAGTCTAATCCTTCTGGCTGAGGACACTCTGGCCAAGGCCTCAAGGGCTTTCATGGGCCTGAGCAGGTGGGGAACGCTCCAGGACAGACCTTCTGCATATCATGCTTATAGGCAGAAAACAGATCTTTGCAGGTTTAACATCAGAACTTCCTTGTGTGAAATAATGCTATCTATTTACAATCTTGTATTTTGGGGAGGGGATGTTTGGGACATAATGTGTTTTTTTCAGAGACATTCTGTCATTTGGAAAATACTGCAGTACCTTTCAAAAGCTTTTTTTTGTCCATTTATAAACTGTTACATTCAGCCCTTGCAGATAAGAAAATCGTCTGATATATGAAAAAAACCATGGTACTGCATTTTCCTTTCTAAATAATAGATGAACATTTATAGATGAGAGGCCCTCTCATTAGTTAAATAATAAATAAAGAGTTGCATGAGTTTTCTTTCAAATGAAACATTTTAATTGTTCCTGATCATCCCAAGCAAATGCAACTGTTACTGTGATGGCTCCAAATATCAGCCTCACACAGTCAACATAAAAGGGCATTATTTGCCCAGCTGTGCTGAAAGTACCACGCATCATGGTCTTATGATTAGTTTTGACTTACATTTTAGAAAGAAAATTTTTATATTTTCAGGCAGCACTCTTCAATTAGCTGCATGGTTGTTGTAGCTCTGTAATCCTTCCTCCCCCATTTTTATTTATATTTGCCAATATTTGGATACCTTAAGGTTGAAATAACAACAGGTAACACTAAATCACACACCTCTTGAATTAAAGGGACCTCTGAAGTCAGAGATACTACTTTAGTTTCACATTGAGTTACTAAGCTTGTTTTGAAGGCAGCATTTTAATTTATTTCTTAGCCTCTCCTTCTTCCCCAAAGATACAACACATCCCCCAAACCACTGCTCTTACTCCCAGCCCTGCCCTGTATTGTATTTCTCCTCATTAATATCTGTATTAGCCCTGTACATTTTCCAAAGTGCACAGTACCACAGCAGTGCCCTAAAATTCAGAAGAGATCTCAAGTACTCCTTTAACCCTAATGAATATCCGTAGTAAATTCTGGAGAGCAGGTAACAGATAACTAATGACAACTAAACCCATTAAAAAAAAAAAAAAACAAGTGACTAGAAGCTGAAAATAATGCACTGTACTTTGCAGTCTTTCATACCTTGACCACTGCCTTGGCCAGATTTTTGTTGAAGTGGAAGATGTTTGCTCCACAATTGATACACACAGCCATTTTTCCATTTAAAAAGTTCCTTTCTTTTTCACAATGTCTGTGTAAGTGTTCAAATATTCACCATGGAGCTTGGAATAGGTATTGGCCAATGATGACTTAGAAACAAGTATGAGCTTGCAGTCCTGAACCACATGCTCTGCTTTTCCATACCAGATGGTTAAACTGAATGACAGCTCAAGCCCAGACGCTGTCTTCCCTCCAGCAAGGTAACCCAGACTGTATCAGACCTGTCCTCAGACATTTGCCTCCAGCCTTGTCCCTGCACAGCCCAGGTCCCAGGGTGATGTGAAACAGCCTGACCCTCGTTGAGTTACCAGTGTTCAGACCAGCCCAGCAAAGGACCTCCTCTGAAATCTGGAAAGAGAAGGGTGGGGAAGCTTCTTCTGTAGTTTGCTTCATATGGATTCTGCTTTGTCATTTTAGTAACCTTTCCCTTTGCAGTTGAACAAGGGTTTCATTGTGTAGGAACCTCTGTCATGGTTTAACCCCAGATGGAAACTCAGCCCCACGCAGCCGCTCGCTCCCTCATGCTCGTGGGACACAGGAGAGAATTCGAAAAAAAAGTGAGAAAAATGAGAAAACTCAGGGAGTGAGATGAATAGAGTTTAATAGGGAAAGCAAGAGTGTGTGCACAAGCAAAGTAAAACCAGGGATTCATTCCCCACTTCCCTTGGACAGGCAGGTGCTCAGCCATTCCAGGAAAGCTGGGCTCCATCACAGGTCACAGTGACTTGGGAAGACAAACTCCATCACTCCAAATATCCCCTCCTTCCTCCTCCTCCTCCCCCCTGCTTTGTATACTGGAGTGATGCTATATGGTCCGGGATGTCCCTGTGTCCAGTTGGGGTCAGCTCTCCTGGATGTGTATCCTCCCAGGGCCTTGTGCCCCCCAGTCCTGTCACTGGTGGGGTGGGAGAGGAGCAGAAAATGCCTTGGCTTTGTGCGTGCCTAAACGAAATAATAACTAAAACATCCCTGTGTTATCAGCACTGCTCCAGCACAAATCCAAAACACAGCCACTACCAGCTACTGGGAAGAAATTTAACTCTCCCCCAGCCAGAACCAGCACAAATCCTGAGTCCTTTCAAGTCCTGAGGAGTGAGGTCTGTGACTGGGGAGAAGATCAGGCCTGTGGCCCTGTGACATTCACATACTGACACATGTTTTCCCTGTATCCTCTTGGCAGCCCTGGGTATCCTGCAGAGCCTCGGGTGGTTGGTGCAGTGTCCTCAGAGTGTGTGGGCTGCTCTGACAGGGGGCTCCTGGGTAGAGCTGGGGCCAGCCCCTCTCTCATCTCCTGCTGCTGGCACTGGGGTGGTTGGCGGAGGGGACGGAGCCGTTCCTCGGATGCTGCTTGAGCCACTGAGGCCACTTCAGGTGAAAGAAAACATCCTAAACAGCCTTTGGAGTCATACAGCCTTTGGAGTGGTGCAAGAGCTCAGCGAGGGGAAGGGAAAGGGAGAGGGAAAGGGGAAAGGGAAGGGGAAAGAGAAGAGGAAGAGAAAGGGACCTGAAACTCCCAAGGGACCACACGCCTCATGACATCAGGTTCTCTCATGCCCTTTATTAGGGAGAGTGCTGGAAGGTGGAAAATTTTTTTGACTTTTTTATTTTACGTTTATTTATGCCTGTTTTCCCCCATGTATAAATTTGGGCCTTTTTGTACCAAAGCTCCCATGAAGTGCTGGTCAAGGGAAGAGGTGACTCCACCCTGTTGTAGTGTTGAAAATATGCTCATTCAGCTAAACATACTTTGAAATACTGGCAAAGCAGCAGCCTGCGCAATTCAGGTGGGAAGCAGTTCAGGTAGTGTCTGAGGCTGTATCCTCTGCAGTTCAATAAATCTACAACTCATAGTGCAACTAGTATTCTTTTGCCAGTAAAATACACCTCAAAATCAGAAGCTGTTGTTTCAAAGGAATGTGGACTTGCTCACCATGTACTCTGATGTAAATGAATAACTGACCAATAACTGGAGTATTTTTATTCAACAATGGATTTTTTTAATCTTAAACTTTTCTATTTTCAAAATGCTGAGCTCAATACAGTGAGCATAAGAAGATGATTTTTTTAAATTATCAGGAATTAGCAACGTAAGAACATATATTTTTAAGGAGTTTTATCTTTTAAACATTTTCATTGCAGAAAAGGCATACTGAGATTTTCCATTAGAAATAACCATGCACTAACTCAGAAATTCGGGGGAAAAAATCAAGTTAAACTATTAAATGAATTTATTTAAAGGAAAATATTTCCTTTATGTTAATGAATAAGGTGATGAAGTTAGTGTGGGTTTTTTAAATTAATACTTGTTAACGCTTTGCAGAGGAATAACTTTTAAATGCTATTTCTTCAACTAAAATTTGAGATGGTATATTACAAATATGTAAGATTTTTACTTATTTTGTAAAAAGGGCTGTTGCTCAAAAGGCATTAGAACCAAAGTCATTGTTTTTGCTAAGCACTCAACACAGTCAGGCCCAAAGTCAGAGTCCCTGTCCACTGCTGCCACCTCGAAGTTCAGGAATTCGGGTAACTTCAAACCACACAGTATGCTCCAGGTTCCTTAAATGACCATGGAAGTTATTTCTAGGAGTTTTTAAATGGGGAGTGGGATTTTATCTGAAGTGAACAGAAAGCATGGGATGTAAAAGCTTTAATTTTCAGTTATTGCCCTGGTCTTTCCCAAATAATGGCAATTTTCTGTTCATTTTCTGCTAATTGCATGTGCAGACAGATTTTGAGCCATCTGTGGTGGCTCCAAATCAGAGAATTTCCTGCAAAGCAGTCAAGTTCCAGAGGAACTAGTCTGTGGTTCAAGCATGTCCTGGTTTGAGCTCCCTCCCACCCTGAGATCTGGGTCCCTGTCAGCATCTCTACAGAAGTGACACATCCTGTGTTCTCTATGGGATACAAATAAGACATGAATGTATAAAAACTGTGAGGCTTACTGCTGTGAGGAGCAAGCTGAACACAAATCAGTGTGTCTCCCACTGGTTTTTCTCAGTTAAGAAAAAAATCCTTCCAATTTTATCACTTCACATCTTGATGTTATAAAATGTAAAGGTGGGAAAGGCATTTTTGGGTTGTGCCAAGCTGTGGTTGGTGTTCCCTCAGACTGTGCTGTGAAAGAGCCATCATTCTCACTAATCTTCATTCAATGAAATTTAATCATAGAAAATTCTAAATAGGTTTAGGTAGGATGGCAGTTTTTGGATTAAAGATAATGCAGCTTAAAATAGCAAGGCAGAAATATAAAAGCAAATCTAAAAAAACCAATAAGACATTAATCATTCAATAAAATAAGATCTAATGGTAGGAGTGTACTACAGTAGAGTTCAAGTACTCTTTGATGTATTTTTTTTTCCATCACCTGTTAGATTTTGTATGTAAATTCAATAAGTTACAGCTCCTGGAAACAGACTTTGATTTGCTAGATCTCTATCTGCATGTGAGAGCTTTAGTCACAAGTGTATTTAGATTGGGAGCAGACCAATACAGATTTCTTTTACAACAACAATCCTGGGAGTCCCATACAAGCTTGTGCACGAATTCCTGACAGATGTATCTGTATCAAAACAAGCAGGCAGACTGTGCTTGGCCACTTTTTCAAATATCAGGATACCCTTAAAAGTGCAATTGAATAAACCCAGAATTCACTACACCATCTCATTTTTCACTCTTTATTTTAAAATAATTCAAAATTTAATCTATTGAGACTAAAAAAACACATGGAATGTATCTTTGAGTGACAGCCTGAATGGTTTATGGGGAGGAAACTAATGACATACGACAAAATGCAGAAACATTGCTTGTCATACAGTCCTGTGCTACCAGTAAATTCATCAACCAAAATCCATGTTTCAGTAACAATGTTGTGACAAAAAGAAACCAAAGCTAGGAAATAACACTTGAATAGGTTGGTTTAAATTTAGGGGTGGTTGATTTTGACTTTTTTTATCCACTGAAAGAGGAATGTCTTCGGTTTATCCCACTTCTTCCATTATTTTTCTACTTGGGTGTCAGCCAATACCCCTCACTTTTTAAGAATGTATGTCTTGTTCTGGGAGATATGAATACTGCTATTACAAGGTTTAGACTATGACTTTTATACAGAGGATTACCTGCATCTGAGTGTTGGAAACAACATTAAGAAGGAAGCTCCAGTACCTTCTCATCTCCTAAGCTCCTTTTTTTTCCCACTTGCCTTTTCACCTTTCAAAATTAACAGTGTCCATTGTGAGCATAGGAAGTTTAACTCCTAGTTTCCCTACTTTTTCATCAATAAATCAATTACCAGGTTCATTTTTTTCTTAATTATGAGAGTACAGGGGGCTGAGTTGTACCTTCTCCAAAGAAACAGATTTTTATAAATTACAAGTTTTATCAGAAGTAATCCAGCATTCTGTAGGAAAATGAAAGAGCTGCTTTCACGTTCAGGTTCTTCTGTTTGTTTTTGTTGGGTTTTTTTCATTGAAAATGCTCACACATTAGCCAACAGTTCTAGATGATTTAGGACATTTCTTCCACATAGGTCATTTAGGATTCCAGAATGTGATTTTAGCAGGTTTTTGTGAGTATATTTCTTGTGAAATAGAAGTGCTGAGCTGAGGCAATAATGAAAAAAATACTTTTTAGGGAGGAACTTGAATTTTCCTTTCTCCATATCAGAAAAATGCCTTCAAAATAATAAGTGAGTCCTTTACAGATTTTATTTGGACTACTTTAACTGTTTTTCTCCTGGAATAATTTTGTTAGCCTTGGTCAATCTTGCCCTGAGCGAGGCTGGTTTCAGGTTATAACAGTGTGTCAAGAACATTTCACCCCAAAAGGCCACTACCATTCCTTTGAGAAGATGCTGGTCTTAGTGTTTGAAATAGCAACATTTTGCCCATATCATCAGAGTTGCAGTAATTTATGTCTAGCATATATTCAGGCAACTGTTTGCTCTTCACTAAAACATACCATGTGTCCTCCTGGAAGGTGCCATCTGACCACACTTAGTGCAAGGTCATTGCTGCTGGCATCATTATGCTGCAATGTAGAAGCTTATTCTGCCAAAGACTCAGCTGCCTTTTGGGGTCTCCTGTGCTGTGCAAAAAGGAATTTATGGTTCATTCTTTTTGCAGTGAGTTCTTGCCAAACTCATTCACCTTGAAAAACTATTTTCTTTCTAAATACTCTCCCATTTAACTGCAGAAGGTGTATTGCCTGTGATTTCTGGATTTATCCCATTCAGAGGTTTGCTTCCAGGTTCCTGGAAGCAGGTTCCTGTAAAAGTTAGCATAAGCATTCATGTTATTACAGGTTTCTTTGAGTTACAACTTTCAGCTCTAGGCACATTCAGAACACTGAAGATACTCAAGAAGGATGAAAATTCTGAAGAAGCTAAAAAAGTGTTACCAGAACAATAATCCAAAATAACCACAAACTCAGGCAGCCAATAAGTTCACTGTGGCCTTCCCTGCTGCCCTGACCTGGATCCTCCTGCTTCAGGCTGAGTGAAAGGAATGTGCAGTCCTTGCAGCCTCCCAGTCTTCCTTTTGTGCCAAAGGAAAAGGAAACCTGACTTTGGCCTGGCAGGTGGATTTGATGGTCAGTTGGTAGTCCTTGCCCTCAGTTCAGCACATGCAAGTGAGCCCCTGTGAATCCTGAGCTGTCACCAGTTACAGGAGCTGTGGATCTCAGCTAGTGCCCACTGTGTCTGCTTGGACACAAACCAGCAATGCTCAGCAGCCCATTACACTCCCCAAAGCATGACTGGAATTGCCTACTGTACAAAATTTGAGTCCTAGTTTAGGGCAAATTTGGGAGCAAACCTCTAAAGGGGTTCCTCTAGAAAGCAGATTCAAGCAGCCTTCCCCCAACCAGTTCAGGAAAATATTTCCTTGGAGAAAAGTGGGAAAAAACCTGTTTATTTAACAGGCAAAGCATTCACCAGCACAAAAAAAATGAACAATATTAAACAATAAAACCTCTTGCCAATTTGAAGAGATGACAAACTCAGAAAGTCCCCTCCCTGGGCTGTAGCTCAGCTCACTCAGTCTCTGATCAGTCCCTCCGGCGCTGGAAATGCCACGGCCCAGGCCCGGCCCGGTGGCCACAGGTGGAGCTGCCGGTGCTCTGCTGGTGTTCAGTCCAGAGCAGGTTTGAACAGGTCCCAGAAAAAGAAAAACCACAGTTCAGGGAACTTCTCTGCCTCAGCTGGCTAAAAACTAACTAAAAGCAAAGGAGAGCTCTGTCTCGCTGTCTGTCCATGCTGCAGACAGCACAGTCCAGGAGCAGGATGCAGGAGAGTGAGTGCAGTTTCTGAAAACAAACTCCGCACTTCTTCTCTCCCCTCTCCGCTCTTGGAACCAGTGTTAAAGGTGCAAAACTTATTTCTGGGCTAAACAGACAAATGGGGATGCAAGCATCATAAAGTCGCCCCAGGACAAATCTTCCCCAATTCTAATACTTACTAAAAAAGAAGATACTAAAGGATAGAAAATAGTTTTTAAAACTGATTTTATTTTGTATTGTGTTCCAGCACTATAACGCTGAGGAAACCAGTTTTATTAACCTGGGATAATGGGAAATGCTCCCTAACCTCCTAATGCCTGGTAGTGCTTGCTTCAGAACTGTGCTTTGTATAGAACAAAGGGCATGCATTTGGCAGAAATCCACAAAGGCAGGTAATTTACTTTTTGTTTTTAACACAGTCAGAAAGGTGCTTACAGCCAGGATCTGTGGTGCTTTACCAGGACTTTGGGCTCCCAGGATGGAGAGGATGCTTGTGCCAAAGTCTTACCCTTAAAATGTGGGTAGTATCTCTCCTTTAGCTCATGGGATTTCTGTGAATATGAATTAGAGGATCTCTGAGAAGCATCCAAGGACCACAGTGGTAAATAGTGCCACCGGAAAACCTTGTAATTCAGGCTCTGATGGTAGTTTGAGAAGCATCCAGCAAATAAGACATAGAACTGCACCTTGTTAGTGAGGAGAATACAAAATAGGGTAGCCACCAATATTGGCATTGTTTTGTTTCATCCAGTTCCTGAAGCTAGGCCCCAGCAGAAAAGATGGAAGGCCCACAAGTGAGAATTGTACTGTACAAACAAGGGCTGTATACAAGAAATGCTGCTTGCCGCACAGCAGATTTTATTCCTGTTTTTCTCTACTTGATTCTATACACTTTAATCCTCTTTGAACAAGATTAACCATTGTTTCAATATAGTTCTGACATGCGTACGCATGTGTTTGTGTGTCAGTGCACATGCTTGAGCAAGTAGGTTTTTGCAAGTTAGGTGAGGGGGTTAATAGCAAATGGCATGAACAGAGATTTTATCCTGTAGCAGTCTACTAAGATCCAAATGAGTCATCAGGAGGAGTGGAATATTCTGAACCATCCCACAGTGCTACTTGAGCCATCTGATGACAATAAGAAGATAATTTTCTATTTCAAGCATCTCCATAAACAACACAGTTGTTGGTGATTCCCTCTTTTCCCCTGACAGTGCCCCACCTTGTCAGCACTGCCTGCTCTCTACCTGCTCCCATTTGCTTCCCCAGTCAAGATGCCCAGTTTCTTTTTGCAAATTGTTTTAACTTCCCTGCTCAGACAGAGTCTGTTCCCACCTTCTCCACCCAGCCTGCCTCCCTTGCTCCGCCAGTCTCCGTCACTTTACTGATGCCCTTCTCCCTTCTTTTCCTTGTATTCTGGTTTAACAGTTTTAGTTCTTCCATACTGAAATCAAGCAACTTGCACTAGGCTGTCTGAATGCCACAGGAGAGACATTGAGAGTAGAGGATGGTGGTTTCACGGTGCTCAGGTGGACAATTCCACCATCTCAGGCGGAATGACAGAGCTCTGGTGTCAGGCAGAATGTTTGTCTCCATCTCACCAGCAGCATGGTTTATGAAAGTGAGGGCTTTGTGATTTTCTCTGTCAAACCTCAGGAAGCCCCTGGCCAGCGTACACAAGCCGAGGCTTTCTCACCTTGGCAGCCTGGCTAGAGTGAAGCAGCAAACTCCACCTCCTTACCAGGCCACTCCCATCCTGCTCCAAACAGGGGCAAGCAGGAGCTTCTCAAAGAAGAGCTTTAGGCAGCATGACCAAACGGTCTTCGATAGGCTCCTTCTCAGAAAGGCCTAAGATGTTTGGTTGAAGATTTTCAAACAAGTCATCCCCGAGGCACACACCTGGTGAGGGCTGTTTTCAGCCAAACAGTTGAAGTTTGGCAAACTCTTTAATCAACTGAAAATGTAGTCTTCTAATAGGAGGTATCTGGCAATCTTTCCACCTGGCAGTTACGCCAGCCCCACCTCTCATTTTTTGGATCATTTAATAAAGCAGTGAAGAATTTTAAGGGAGTATTTTTTTCCATTAGAATTTAATAATCTACAACCATGCTGCTTCCTCATACCCCTTTGAGCTACAAAATCGTAGGGAGAGAATTTTAAACCAGCATGTGGAGTTTGGAATCGCTAGCCAATTCCCATAAGCTTCATAATACTGGGAAGTTTGTAATTGAACATGTAGATAAAAAATGAGAAAAAATATACTAAAATTGTTACTTACTGTTCCATCTTGAATACCCTCAGTATACCTTTAATTATTTTAAAAGCATGTTTTTACATGTTCTAAAAATTATTTTATAAACGAGAAATTAAAGTCTTACTGCTAGGTTCCATCTTTGAGTTTGACTGTTTATTGTATTAGCTCTGACAATGCCTTGCTGCTTTAAACCAGAGAAAAGCAGTAAAGGACACTGAAAATGAAGAACATTTTGGTATATGCAACTTTCGCTTGTACGAATTATTTGGTATTTGCTCTTATGACAACACTGAGCAAATTTCGTAAGAAAAGAAAGGATTGTACTCACTTTGACTTGAGTATTTTTTAGTATTTTTGTAGCTAAAGGATTATATCCTCCAAAGAATTCTCTAGGTTCTAAAGCCGAACACGTATCTAAAGAACTGGGGCCTGCCTTTCTAAGTCTTCATGGGCTGTGATTTGCTCGGTCTGCACTTTGCTTCTTTCTTGGATGCCAACTCAAATGCAAAACCTTAAAGTGTAACAAGTTGCTCTTCATATTGCACGGCAGAGTATGCTTTAGTCTGATCTGTGAAGGGATGAAAATGTTCCTGACAGTGGTAGTCACAGCATGACTTCATTGAGTTGCCCAGTGTGGCTTCACCTATTACAGGGATAAACAGATTACAGCCGGTAAAAACTTTTATAGAATGTCAGCAGTAGGAAGAAAACCACAAAACTTTAACATCCCTGATCAACCCACTGGTGTTTCAGCTCTCTCCAAGTCACCAAATGCTTTAGAGGAAACAGGAGGACTCTGACAAACACACATCTGTTAATATGCAGATGGGGAAAATTGCTAATACGAGTTATTATTATCTAGCAGGTCCTAAAAAGTGGGGCTCTGTAAAGGAATTTGTGTCAGTTGGCAGCCTCTCTTTTTCTGTCATTGGGCAGAACATCGATGGATGTGCTGAATAGTGCCAGTGGGATTACAGCTGCTCAGGATGAATTTGGTACCATACTGCACACTGAGCATGCTGAGAAGATGGAGCATACCTGGCCTCATTTGTGCCTGGATAAATTCTGCTTGCTGGAGCCACCCAGCAGGTGACAGCCAGAATTCATACTCTGCAAAAAAAAAGGGGGGTTAATAAGTCAAATGAATGTGTGCTTGGCTCCGCAAAAGAAGGTGCTTTAGTTTAGTGCACAGTCCATCTATTCCACACACCCCCAGCCAAATAAAGGGCCCGTCTGCAGAAGACTGTAAGTGATGCTAAGTAATAACCAAGAGAATTAAAGATTAAATGGGAATAAATGGCCAAAGAGTCACAGGTGAAATTCTGGAGCAACTGGATGTAAAACAAGGGAACGATTACAAAAGGAACAGGGTTAACAAGGCGAACGGTGGGGTGGGGTGGGAAGNNCGCAGCTTCACTTCCCGGCGAGCGCCTCCGGGAGCGCTCAGACAGTCCCGGCCCTGTGACAGGGGGAGCCGAGTGACCGAGTCTTCGGGGGAGACAGAACCGTCTGAAGTTGGAGCGCTCTGAAAAATGGTTGTTATATATTTTGATTACTGTATAGAGTATATTACTCCCATTTCTGTCTGAGGAGCTGCGATTCCGCGTGCGAGTTAATCACAGTATTGCAATGGGAAATATTTTCATGATTTGGAGCACTCGGATGAGTTTAAATTACACATTTCGTAAGATTTTAACTGTAATGTCTCTTTATATAAATAACCATGTAAATACTCTTTTAACCTCATTGCATGAGATTTACAAATTTTTTTTTTAATAGGGTCTTTTTTTCCCAAATGAAAAGCTGATGATGAGCGGATTGCAGGAAATTCTGTTCATTAGTCGTCGGCTCTGGAGAGCCTGTGCCAGAGGCCTCACGTGGTCGCCTAACGACACGCAAACAGCAGAATTAATTAATATTCCCGGCGAGTTCCCGGGCGGCGGGCGCGAAGGGGTTAACGCGGCCGGGTCCGCGCGGGCCTCCCTCACTCGCCCCTTTCTTTTTTCCCTCCTTAATTAATCATGCGCTGCTCCACAATTTCAATATGGAGATGGCGAGCAATTATTAATGAGCCCGCGGGCTGTCCCGCGGCGCCTCTGGACGAGCCGCGGCCGCTGCGCCCCTGTGGGTGTGAAACCTGCGCGCACAAAGGCTCCTCCTCACCGGGAACACGCCCCAAATCCATAAATAAATAACGAGGGAAGGGCTTTTGTTCGTCGGGCCGATGGCACATGACCTTGTTGCTGAGCCGCGCTGCGCCGTGCCCCTGCGCTTGCCCGGAGAGGGGAAAGCAGGGGGTGCGGGCGAAGCCTCCGAGCCGGCGTTCCCTGGCAGGAGGCGGGGGGGGAGGGTGGATTTAATGGGAAATAATACAAATAACCCCCAGATCCAGCTCTGCCGGGCAGGAATGTGCAGCGGGGGGTGGGGGCGGAGGATTTAACAGGGAAGTAACACAAGTCGCCCGCAGATGCAGCGCTCCGCCGCACAGCGCAGTGCCCCGCGCTGACCCCGCGCACAACATGGCCGTATTCGCCCGGCCCCGCTCCCGCTCCTCCCCAGCCGGAGGGGCGGCTCGCGGGCTCCAGCGGCACCATCCCGCTCTCCTTATGTATTTATTTTTTAATTTATTTTTACTCCACCCACCCCCTCACCCCTCT